>CM022178.2:4655745-4689120 GCA_011420285.2 Erysimum cheiranthoides | reverse complement strand
ACCCACGAGTTGACTTCGCCTAAGTCGATGTTAGGGGGGAAACAAAGAAACAATAAAGTGGAAAGATCGAGAAGAAGTTTGTGTACTAAAAAACCAAACATATTAACTTCTCTTTCTTGACACATGTAAAAATGCATTAATGACAATTTAATGTATTTTTTTGGATAAGACAAATACATACTTTTTTTTTAACACTGAATTATTATTATTTTATTGCAAATTATGATAAATATTACATCGGCTATTTTTACGACGGACAATTCTACCGTCTGGCCTCTATGAAGATCTCTTGTAAAATCCACCTGCTCCACGCAGAAGATCTCATGTAAACTTTCCTCTTTTTAAAATCTCCCAATAAATCGGGATATATGAGGCTCGAACCCCAGATCTCCTGATGTAGAAGCATAATTAACATTCTTAATCAACCAGTGGACAAGGGGCTTCCAATCAATACTTTATGTTCTTAATTTGGCATACATTAACTGAATTGTTACATGAAAATTGACGTAGTAATTAATGGTTTGTAATTTTGTGTCTTTGGATTTAACATAGACGTGATTGTGTGGATAACGTTTTTGTAACAGTTGTTGACACTTTTACATGTTTGTGTGGTTTTTCTCTCTGAACCTCATCCAAACGTTTGTTTTTTTTTTCAATAACCTAATCCAAGAAACCTATATTTCTATTTATTTTAATTAAATATGAGCATATATCTACATCTTAAATCAACATAATTCAAAATTTATTTACTCGGTTGGATTTGTCAAATGTTAAATCCTAAATTACAGTTAATTTACCTATTGATATAAAGCTTTCTTAGTAGAATCTTTGGATCAATCAATGATTGAAGTCTCTCAATGGGCTAGACGAATAAGGAGGTTATACTCACAATCTTGAGAAGAATCTTGTGTCTCTGACTACAACCATGGAAGATGATTTATCAAGAAGGGTCATTCTCTATTATCTCCTTTCTCTAATTCTTGCAAAGTTATAGTTTTATTGGTAAATTATGGCAAATCAAAGGTTTCTATTATAAGTATGCTTTTTGCCATATTAAGACGGTAGTTATCAAGGTTTTTCGTCGAACGACCCCTGATCCGATTCTGGCCTCGATTTTGCTTCAATTTCCGATTTGGCTGACCTCTCAAGTTAACCTGCTTCCATCGATAGTTTCGACTAATTAATTTCACCGATCGATATTTCTCGTCCTATGTTATGTCAATTCGTTATAAATGTCTGAAGCTTAATTTTTATTTGTTTTTTAGTTGTACGTGGACTTTTCCTTGTTTTTGGTTGTCTTACGATTTAAACTTTCGTGAAATCTAGGGGGGTGTATTGAACCAATGATTCTAGGAGATTCTGAGTTTTTATTAAAATTTCTTGTTATTCAACTAAGGATTTTAAAAAGTCTTCTAAAATCAAGTGTTATTGAACATGGAATTTATTTAAAATCACTTGAAATCATTTAAAATCCTCTGTTATTCAAACAACAATTTGTTAAAATCCTATCAAATCCACTGTTATTGAAAATGTTTTAAGTATTAGGATTTTAATGACTGCAGAGAATTTTAGAAGATTTTAGGAGATTTCCTTAGTTAAAGATACAAAGATCCAAATCTCATGGTTTTAGGTGGGATTTGAGAGGATTTTAATACAAAATCATAACAACTACTTTAAAATCATTCAAAACCATCAAAATCATCTAAAATCTCATTAAAACTCAAATGTCCAGTTCAATACACCCCCCTAATTGATTTTTGTGTACTTTATCAAACGAACCATGTATTAAGGAGATAATCTGATATTTTTGGCGTTATAGATCTTTAGTCACTAAGAACAGCATATACAATAATTAAAGATTATAATTAAGCTAAAGTTCGTTATGTTGATTTATATCAATAATTCATATATTTAACGACGTAGAAATTAAGCATTTCTCAGTTATTGTTGTTATATAGAAGAATATTATAGATGCAGATCAATCACTCCTAATGGGAAATATTTGTTTTATTAACTAAAACAGAATATATGTAATACATAAAACTTACTTGACAGTTTCTATTTTATTTATGTAATACTAACAAACTTGTAAGATAATAAAAGCTTGGCTATGTCAATCTGTTAAGATAGAAAATTCGTCCTTAATGAGTAGTATTTAAGAACGTCTTTCTTGCAAGATACGACTATATTAGATATCTTAAAAAAAATTCAAGAGAAAATACATCTATTTCAAAGATATTGATGAATCTTAGGTTAATAAAGAAAAAAGGAAATAAACAAAATAAAGGCTAGCTAGGATTAGAGGGTCGGCGTAGCATTATATAAATAAACAGTGATAAGGTTACTCTCTTCAAACTCATAAACACAAGTCTCTATTCTTCTCTCATTCATCAATATCTTGTTCGAGATCTCATAACCTTCCTTCTACGCGTCTCAGTAATAACAATGAAGAAGAACAACACCATGATCTTGAGCTTCGTGTTGGTGTTAACAACCTTCACGGCTCTCTTTGGTTACTGCTCCGCGACGGTCTACAAAGTCGGAGATTCCGATGGATGGACAGCGAAGGACGACACGTATTACTCTTGGGCTGAGGGTAAAGAATTCCACGTCGGAGATTCTCTTAATACGATCACAACTTCAACAACGTCACTCAAGTCTCCGGCGCTTTGGAATACGAATTCTGCGACTTTTCTTCTCCTAAAGCTGTCTACAACACAGGACACGATGTCGTAACCCTCACGGAACCAGTTTTCACTATTTCATCAGCTCAAATCATGGTCAGTGCAGATCAGGACAAAGGCTCGACGTTCCTGTCGTCCATGACCCTTCACGTCCGATTCCTCCACCACCACCGAGCAAGATCCTTCCTTCTGGAAAGATCTACAGAGTTGGGAAGACGAGAGGATGGAGGGTTCTGGAAAAGAGTGACTTTTATTCCAAGTGGACGGAGCAAAGACACTTTAATCTCGGAGACAATCTTCTCTTCAACTACACGACAAATTTTAGAAATCAGTGGTGAACTTGAATTCAGATCATGCGATCCGACTTCTCCAGTAGCCGTGTACAAGACAGGACATGATCCTGTCAAGCTCACGGAACCAGGAGTTTTTTTTTTTTTTTTTTTTTTTTTTTTTTGGTAAAAGAACCAGGAGTTCACTATTTCATTAGCTCAAAGACTGGTCACTGCGAGGCTGGGCTTAAGCTTCGAGTTGTGGTAGGACCATTGCAAGAAACCGTTAAGCTGTCACCTATATTGACGGCCTGAACAAGTTGTTACACATCTTCAGACCCCAACCACATCATTAAGCACTCGTTCCTATTTGGTTTGAGATTAGCTAATTAGACTTCTCTCTCTCTCTCTCTCTCTCTCTCTCTCTGACTCTCCTCTCTCTCTCTCTCTTGGTTAACCTCTTTTGTATTTGTTTTAATTAATGTTACGTCCTTTTTTAATTTTTATTTCCGGCGTTATATAGTTTGTTTTGATTCGAAAACTATATATTCAATAAACCTTCGCTTTCCTTAAACATAATTACTGAAACCTTAAAAACTAACATATGAGCATATCATAAATACTGTATGTGTACAAATAGGATTAGATTTATAGCTTTTATATACACTAGTATATCTCACAATATGAAATGGGTGAGACTCCAATCTTTAGATATGCGTAAAACATATCAAAACCGGACACTTCATGGTCAGATAACATTAACAACGACCCGAGTTCAAATTATATTGGCCATTGCAATTAAATTGACACATCACATATATTTTATCGACATTAATATTGAATAGGCCTAAACTAAACTTCAAAATTGTATTAAAAAATTGTTTGCCTTATATTGTACGTAACTTAATGCAACTAGAACAAGTAAAACATTGGGAGATATAATTAAAGTCACTAATCCATCAGTCAAAAATAGTAAACAGAAAACGATAAAATTAAGGTAGTAACAAGTCATTCATTCCAAAATAGTCTTCGTGATATGCTTATAGTGACAGCTTGTCACTCACTTCATTCACGCCTACATAACTTGGAGTAGAAGCATCACGACGTTGAGAATGTAATCTTCTAATTTCTCTCAAAAGAACATCTAAGCGGTCTTCAAGATCTCCTAAATTTGAGTACTCCCTAAATGATTTGGCATACTTCAACAGTCTTTCATCTAACACCTTTGTGAGGTAAAGAAACTTTCGCAACATCAGTCCATGCAGCAGGTTGCTTGCGTAGTAAGATAGCATAACGTAACTAGAGTGAATGAGAGATCATGGTTAGTTTAGCAATTATCATCATGGTATAAATCATAAGGCAATGGAGAAAACGACAGACCGAATTGATTCCACCATAGCCGCGAATCAACCACGGAAGAGACGAAGCTCGAAGATGACGAGTAAGACTATTCATTTTTTTCTACTCGCAAATTTTGAGGGTTTAGGGTTTTTTATTCAAACATTACTGAGCATTTTGATTACACAACACAATCGACAAACTCCAATTCCTCGGACCTAACTTACTCACAAGCTTCATAAGCACATAGTCTTCCTCTGTAGACAAAAAAAAACAGACATTTGGTGAGCTTTTATTCTGTGTTTGAGACTCAGAGATCTGTTACGTAATCTCTTCACTGCGATAATTATTTGTGGGTTTAGAAATGTTTAAAATTTTAACCATTGGGACTCGTTCGTCCTATAATTTCGAAGGATTTTGAATGTTTGTTGGTTTTTGGTGTAGGAACCATATTGAGAAGCTTAAATCTTCTAATTTTCCTGCTACGGTTCAGTGGCGGAGCTAGAAAACTTTTATTACCGGGGTCATTTATTAATATATAATAATATTATTTATGAAATAAAATAAATTTAACTATTACTATTAATTTTTTCTTCAAAATTAAAAATAATGTCATTATTTCTATGAAATTTATAAACTATAACCATTTTTAATATAAATTTCTATGTTAAAACTAAAAAAGGGTGTGTGTAAAGTAGAATTTGAGCTAAAACTATAGGGGTCATATTTAATATTTCAAACCAAATAACTCAATTCCTACTAATTAAATAAGCTTATAAACAAAAAATTATAAAATTTAGGGGGTCAGCTGACCCCCCTCCCCTCCATGTACCTCCGCCAGTGTGCTACGGTTCTCAGGATTGGTCCAAGATTGGACAGTGGGAGGTGAATCTTTAAATTTTTGTGTGTTTTCTTTTCGAGTTTTTGATGTTTTTTTCAATGGTGTAAAAGGTCTTGGTTTTGCTGATTCCTCCATTGTTGTTGATCAACCAACCATCATGCTTCTCTTCTCTACGTTTCTCCGTTGCATCATGCCGTAAAAGGTCTTGTTTTTGTCTTTATTTTTTACACACTCATTGGTACTTGTCTAAGTGCTTTTAGTTTTCACGTTTTGTGGTGTTCTTGGTTTGTGTGTAATGGTTCTTGTAGGAAAAAACAAACAACTTTTTGGAATCGGTTAGAGACTTAGAGTTGATTCATTTCTTGAATGCTACTATTTTGTTTACAGATTTGATATCTCCACTTAGCTTGAGTTCCATGTTCTAATGTTTGATTGTTTTATTAATTTTGCAGAATGGAATTAGAGTCTGAACATATAACAGCAATGATTAATGCTCAAAGTGAATATATGGATATGCATGAGGAAGATTGTGATATGAATATAGACATTGATGTGAACGAGGAGGAAGAGAGAGAAATGCATGAAACATATCAAAGTGATGCTCCATAGAAGAAACGTTTAACTTGAGATGTATGGAAAAATTTTGTGTCAATTGGGATAGAAAGTATGAGATTGAAAAGGTCAAGTTGAAAGAAATACTTGCAAAGCATCGTGGGCGTGTTTGCTTCACTTCAGATTTATGGACAGCTTGAAGTACATTTATGAGTTATATTTGTATGACTGCGCACTTCATTGATGAAAACTGGAACTTAAAACAATAAGATTTTGGCTTTCTATGAACTTAAATCTGCTCACATTGGTCATGAAGAAATTTCTAACAAGATTTTGGAATGTTTGCAAGAATGGGGATTGGAGAAAAAAAGTATTTTCTATTACGTTAGATAATGCAACAAATAACAACAGTATGTTGAACATTCTCAAGGGTCAACTTCAGATGATTAGAGGTAGAGATCTATTATACGATGTGAAGTTTATGCATGTTAGATATTGTGCCCACATTCTGAATCTAATAGTGAAAAAAGGTTTAGAACGTGCAAAAGATGTTCTGCAAAACATTAGCGAATTGAACTGTTGTTGAAGAAATTTGCATGCATTGAATATCTCAAGATCTGTTGCTTTTGTTGCTCCGTTACTTGTATGTTGTTTCTGTTTTGTAGAACATTGAATATCTCAAGATTTATCTATGTAGTAGTACTTTTATTATTTTTGCATTTTGAAATTGAAAATTGTGAGATTATCATGTTGATTTTGTTTAGTGGACTTGTTGATTTCAAACTATTTTGATTACTTCTAATCTCTATTTTACTTTTAATCATATATCATTTATGTTATTATTTTTGAAGTATATTTTAAAAAGTAGGCATTGTTTTTGAATTAATTATAAGAAATGCCATCACCAAATCTGTTTTAAGAAATCTTTTTTCAGATCATGAAGATTTGGTAACTAACATTAAAATCTAAAATTTTTCAAATTTTAAAAGAAATGTCAAAAAAATTAATTTTATTATAACACCTAATTAATTTGTTTTTACAATATGGTTTGAAAACAAAATCTCTTCGTCTCTTCAACCTTGACTCATTTCTCTCGACGAAGGTGACGAAGCTCGCGCAGTCCAAAACCCTAACTGTTGCAGTCTCTCTTAGTCTCTCTCTTTTTTTACCTTCTTATAACGGCTACATTCTTATCTCATCGACTCATCTCTCTCGACGCAGCTCTAGCAGTCTCTCTCGGGCTACAACAGGTACTTCTTCTTTTTTTTTTTTCTTATTCTACTTGATTGTTGTCTATGATTGGAAAGTAAAACTGCTTCGAGTTTTTGAATCCATATATATGTGAGGTCATGATTTATTGTTATTATATTGGAATTGAAATCAAAATTATATTGGATATCTATTGAGAACAAACGAATCTGACTATGTCTGGTGGTGATCAAAGTGTAGGCTCTTTGTTGAGATCCTATCATGTTCTGCTCATTTCTTGATTCTTAATATATAGTCACTGTTTTTGCAAAAACCAGTGGTGATCAAAGTGTAGGCTCTATTTTTGTAATCTATGTGTTGGCATTACTATTCATGTTTATTTGTTTTATTTGTCTAATAGACAAGCAAAAAATATATCCAAGTTTGAGTTCCATGTTCTAATGTTTAATTGTTTTATTAATTTTGCAGAATGGAATTAGAGCCTGAACATATAATAGCAATGATTAATGCTCAAAGTGAATATATGGATATGCATGAGAAAGATTGTGATATGAATATAGGCATTGATGTGAACGAGGAGGAAGAGACAGAAATGCATGAAACATATCAAAGTGATACTCCATAGAAGAGACGTTTAACTTGAGATGTGTGCAGGGAAAGATTTTGTGTCAATTGGGATAGAAAGTATGAGATTGAAAAGGTCAAGGTGAAAGAAATACTTGCAAAGCATCGTGGGCGTGTTTGTTTCACTTCAGATTTATGGACAGCTTGAGCTACAGTTATGAGTTATATTTGTATGACTGCGCACTTCATTGATTAAAACTGGAACTTAAAACAACAAGATTTTGGCTTTCTATGAACTTAAATCTGCTCACATTGGTCATGAAGAAATTTCTAACAAGATTTTGGAATGTTTGCAAGAATGGGGATTGGAGAAAAAAGTATTTTCTATTATGTTAGATAATGCAACAAATAACAACAGTATGTTGAACATTCTCAAGGGTCAACTTCAGATGATTAGTGGTAGAGATCTATTATGCGATGTGAAGTTTATGCATGTTAGATATTGTGCCCACATTCTTAATTTAATAGTGAAAAAGGTTTAGCGAATTGAACTGTTTTTGAAGAAATTTACATGCATTGAATATCTCAAGATCAGTTGCTTCTGTTGCTCTGTTACTTATGTTGTTTCTGTTTTTTTGTTGCTTCTGTTTTGTAGAACATTGAATATCTCAAGATTTATCTATGTACAAGACAGGACATGATCTTGTCAAGCTCACGGAACCAGGAGTTTTTTTTTTTTTTTTTTTTTTTTTTTTTTTGGTAAAAGAACCAGGAGTTCACTATTTCATTAGCTCAAAGACTGGTCACTGCGAGGCTGGGCTTAAGCTTCGAGTTGTGGTAGGACCATTGCAAGAAACCGTTAAGCTGTCACCTATATTGACGGCCTGAACAAGTTGTTACACATCTTCAGACCCCAACCACATCATTAAGCACTCGTTCCTATTTGGTTTGAGATTAGCTAATTAGACTTCTCTCTCTCTCTCTCTCTCTCTCTCTCTCTCTGACTCTCTCTCTCTCTCTCTCTCTTGGTTAACCTCTTTTGTATTTGTTTTAATTAATGTTACGTCCTTTTTTAATTTTTATTTCCGGCGTTATATAGTTTGTTTTGATTCGAAAACTATATATTCAATAAACCTTCGCTTTCCTTAAACATAATTACTGAAACCTTAAAAACTAACATATGAGCATATCATAAATACTGTATGTGTACAAATAGGATTAGATTTATAGCTTTTATATACACTAGTATATCTCACAATATGAAATGGGTGAGACTCCAATCTTTAGATATGCGTAATAAACATATCAAAACCGGACACTTCATGGTCAGATAACATTAACAACGACCCGAGTTCAAATTATATTGGCCATTGCAATTAAATTGACACATCACATATATTTTATCGACATTAATATTGAATAGGCCTAAACTAAACTTCAAAATTGTATTAAAAAAATTGTTTGCCTTATATTGTACGTAACTTAATGCAACTAGAACAAGTAAAACATTGGGAGATATAATTAAAGTCACTAATCCATCAGTCAAAAATAGTAAACAGAAAACGATAAAATTAAGGTAGTAACAAGTCATTCATTCCAAAATAGTCTTCGTGATATGCTTATAGTGACAGCTTGTCACTCACTTCATTCACGCCTACATAACTTGGAGTAGAAGCATCACGACGTTGAGAATGTAATCTTCTAATTTCTCTCAAAAGAACATCTAAGCGGTCTTCAAGATCTCCTAAATTTGAGTACTCCCTAAATGATTTGGCATACTTCAACAGTCTTTCATCTAACACCTTTGTGAGGTAAAGAAACTTTCGCAACATCAGTCCATGCAGCAGGTTGCTTGCGTAGTAAGATAGCATAACGTAACTAGAGTGAATGAGAGATCATGGTTAGTTTAGCAATTATCATCATGGTACAAATCATAAGGCAATGGAGAAAACGACAGACCGAATTGATTCCACCATAGCCGCGAATCAACCACGGAAGAGACGAAGCTCGAAGATGACGAGTAAGACTATTCATTTTTTTCTCTACTCGCAAATTTTGAGGGTTTAGGGTTTTTTATTCAAACATTACTGAGCATTTTGATTACACCAACACAATCGACAAACTCCAATTCCTCGGACCTAACTTACTCACAAGCTTCATAAGCACATAGTCTTCCTCTGTAGAAAAAAAAACAGACATTTGGTGAGCTTTTATTCTGTGTTTGAGACTCAGAGATCTGTTACGTAATCTCTTCACTGCGATAATTATTTGTGGGTTTAGAAATGTTTAAATTTTTAACCATTGGGACTCGTTCGTCCTATAATTTCGAAGGATTTTGAATGTTTTGGTTTTGGTGTAGGAACCATATTGAGAAGCTTAAATCTTCTAATTTTCCTGCTACGGTTCAGTGGCGGAGCTAGAAACTTTTATTACCGGGGTCATTTATTAATATATAATAATATTATTTATTAAATTAAAATAAATTTAACTATTACTATTAATTTTTTCTTCAAAATTAAAAATAATGTCATTATTTCTATGAAATTTATAAACTATAACCATTTTTAATATAAATTTCTATGTTAAAACTAAAAAAAGGGTGTAAAGTAAGAATTTGAGCTAAAACTATAGGGGTCATATTTAATATTTCAAACCAAATAACTCAATTCCTACTAATTAAATAAGCTTATAAACAAAAAATTATAAAATTTAGGGGGTCAGCTGACCCCCCTCCCCTCCATGTACCTCCGCCAGTGTGCTACGGTTCTCAGGATTGGTCCAAGATTGGACAGTGGGAGGTGAATCTTTAAATTTTTGTGTGTTTTCTTTTCGAGTTTTTGATGTTTTTTTCAATGGTGTAAAAGGTCTTGGTTTTGCTGATTCCTCCATTGTTGTTGATCAACCAACCATCATGCTTCTCTTCTCTACGTTTCTCCGTTGCATCATGCCGTAAAAGGTCTTGTTTTTGTCTTTATTTTTTACACACTCATTGGTACTTGTCTAAGTGCTTTTAGTTTTCACGTTTTGTGGTGTTCTTGGTTTGTGTGTAATGGTTCTTGTAGGAAAAAACAAACAAACTTTTTGGAATCGGTTAGAGACTTAGAGTTGATTCATTTCTTGAATGCTACTATTTTGTTTACAGATTTGATATCTCCACTTAGCTTGAGTTCCATGTTCTAATGTTTGATTGTTTTATTAATTTTGCAGAATGGAATTAGAGTCTGAACATATAACAGCAATGATTAATGCTCAAAGTGAATATATGGATATGCATGAGGAAGATTGTGATATGAATATAGACATTGATGTGAACGAGGAGGAAGAGAGAGAAATGCATGAAACATATCAAAGTGATGCTCCATAGAAGAAACGTTTAACTTGAGATGTATGGAAAAATTTTGTGTCAATTGGGATAGAAAGTATGAGATTGAAAAGGTCAAGTTGAAAGAAATACTTGCAAAGCATCGTGGGCGTGTTTGCTTCACTTCAGATTTATGGACAGCTTGAAGTACATTTATGAGTTATATTTGTATGACTGCGCACTTCATTGATGAAAACTGGAACTTAAAACAATAAGATTTTGGCTTTCTATGAACTTAAATCTGCTCACATTGGTCATGAAGAAATTTCTAACAAGATTTTGGAATGTTTGCAAGAATGGGGATTGGAGAAAAAAAGTATTTTCTATTACGTTAGATAATGCAACAAATAACAACAGTATGTTGAACATTCTCAAGGGTCAACTTCAGATGATTAGAGGTAGAGATCTATTATACGATGTGAAGTTTATGCATGTTAGATATTGTGCCCACATTCTGAATCTAATAGTGAAAAAAGGTTTAGAACGTGCAAAAGATGTTCTGCAAAACATTAGCGAATTGAACTGTTGTTGAAGAAATTTGCATGCATTGAATATCTCAAGATCTGTTGCTTCTGTTGCTCCGTTACTTGTATGTTGTTTCTGTTTTGTAGAACATTGAATATCTCAAGATTTATCTATGTAGTAGTACTTTTATTATTTTTGCATTTTGAAATTGAAAATTGTGAGATTATCATGTTGATTTTGTTTAGTGGACTTGTTGATTTCAAACTATTTTGATTACTTCTAATCTCTATTTTACTTTTAATCATATATCATTTATGTTATTATTTTTGAAGTATATTTTAAAAAGTAGGCATTGTTTTTGAATTAATTATAAGAAATGCCATCACCAAATCTGTTTTAAGAAATCTTTTTTCAGATCATGAAGATTTGGTAACTAACATTAAAATCTAAAATTTTTCAAATTTTAAAAGAAATGTCAAAAAAATTAATTTTATTATAACACCTAATTAATTTGTTTTTACAATATGGTTTGAAAACAAAATCTCTTCGTCTCTTCAACCTTGACTCATTTCTCTCGACGAAGGTGACGAAGCTCGCGCAGTCCAAAACCCTAAGTGTCGCAGTCTCTCTTAGTCTCTCTCTTTTTCTACCTTCTTATAACGGCTACATTCTTATCTCATCGACTCATCTCTCTCGACGCAGCTCTAGCAGTCTCTCTCGGGCTACAACAGGTACTTCTTCTTCTTTTTTTTTTTCTTATTCTACTTGATTGTTGTCTATGATTGGAAAGTAAAACTGCTTCCAGTTTTTGAATCCATATATATGTGAGGTCATGATTTACTGTTATTATATTGGAATTGAAATCAAAATTATATTGGATATCTATTGAGAACAAACGAATCTGACTATGTCTGGTGGTGATCAAAGTGTAGGCTCTTTGTTGAGATCCTATCATGTTCTGCTCATTTCTTGATTCTTAATATATAGTCACTGTTTTTGCAAAAACCAGTGGTGATCAAAGTGTAGGCTCTATTTTAGTAATCTATGTGTTGGCATTACTATTCATGTTTATTTGTTTTATTTGTCTAATAGACAAGCAAAAAATATATCCAAGTTTGAGTTCCATGTTCTAATGTTTAATTGTTTTATTAATTTTGCAGAATGGAATTAGAGCCTGAACATATAATAGCAATGATTAATGCTCAAAGTGAATATATGGATATGCATGAGAAAGATTGTGATATGAATATAGGCATTGATGTGAACGAGGAGGAAGAGACAGAAATGCATGAAACATATCAAAGTGATACTCCATAGAAGAGACGTTTAACTTGAGATGTGTGCAGGGAAAGATTTTGTGTCAATTGGGATAGAAAGTATGAGATTGAAAAGGTTAAGGTGAAAGAAATACTTGCAAAGCATCGTGGGCGTGTTTGTTTCACTTCAGATTTATGGACAGCTTGAGCTACAGTTATGAGTTATATTTGTATGACTGCGCACTTCATTGATGAAAACTGGAACTTAAAACAACAAGATTTTGGCTTTCTATGAACTTAAATCTGCTCACATTGGTCATGAAGAAATTTCTAACAAGATTTTGGAATGTTTGCAAGAATGGGGATTGGAGAAAAAAGTATTTTCTATTATGTTAGATAATGCAACAAATAACAACAGTATGTTGAACATTCTCAAGGGTCAACTTCAGATGATTAGTGGTAGAGATCTATTATGCGATGTGAAGTTTATGCATGTTAGATATTGTGCCCGCATTCTTAATTTAATAGTGAAAAAGGTTTAGCGAATTGAACTGTTTTTGAAGAAATTTACATGCATTGAATATCTCAAGATCAGTTGCTTCTGTTGCTCTGTTACTTATGTTGTTTCTGTTTTTTTGTTGCTTCTGTTTTGTAGAACATTGAATATCTCAAGATTTATCTATGTAGTAGTACTTTTATTATTTTTGCATTTTGAAATTGAAAATTGTGAGATTATCATGTTGAGTTTGTTTAGTGGACTTATTGGTTTCAAACTATTTTGATTATTTCTAATCTCTATTTTACTTTTAATCATATATCATTTAAATTATTATTTTTGAAGTATATTTTAAAAAGTAGGCATTGTTTTTGAATTAATTACAGGGAATGCCATCACAAAATCTGTTTTAAGAAATCTTTTTTCAGATCATGAAGATTTGATAACTAACATTAAAATCTAAAAAATTTCAAATTTTAAAAGAAATGTCAAAAAAATTTAATTTAGAAAACTAACATGTAATTAGTTACTTAATGGAATATTTTTAAAAATAATTATGAGTCGGTATGGATCTTGAAAATCATAACAAAAACTCAACCCAGTCTTCTTTGTGTGATTATTTTCTCCCATAACGGGTTGATGAGTCGAATCTATATTATTATTTTTGAAGTACATTTTGAAGAATAATTTTTATTTTGTAAATAATTACAAGGAATGCTATCACAAAATCTGTTTTAGGAAAAAAAAATTCAGATCATGAAGATTTGAGAACTAACATTAAAATCTAAATTTTTGTAATTTTAAAGGAAATGTCGAAAAAAATTAATTTAGGAAACTAACATGTAATTAGTTACTTAAATGAATGTTTTTAAAAATAAGTATGAGTCGGTATGGATCTTGAAAATAATAACAAAAACTTAAACCAGTCTTCTTTGTCTGATCGTTTTCTCCCGTAACGGGTTGCTGAGTCGAATCAAGTAGATTTAGTTAGGATTACGTGAATCTGCGGTATACCGCGGGTTGAATCCTAGTTAATGTTAAATATACAAACTTTAGTCAAAAACCCTGGGATTGTACGCGCAGTTTGGATTGTACGCGCAGTGTTTGGATTTTTCTTTATTTAATTCAATCTATTTTATATTTTTTATATGTATTTTTGATAAACAACAATTTTAAAGATATGTAATATATATATAAAAAATAAAAATGGGGGCCCCACAAAATTGGCGGCCCTAGTCCAATGCTTCTTTAGCTTGTGCTCAACAACGGCCTGCCCATTAGAGCAAGAGCTTTCAGGATACGGGGACGAATAGAACCAAGCTCGGCACTTTCAGGGATTGGGTAGTCCGCCAAGTTCCAGAAGACCATCTTACGATCACCTGCAAATAAAAACAAGTGATTACGATACAATGATCCATTAACCATTAATAAGATATCAATTAGATCATGTTTGGAGAGAGTTCTTACAGCCGAAACATCCGTAATCATCCATATCGTCGGTATCTTCCATCTTGGGGAGAGAATTGGAGCTTTCTCGCTCAATTAGGGTTAGAAATTAGAATGTGTCGCCTTTGTTGGTTTTGTTATATTAAAAAATATACTGTATATAATTCTTTAACAATTCTTTTGTATTTTTTAAACACTTCTTACAAGAAAAATTGGTCCCAAAATATAGGGAGAATTGATTATATGGGACACTTTTTTTTCAATTTGTCCATATACACTTTTATTAGAAAAGTTTGGTCAATTAGATTTTATAAATAATTAAAACTCAAAACTACCCTTAATTCCTTTAGTATGATTAAAAATTCCTCTTTTAACTTAACCTACTTTGTTATTATTTTTTTTGTTCTAAATTGTAAACTTAAAAAAAAAAAAAAGTTACCTTTAGAACAACGACGTCGGCGAAGCTTCTTCTTCTCCAGCGAGTTGCTTTCTTCTTCTTCTCCAGCGAGTTCTTCTTCTCCGTTGTCGAGTTCTTCTTCTCCCTTGAGTTCTTCTTCTCCTTGATTTCTTCTTCTTCTCCTCGTCGAGTTCTTCTTCTCTTTGGGTTTCTTCTTCTTCCCCTCACTCAAATCTGAATCTCCAAGTCTTAGGTAAACTCTAATGATTCTTCTCTATATTTCTATTTGATAGTGTTGCATATTGATTTCATTGAAATTCAAGAGAATAATATTTCTATTTGATAGTGTTGCATATTGATTTCATTGAAATTCAAGAGAATAATCTCCAATTTGAATCACCAGCTCCCTCTGAGATTAATCCCAAATTCCGTTTATTGTTCGATTAATCAAAACGGTGTATGCTATTGAATCTGTTACTTATGAAATGATTGATTGGGTTTTGCAATTATTGATGGTTTCTCAGATTTTGTTCTCAGTCCGTTCGAGTCTAGTGTGTTTACAAGCAATATAGGTTGGTTTAAAGAAGCTTGAAATTACTTGGTTCCTTAATCGACAACTCTATTGATTCTTCTCTTAATTTCTATGGGATAATATTGCATGTTGATTTCAATGAAATTCAAAATTGCGTTGAGAAAGTCTCAAATAACATGGTTATTAGTCAAATTGGAGCACCAGATTTCTTTTCATATGTTTGTATTGTTTATTGATAGAGTTTATATGTAATCTATATGTGAATGTAGAGAAATAATTGCTTATTAGTGAAATTAATATTGGAAAGTTCTCAAGTTGACCATGAATTTGTTTTATTTTGTGCAGGTTGTTGAGAACTATCGGACAGAACAACACACCTGCGTTTAGTGCTCAAGAAACTAATTGGTCTCTTCCTAAAAAACTGGTATTCATCATCTCAAACCCTTGTCTTAGTTATTATTTTTTGTAAATTGTAGGGAGAAATGGTTGTTCTTTAACAGTTTTTTTTTTCTTTTGCAATTTGAGTTCGAATTATGTTTATTATAGTAGTATTTAACTTGCAGTTAGTGGTGAGCTTGTTTCTTTTGACCAAAGTAGTGAATCTTGTGTTTAGAGTTTCTTGTTAGAATATATCAAGACTTGTCCTTTTGACTTGAGATTTCTTCTTTTTAGAGTTTCTTTATAGGGTAAGTTTTGACGTGTGGTGTTGTTTTTTGAGCCATCTGATTGTTCTTTGTATTACTTGTGGTTAGGTTATATATTGTTGTCTTCGATGATTGTTGAAGAATCTCTTAAATATTGTGCATTGCTGTTTGATGATTCCTTACCTTCCTTTTTTTTTTTTTTGTAAGGTATGGAAAAAGAGTATCCAAAACGTCTTTTCAGGGAAGGAAGTGAGACACAGGTGCAGCAGATAAATAATAGTTGCAGAATGTCTGTCTTGGAAAAAATACATACTGCATTACCGGCTGAGTATGCGAAAGTGAAAGAGGATCCAGTCCTCATATTTATGCATAATGAGATGTCCAATGGTTCTTGCTGATGGTGTCCTACAGAATTCTGTTTTCTTTGAAGGAGCACATGTATGGTCACCCACATATTTATTGATTTTCCAATATGTAGATCCACCCAAACACTTAGAACGAACTCGCCAATTGCAAACGTTATCTACGCATCTTATGCACCACAATCTCGTATAAGATTTCGTAGTTCTGTAGTCGAAATTATAGTTCATCGCATAAATTTTCAGAGTTGCCTGCAAAACTTCTTTGCTTTTGAAAAGTTGCCCATTCTTTACCATCGAATCTTCTGACATAGATCCAACACCATCACCGACTTCAACCTTATTAGAATTCACCAATACTGTGGATTTTTCCTGCGAACCATCATCTCCTTCACCAAAATCACATGATTCATTATTCAAATCAATATTTATTCCACTCATACGTTCGTCAACTCGGGCTTTAAACGTGACACACAACTGCATCATATTCGTAGTATTCCTCTTCAAAAACGCTACAAAATTTCTCACTTGCCGATTGTTCGTCATAACAATAGGAGGGGAATCAACGCCAAGCCCAGCGGGTAAATAACTGAATTCCACATCAACCATACTCCGTTCTATTCTGTAGTCTTCTGCCACTATCATCTCTAGCTCCGTTAAAGTGGCAGTGGATTCCATATAAACTAATCTTGCACATTTTTCTTCATCAACAATAAATCTCCACTCTTTGTTGTTAGACGATTTCCATACACCACACGTCACGTAGATCTGCAGCATAATTTGGACTCAAGAAACGTAGAGAAAAAGTTGGAAGAAGTCTTAGTTATCGATTTTTGAAGAGAAAGGTTTAGATGGAAGACTTATCGATTTTTAAAAAATTTGAACAGCAGAAGCAGAACACGTATTCTAAATTGCGTAGAATGCAATTTGTAACATTATTACGAAAAGATTTGTTGTATATTCACTTTCCTAAATTTTCGATTCAGTTAAGATTCAGTTGCCTTATTTCACTAAGTTCTAAATTCTGCAGAATATACATTCCAAATTTTTTAGAATTTACGTTCTAAATTTCGCAGATGATAGAGTAAAGCGTAGAAAATGTATTCTAAATTTTGTAGTACACAGGGTAAAGCGTAGAATATACATTCTAAATGTTTTAGAACACAGTATAAAGTGTAGAATACGTATTCTAAATCTCGTAGAATATAGGGAATTTCGGTTTTCTGAATTTTTTAGAACGGATTTTTTTTCTAAACTTTCTAGAACATGTACAGTGCCTAGAATACGTTATCTATATTTTTCTGAACATACTCAAAATGTAGAATACGTCTTCTAGACATTTCACAACAAATTTTATCCATCTATAAATCAAAAAAATTTCAAATAACTTAAAAAACTTTCTTCATTAAATCTTCTTTACTCTGGCTTGTCTACCTTTTTATCATAAAAATTGTTCAAAAACTTGCAAAAATTGACTACGAAGGGTAGTTTTGGCATAAGTGACATTTAGCAAATAAAAGTGTATATGGACAAATTAAAAAAAAAGTGTCCCATATAATCAATTCTCCCCAAAATATATGACACTTAAGAATTACTCCCTCTGTTTTTTAAAAATTGTCGTTTTAACTGTATTTGCATAAATTAAGAAAAAGTATACAATGACTATATTAACCTCATAAAAATGACAAGTAATTATTTACAAATAATTTGTGTTTAATAAAATGAGGGTAATTTGGGTAGTTATTGGCATAAGTTACATTATTACCTTAAAACGACAACTAATTTAAAACAAAAAAAAAAGCTCTAAAACGACAACTATTCGAAAACGGAGGGAGTATATTTTAGACTTTTTAACTAAAGTGAAATCACAAATGGAAGATAAGTAATTTATCAATGTGAAATATATGATCATAAGGCTTTGATAAAAATCATTTTTTAAAAAAGAATAAATTTGAACAGTAAAATATTAGATATATATTAAAGAAAATTTCAAGATAAAATCATATATTAAGAGATTGATGAATATTCTTTGGTTAATAAAGAAAAAAGGAAATAAACAATTAGGATTAGAGTCGGTACTTGGTACTGCATTATATAAGCAGTGATAGGGTTACTCTCTTCAGACTCATAAACACAACTCTTTATTTTTCTCTCATTCATCGATCGACTTCGAGATCTCATAACCTTCCTTCTTCGCTTCTCAGCAGTTTGTTCATCTTTCTTCTTCGCAATAACAATGAATAAGAACAACACCATGATCTTGAGCTTCGTGTTGGTGTTAACGGCTCTCTTTGGTTGCTGCTCGGCTACGGTCTACAAAGTCGGAGCTAGATTCCGATGGATGGACGGCGATGGACGACACATATTACTCTTGGGCTGAGGGTAAAGAATTCCACGTCGGAGATTCTCTTGTCTTCCAATACGATCACAACTTCAACGACGTCACTCAAGTCTCCGGCGCTTTGGAATACGAATTCTGCGACTCTTCTTCTCCTAAAGCTGTCTACAACACAGGACACGATGTCGTAACCCTCACGGAACCAGGTTATCACTACTTCATCAGCTCAAATCATAGTCAGTGCAATTTGGGACAGAGACTCGACGTTCTTGTCGTCCATGACCCTTCACGTCCGATTCCTCCACCACCACCAAGCAAGATCCTTCCTTTTGGAAAGATCAGAGTCGGTGACTCTAAAAGATAGATGGTTCCTGAAAAGTGTGACTTTTATTCCAAGTGGACGGAGCAAAGACTCTTTGATCTTGGAGACAATCTCCTCTTCGACTACGACAAAGAAGTCAACAACGTCTTAGAAATCAGTGGTGAACTTGAATTCAAATCATGCGACCCGACTTCTCCAGTAGCCGTGTACAAGACAGGACACGATCTCGTCAAGCTCACCAAGCCAGGAGTCCACTACTTCATTAGCTCAAGACAGGTCCACTGCGAGGCTGGGCTTAAGCTTCGAGTTGTGGTGCGACCAATGCAAGAAACCTATATTGACCGCCTCAACAACTGGTTACATCATTATTAGCTAATTAGACTTTAGTATTTTAATTTGTTTCTAATGTTAGTTTCTTCGTTCCACGTTGCAAAGTTTGTTTGATTCTTGCAATGAGTCAAATAAATTGCACTTTTCTTAAAACATGAGCTTAAAGTTGGTTAACTGTTTTAGTTTTAGATTTCCAAATATAAAGAAATCTACATTCTAAGAGTGTTTACCAATTTTTTTTAACAAAATCACCAATTCCTTTCAATCTTCTACAATACATTTTTATAAAGTTTTTTAATTACCATTTATTTTATTTTACAAAATCCAAAAACTAAAATAAAATCTAAAATCTAAAATCTATAATCTAAAACCACTTAAAAACTTCTAAAAATTTATGGCCTTAATGTTATCTATACGTCTAAAATATTTAATAGAGACCTAAAACACCAACAAAAATGTACTCCCTCCGTTTTCGAATAGTTGTCATTTTAGAGCTTTTTTATTTTAAATTAGTTGTCGTTTTAATGTAATAATGTAACTTATGCCAATAACTACCCAAATTACACTCATTTTATTAAACACAAATTATTTTTAAATAATTACTTGTCATTTTTATGAGGTTAATATAGTCATTGTATACCTTTTCTTAATTTGTCCAAATACTGTTAAAACGATAACTTTTCAAAAACAGAGGGATGGAGTATATATTAAATTAACAACTAACATACACTAATTAATCTTCCTACCAAAAAAACATACACTAATTAATCAAATAACTCTAATCACAATTATCAATTAACATCCATTACACACTAATACCCACACAAACAGAAATTATTTTATAATAATAATAACGAACAAATTCTTAAAAACATTACCCCATATAGAAATTAACATGCTTATGGGTACTAATCTTAGTTATAATATTGGAAGAGAAATTAAAAGAGGAAACTTCCAAAAAGTATGTACCTTTCTCACCAGTTCACTATGCAATTGCAAACACACGCATACATACGCATCTCCGTCGTTTCTCCTTTTTTTCTATTGGATTCTTGCGTCATTGTGCGTCTTCTTTCATTACTTCACTTTCTTCTTCCTTCTCTCTCTTCCAGTTTTGTGATCTACAACATTTGCTCTTGAACCCCTAAATCATCTACTTATCCAAAGTCACCGACTTGGTCCAAGATCTGAAAGTTTTCGACTTTTCACTGTTAATCGCAGAATTGAGAATACCCAGTAGCTAAAAGCTTGAGACTTTGGCTTTCTGGGTTAAATTTAGGGAGCAATGGTGGATTCAGGTGGAAGTTGGAGAGATGTTTATAAAGGAATGTCTTCAGATAATGTAAAGGGTTTAGTGTTGGCTTTATCTTCAAGCTTATTCATTGGTGCTAGCTTCATTGTTAAGAAGAAAGGATTAAAGAAAGCTGGTGCTTCTGGTCTCAGGGCAGGTTTATCTCTGCTTTTAGTTGATCTATCATCTTTTCTCTTAGTAATTTGGGTTTAAGAATGTCTCTTGATCAATCTGTGTCAGCTTCACTTGAAATGTGTGTTGAAGTGGAGACTTATTGAGATTTCTGTGGCAAAAATTGAAGCTTTGTTTTTTCTTGCTGTTGACTTAATGTGGAAGATGTCTGGAACTTTTAGTAATTTGGGTTTAAGTATGTTTGTTGATCAATCTGTATGAGCTTCACTTGAAATGTGTGTTGAAATAGAGACTTATTGAGATTTAAGTGGCAAAAATTGAAGCTTTTTCTTCGCTGTTGATTTATTGTGGAAGTGTCTGGAACTTTCAGATTCAAATGCAGCATCCTTTGCATAGATTCTGGTGGATTTTGTTTTGTCTTTTGTTTTCCTGGGAGTTTTATAATCAATGGCTTCTTGAGCTTTATATATGTATATGGGTTCATAACATAAAGGAGCAGAGGACATGGAAAAATCTTCTTGGCAATGATCACAAGTCTCCTAAAGATTGTAAAATTTCGGTGTTTTTCGTTTTCAATTGGCTAAATTATGTGGTGACATTTGTGTAGGGTCTGGAGGCTATTCATACTTGCTTGAGCCTCTCTGGTGGATAGGCATGATAACAAGTGAGTTATACCTTGATTCATACATGTCTCGTTTTAAGACTTTTTCTTATCCGAGTATCGGTTTAGCTGTGGCACTGTGGTGTTGGTATTATTGTTCTTGGAAGATTGTTGTGGCATTTATGGTAGACACATTGTTTGTTTGTTTGTTTTGTAGTGATTGTTGGGGAAATTGCAAACTTTGCTGCGTATGCGTTTGCACCTGCTATTCTAGTTACTCCTCTTGGTGCGCTTAGCATTATTATCAGGTGTGAACAAACTCGTAAGTTTCAAATACAAAGATGTTTTCTAGGCTAGCTAGTCTTCTGTTATAGATAGGATTAATTAGGTTGTGTATTGAATCACAGAGCTTTTTCTTGTTGTTGTTCTTGCAGCGCGTCTCTTGCACATATCATCTTACAAGAAAAGTTACACACTTTCGGGATCCTTGGTTGTGCTTTATGTATCGTTGGTTCAGTAACAATCGTGTTACATGCTCCACAAGAACAAGATATTGATTCCGTTTTAGAAGTATGGAATCTTGCAACAGAACCTGGTATAAACCTCTATCTCTCTCTTCTCAAAGCCCAATCTCGCTCATTAAGATTTATATGATAGTTTTCGTGACACATTGTGTGTTCTTTATTACCAGTTTTCCTTTTTTACGCTGCGAGTGTGGTAGGAGCAGCCATTTTACTTATAGTTCAATTTATACCACTTTATGGAGAGTCCCATGTCATGGTCTATATCGGTGTTTGCTCACTCATAGGATCACTATCGGTACATGCTAACTCTAAATCTTACATGTTTGATACATTTACTGTGTTGGAGTGACAATATTCGTAACTGTTTGCAAACAGGTTATGAGTGTGAAAGCGCTCGGGATAGCGTTAAAACTCACATTTTCTGGAATGAATCAATTAGTTTACCCGCAAACTTGGGTTTTCTCGGTGATAGTTCTTATGTGCGTGATAACACAAATGAACTATCTAAACAAGGTAAGTAAAAGTGGCAATTCTACACATTTTGTCTCTGGTAATGGTAAATGCTAGTTTCGGAAAATTCATTTAGGATTCTCGCTTTCTATCATCGGCAGGCGCTTGATACGTTTAACACGGCAGTGGTCTCGCCCATATACTACGTTATGTTCACATCGTTGACGATCTTGGCTAGTGTCATCATGTTCAAGGTAAAATCTTGTTTCTTTTTCTTCTATTCTCCTTATATTTGAAGCTGCTACGGTAGTTTCAAATAGCTACTTTCTGCGTTTGCGTTTACATGTGTAAATATTTTTGCAAATTGTAAAAATGATAATGCCAAACGCAATCCTTCTGTTTGCGCGTTTGTAATGAATTAAAGAAACACTAAAAATCTGTTTGTTTGTCTGGTGATTACAATTTCGAAACAGGATTGGAATCGGCAGAACGGAACACAGATCATAACAGAGTTGTGTGGGTTCATCACAATACTATCTGGAACTTTTCTTCTTCACACAACAACGGACATGGTTGATGGCGAGTCTAAAGGAAGTAAGCATTCTTTTTTGTTTCTTGCTTAGTTTGCAGATCATTTTAAGCTTAAATCGATAATTAACCGCGATCGAAATGCAGATTTATTACCGGAAGATAATCATTTGCTTCTGCGAATTCCGAAACATTCAGATAACAGTAAAGGGTTTGCGCAAGAAGGCATCATTCTCAGTCTAAGACGCCAAGAATCAGCAAAGTCGCCACGACCTGCTCGTCAAACCAAGCTAGTAGAAGAGGATCTTGAAGCTGTACCACTACGAAGACAAGAGAGTTCATTACGTTCATAAGATTGTTTTGCCATATATGCGTACATATTATCTATGTTTTGCCGTATATCCGTACATATAATCTATACCACCATTTTTCTTTAACTATTTTATTTTTTTTATCTATTTAATTTTATTATAGCTATTGTTAAGCATATTTATTTCCAAATAATTCATATTTTGATTATTTTAACATTAATTGTTAAACATAATTTAACACTTCTAAACATACCAAAAGTAATTACTTCAAAACTTCAAATATTAAATCTTCTTACCATTAAATGTCAACAAAAATATTTTTTTTTTTGTTAAAGGGTTTGTGTCAACAAAAATATATAAACTGGATTTCAATACATTTAAAACTACAAAAGTTACTTTTCAAAAATTAAATTGTTATATTGAAATCATAATTAAATTTTCATACAAAAGAAATATAATCAATACAAATTAAATTTAATAATATTTTATTAATTAAACGTAAGATCACAAGAAAAATTATTGTTATGTTTTCAACAATCAAAATTTACAAAACTATAAATTTATATAACAAAACATAACACGGCAATTTTAAAGTCTTCAAAAATATTAAAAATTTAATATAAATTAATCAAATGTATATATTTTTATTAATATATAAAAATTTATTAAAATTAAGTAACATAAAATTCGGGTGTACGCATAGCATGGATTATTACCTACTTTCTGTTTTATTTTAAAGCATGTATTTAGTTATTTGTTGACTGCTTTTATGTTGTTGTTATATGTTTTGATCATTATTAGTCAATTTTTATTTTTAGTCAAATTTCATAGATCTGTCCTATTTGTTTTATTATGATCTTTAACCATTTCCATAATCTACTTTCTGTGCATGCCTTTAATTTCTTATATATACAGTATTTACGTGTTCATTATCATTTTCATTCATCGCTTTTTATTCTGAAGTATTCATATAGATTTTATCATCAAAGATGTCTAAAACAACTATTATTGCTCTCTTCATGGTCTTCCTTGTTTTAGGTTTGATTCACACTTAAACAAATTATACGATTTAGTATTTTTTTAATATGAATCCATATTACATGTCTTGTCTTTTTTTTTTTTTTTTGGTAAAAATGTCTTCTCTTTTATTTGATAGCTTTCTTTTATTCGTCACCTATTATCATAACGAAAAATTCAAGATTATGATTTACATATTTTATTAGGAATGGTGACAAAAGAGACGCAAGGAAGAATGTGTGGTGACTATCTTCCAAGACCAATTACAGGATCAGGTCCATGGCATTGTGATCAAAAAAGATGTGTTGATGATTGTATTTTGATGCACAAAGGAAAAGGCTCGTGTATCATTTCGGGTGCACACCTACCTGCATGCAAATGCACTTATCCTTGCCACGAAGCCGCTCCACCGCCCCAAAGCCCGTCCACCGAAGACCCTATTCAAAATTAACTTTTTTTTTTAATGTTATAAACTTGTAAACGAAAGAAACAAAAGAAGTTCAATAATAACAAAAATATTAATCATCAAAACCAAACAAAAATAAATTATTTTAAATTCAAATCTCATCATTTATTAATATTTTAAAAAAAAAAAAAAAATCAGTACGAAATTGTTATGTTTTAACTTTTTATGACCTATACAAAATTTTAGGCCTAATCCTTGGCTTAGGTTTCTTATAACCACACATTTTTGGTTGGTTCCTGCAAGATGTAACTACAGTCGTATGATGTTTCCAGAACTAACCAACCGGTTCGGTTCAGTTCAATGATTAAATTTAACAAAAACATTTTGATGTAGATATCCAAACCAAAACAGAGTAAACAACTTAATTCGCTAGAAAGTCGAAGCTGAGCCATGTCCATGGCGTCTTCTTCTCTTGCAAGTGTCTACTATAAACACATTCTTCCTTGCGTCTCTTTTGTCACCATTCCTAATAAAATATGTAAATCATAATCTTGAATTTTTCGTTATGATAATAGGTGACGAATAAAAGAAAGCTATCAAATAAAAGAGAAGACATTTTTACCAAAAAAAAAAAAAAAAAAAGACAAGACATGTAATATGGATTCTTTAACAAAAAAAAAGTGTCTACTATAAATTAAAACGAGAACAATATCAAGAGAACAACGAGAGATCATGAAATCTTGCAACTGAACCTGGTATCTCTCTCTTTCAAATCTCAATCTTGCTCATTAATAATTACTATATGATAGTTTGTGTGTGTGTTCTTTATTACCAGCTTTTCTTTTCTACGCTGCGAGTGTGGTAGGAGCAGCCATTTTACTTATAGTTCAATTTATACCACTTTATGGAGAGTCCCATGTCATGGTCTATATCGGTGTTTGCTCACTCATAGGATCACTATCGGTACGTGCTAACTCTAAAATCTTACATGTTTGATACATTTACCGTGTTGGAGTGACAATATTCGTGACCGTTTTCAAACAGGTTATGAGTGTGAAAGCACTCGGGATTCTTTTTTGTTTCTTGCTTACACACAACAACGACGGACATGGTTGATGGCGAGTCTAAAGGAAGTAAGAGCATTCTTTTTTGTTTCTTGCTTAGTTTGCAGATCATTTTAAGCTTAAATCGATAATTGACCGCGATCGAAATGCAGATTTATTACCGGAAGATAATCATCTGCCTCTGCGACTTCCGAAACATTCAGATGACGGTAAAGGGTTTGCGCAAGAAGGCATATATCATTCTCAGTCTAAGACGCCAAGAATTAGCAAAGTCGCCACGGCCTGCTCGTCAAACCAAGCAACTAGAAGAGGATCTTGAAGCTGTACCACTACGAAGACAAGAGAGTTCATTACGTTCATAAGATTGTTTTGCTATATATCCGTACATATAATCTATGTAACACTTCTAAACATACCAGAAGTAATTACTTCAAAACTTCAAATATTAAATCTTCTTACCATTAAATGTCAACAAAAATATATACTGTAAACTGGATTTCAGTACATTCAAAACTACAAAAGTTACTTTTCGAAAATTAAAATCGTTATATTTAAATCAAATTATTTTTCATATAAAACAAATATAATCAATACAAAATAAATTTATCAATCTTTTATTAATTAAACGTATGATCACAAGAAAAATATGTTTAATTTTTCAACAATCTAAATTTATATAGCAAAACATAACACGACAATTTAGAGTCTTCAAATGTATTAAAAATTTAATATAAATTAATCAAATTGTATATATTTTTGTTAATATATAAACATTTATTAAAATTAAGTAACATAAAATTCGGATGTGCATAGCATGGATTATTACCTACTTACTATTTTATTTTAAATCATGTATTTAACTATTTGTTGACTGCTTTTATGTTGTTATATGTTTTGATCATTATTAGTCAATTTTTATTTTTAGTCAATGTTTTATTATGGTCTTTAACCATTTCCATAATCTACGTATGCATTTAATTTCTTATATATATACAATATTTACGTGTTCATTTATCATTTCATTCATCACTTTTTATTCTGAAGTTTTCATATCGATTTTATCATCAAAGATGTCTAAAGCAACTGTTATTACTATCTTCAATGGTCTTCCTTGTTTTAGGTTTGATTCACACTTAAAAAAAAATTATACAATTTAGTATTTTTAAATATGAATCCATATTACATGTCTTCTATTTTATTTTTTTTGGTAAAAATGTTTTCTCTTTTATTTGATAGCTTTCTTTTATTCGTCACCTATTATCATAACGAAAAATTCAAGATTATGATTTACGTATTTTAATAGGAATGGTGACAAAGGAGACGCAAGGAAGAATGTGTCGTGTCTATCTTCCAGGACCAGTTACAGGTCAGTTTGAATGTGATCAAAAAAGATGTGTTGATGAGTGTATTTCGAAGCACAAAGGAAAAGGCTCGTGTATCACTTCGGCTATACTCGAACGTGCATGCGAATGCACTTATCCTTGCCCCAAAGCCGGTCCACCGCCTCAAAGCCCGTCCACCGAAGACTCTATTCAAAATTAATGTTTTTGTTTTTTTAATGTTATAAACTTGTAAACCGAAAGAAACAAAAGAAGTTCAATAATAATAAAAATATTAATCATTGAAACCAAACAAAAATAAATAATTTTAAATTCAAATCTCATCATTTATTAATATTATATAAATAAAAAAAATAAAATAAAATCAGTACTAAATTGTTTTGTTTTAACTTTTATGATCTATAAAAAAATTTAGGCCCTAATCCTTGGTTTATGTTGCTTATGCTCCCTGCCCAGATTAATTTTTCTGTTTCTTCTCTATAAACTATCATCAATTCTAATAATAAAAGAAACTGGAATTAGATATTTCTTGTGTGGTTATGAATGAGACTAAATTGACCAAAAAAAATTGTTTTAGACCCATTTTAACCTTTCATTTTTACGAAGAAATTATAAACAAAAGTGTAATTTTTCTCTAATTACCTTTGATACAATCTTATTTTATAAAATTTTCTCCATTTAGTAGAATTTATTACTGGCATGGAAACTACAATTCAATAACCCATGTCCATGTAAATCAAATGAAAAATTTGATATCAATTTTTTAATAGTTTAATTATTCTATTTTCTCTTTCATTCTTTTTTTTTTTTAACTGGACTACAACGGACTGATCCAATAATCTAATCACCCCACATCAAATATGTAGAAGTATAATCGAACTCCAAACTTGCGAGATGACAGCAGAGATGTGACAACAATTATTCAATTTTTTGTTCAGAAGTGAAAACCAATACTACTAAACAGTAATATATACAAACAAAGTGAGTTTAATTATTAATTATATTTGATCGTTAACAAAGATCCAATTAGAGAAAAGAAAAAAATGACAAATGAATCTATATTTTCTTTAGTTTTCTAGATTTTTACACACAAAAAGGTCGTTGTATTTAATTATTTTCGACTGCTTTTATGATGTTCTTAATATGTTTTGATCATTTTTAGTCAATTTCACTTTTAGTCCATTTTCATAGATCTTTCCTATTTATTTAACCATTTCCATAATCTACTTTCCTTTTCTACTTATTATAGTTGCGTGCATGTAACTAATTTCTTCTATATACAATATTCACGTGTACATTACTATTACATTCATCACTTTTTATTCATTTCAATTTTATCATCAAAGATGTCTAAAGCCACTGTTATTGCTATCTTCATGGTCTTTCTTGTTCTAGGTTTAATTCACACTTTAACATATATATTTTACAACTAGTATTTTAAAATATGAATCCATATTACATGTCTTCTCTTTTATTTGATATTTTTCTTTTATTTGTCCTCTATTATTATAACGAAATATTCGAGATTATGTTTTACATATTTATATTAGGAATGGTGACGAAAGAGACGCAAGGAACAATGTGTCATAACTATCTTCCAGGACCAGTTACAGGATCAGGTCCATGGTCATGTGATAAAGACAGATGTGCTGCTGAGTGTATTTTGATGCACGAAGGAAAAGGCTCATGTATCAGTTCGGCTGCATGCCTTTGCACTTATAAATGCTCTGTTTAATTTTTCTGTTTCTTCTCTATAAATTAAGTATCATCAATTCCAATTATAAAACAAACTGGATTAGATTTTTCTTTTGTTTGGTTATGAATAAGACTGAATTGACCATTTTTTTGTGTTTTAGACCCTTTTAAACTTGAGATAATTGGGTGAGAGACCCTACTATTCATCCCAAATTAGTTTTGTTAAAAATGTTTGCAGGGCCAAAACGACAAAAATAATTTGCCTCTCTTTTTGCCCAAAAACCCCTCACGCGCCTCTTGTTATCTTTATTGATTAACAACTGTTGGGTGTCTATTTATCTCTCTAGATTCTCTTTCTTCTTTGTTTCACCATCTCTCACAATGTTTCACCATCTCTCAAAAAGCAACTGTTCATTTGTTTTCTCTCTCGTTGAAATCGTTTCGGCGACCAATCTATGTCACCGGCTGCGACTGTGATTTTCCGGCACCCTTTTTCGTTCAAATAACTTACACATTCACGGTTAGTTTACGTTTATCCGATTTGTTTTTTATTTTCCATACTTTGAAATCATCTATCAGACTTTCTTTCACTATACATCATATTTCTGATATGTTATTTACCATCCTTTTATCAATTTTGTTCTTTTTCATTAAGATATGATGAGACCCCGACTTTCACCATGTTTTTCTTTAGGTTCAAATAGATATGTGTTTGTCGATATAGATCTAATTGTAGTTGTCCAAATGATTGTGTAGATCTATATAAATAGTTACTTGTTGTGTGTAGGTTCAAATAAATATGCATTTGTTGATATATAGATCTATTTGTAGCTGTTTAAACGATTGTGTAGATCTATATAAATAGTTACATGTTCAAATACTTCTGTTTATAAACGTCTATGGTTTTGGTTGGAGTGATATCTATAACTATATGTGTCATGTTTCTTTTTTTCTGAAAGTGATCTAATAAGTTTCGTGTTCATCTCCTAGGTCAATGTTCTGTCTATCATACCTTCAAAGGAAGATGTTAGGCGTGAGATGTTTGTTGGTGGGTTTAGAGGCTAGGCGAAGATCTGGTGATAATTTCGACGAAGTTGGTAAAAATCTGGTGATAATTCAACGAAATCCGGTGAAGATCAAGAAAATACCGATGAAATTTATAATACAATTATAGTTTGGTGTTCACTCGCGATGTACTGCTCATATAGATATATACATATGTTAATGTCGTTCTATATATGTGTTTATATGTATACAAATGTTAAATAATGCTCTATATACGTATTTACATGTTTATAAATGTTAATAACGCCTTATATATTGTGTGAATTTACGATACAATTATAGTTTGGTGTCCACTCGCGATGCGCTGCTCATATATAGATGTATACATATGTTAATATCGTTCTATATATATGTTTATATGTATACAAATGTTAAATAACGCTCTATATACGTATTTACATGTTTATAAATGTTCGTAACGCCTTATATATAAATATCGTCCGAAACCATTTCGAATTACGTAGTTTCTCATTTAATTTGATGTGTCCGCTTTTAGATAACAGTCGCCTCATTCCAACTGTCGCCGGATAAACGTCACCTCCTCTGACTGCAATTAATGCAGGTGACTTCCAAAGTCAACGACTAAAGCTACGCGCATATGGCAGGTATTTTTGTAATTCTTCTACAAACGGAGGGCCTTATGTTCACTTTATTTCGCTCCACCTAAGTCCCGAAACCTTTACGTCTCTCACCTAATTAAATCTTAAAATTACGTCTCTGAGCAAACTCTCCCTTTAAACTTTTATTTTTAGAAGAATTTATAAACAAAAGTGTATCTTTTCTCTAATTACCTTCTATACAATCTTATTTTATAAAAGTTTCTCCCTTTAATTTAGTAGAATTTAATAATTTATTACTGACGTGGAAACTACAATTCAATAACCCATGTAAATCAAATGAAAAATTTGATATCAATTTTTTGATAGTTTAAGTATTCTACTTTCTCTTTTATTTCCTTCAACTAGACTACAATAACCTAATCGGACTGATCCAATAACCTAATCGAACTCCAAACTTACGAGATGACAGCAGAGATGTGACAACAATTATTGAAAACTTAAAAAGCTCAGAAATCCGAATTTCAAAAGCATAGCATTGATGCTTACCTTAAATAAGCATACAAATGATCGTCAGCATATATATATAAAGACAATAGACAAAAAAAAAAACAAAAATGGGTCGTTGGTAAAAAGTAGTCATTAGTTTAATCTGTTTGCGTGTTTATGCTGAAATAAAGAAACAATAAAAATATGTTTGTTTGTCTGGTGATTACAATTTCGAGACAGGATTGGAATCGGCAGAACGGAACACAGATCATAACAGAGTTGTGTGGGTTCATCACAATACTATCTGGAACTTTTCTTCTTCACACAACAACGGACATGACTGATGACGAGTCTAAAGGAAGTAAGCAATTTTTGTTTTTTGGTTTCTTGCTTAGTTTGCAGAACATTTTAAGCTTTGTCCAAAAATTCGATAATTAACAGCGATCGAAATGCAGATTTATTACCGGAAGATAAGCATCTGCTTCTGCGAATTCCGAAACATTCAGATGACAGTAAAGGGTTTGTGCAAGAAGGCATCATTCTTAGTCTAAGACGCCAAGAATCAGCAAAGTCACCACGACCTGCTCGTCAGGCAAGCAACTAGAAGAGGATCTTGAGCTGTACCACTACGAAGACAAGAGAGTTCATTACGTTCATAAGATTGTTTTGCCATATATCCGTACATATAATCTATACCACAACTTTTCTTTTAACTTTTTTATTTATTTTTTTATCTATTTAATTTAAGAGAAATTCTTTAGAAAACCACATTTAAAAAAAATTAAAAATATTATAACCAAATTGATTTCAATGTAACGATGTAGAATTTAAAATTTTGGTTTGGGGTAACTATTTTATATTTATATAGTTTTTAGAGGGTAGAGTGTAGTGTTTAGAATTTAGAGTTTAGTTTTTAAATAGAAAGTTTAATTTTAGTTTTGTGATATTTTTGGAAACATATATATTTTATTGGTATTTATTAGATGCTCTTAATTTTACTATAGCTATTATCAAACACATTTATTTCCAAGTAATACATATTTTGATTATTTTAACACTATTAAATGGCAGCAAAAATGTCAAATAGATAAACTGGATTTAATAGATTTAAAACTACAAAAAAAAAAACTTTTCAAAATTTAAAATCGATATATTGAAATCATAATTTATTTTTTCATATAAAACAAATATAATCAATATACAAAATAATTTAACAATCTTTCATTAATTAAAGGTAAGATACAAGAACAAATATTGTTAATTTTCAACAATCTAAATTTACAAAAGTATAAATTTATATAACAAAACATAACACGACAATTTTAGAGTCTTCAAATGTATTAAAAAGTTAATATATATTAATCAAATGTATATATTCTTATTAATATATTAAAATTTATTAAAATTAAGTAACATAAAATTTATTAAAAAGTATGGATCATTATTTACTTATAATTTTATTTTAAAGCATAAAATTAATTATTGTTTGACTGCTTTTATGATGTTGTTATATGTTTTGATCATTATTAGTCAATTTTTACTTTTAGTCAATTTTCATAGATCTTTCCAATTTGTTTATTCTGATCTTTAACCAGTTCCATAATCTACTTTCCTTTCCTACCTTTTATAGCCCGTGCATTCATTTAATTTCTTATATATACAGTATTTACGTGTTCATTACCATTTCATTCATCGCTTTTTATTTTGAAGTTTTCATATCGATTTTATCATCAAATATGACTAAAGCAACCGTTATTGCTATCTTCATGGTCTTCCTTGTTTTAGGTTTGATTCACACTTAAACAATCATACAATTTAGTATTTCAAATATAAATCCATATTACATGTCTTCTCTTTTTTTTTTTTTTGGTAAAAATGTCTTCTCTTTTATTTGATAGCTTTCTTTTATTCGTCACCTGTTATCATAACGAAAAATTAAAGATTATGATTTACATATTTATATTAGGAATGATGACAAAGGAGACGCAAGGAAAAATGTGTCATGACTATCTTCCAAGACCAATTTCAGGATCAGGTCCACATGCATGGTCATGTGATCAAAAAAGATGTGTTGATGACTGTATTTTGATGCACAAAGGAAAAGGCTCCTGTATCATTTCGGGTGCACACCTACCTGCATGCTATTGCACTTATCCTTGCCCCAAAGCCGGTCCACCGCCCCAAAGCCCGTCCACTGAAGGCTCTATGCAAAATTAATTTTTTTTAATGTTATTAACTTGTAAACGAAAGAAACAAAAGAAGTTTAATAATAACAAAAATATTAATCATCAAAACCAAACAAAAATAAATTATTTTAAATTCAAATCTCATCATTTATTAATATTATCAATAAAAAATAAAATAAAAATCAGTACGAAATTGTTTTGTTTTAACTTTTTATGACCTATAAAAAATTTAGGCCTAATCCTTGGCTTAGGTTTCTTATGCTCCGGACCGTCCTAGTTTAATTTTTCTGTTTTTTCTGTATAAACTATCATCAAT
>CM022178.2:4627375-4655735 GCA_011420285.2 Erysimum cheiranthoides | reverse complement strand
TTATTGATAATATTAATAAATGATGAGATTTGAATTTAAAATAATTTATTTTTGTTTGGTTTTGATGATTAATATTTTTGTTATTATTAAACTTCTTTTGTTTCTTTCGTTTACAAGTTAATAACATTAAAAAAAATTAATTTTGCATAGAGCCTTCAGTGGACGGGCTTTGGGGCGGTGGACCGGCTTTGGGGCAAGGATAAGTGCAATAGCATGCAGGTAGGTGTGCACCCGAAATGATACAGGAGCCTTTTCCTTTGTGCATCAAAATACAGTCATCAACACATCTTTTTTGATCACATGACCATGCATGTGGACCTGATCCTGAAATTGGTCTTGGAAGATAGTCATGACACATTTTTCCTTGCGTCTCCTTTGTCATCATTCCTAATATAAATATGTAAATCATAATCTTTAATTTTTCGTTATGATAACAGGTGAAATAAAAGAAAGCTATCAAATAAAAGAGAAGACTTTTTACCAAAAAAAAAAAAAAGAGAAGACATGTAATATGGATTTATATTTGAAAATACTAAATTGTATGATTTGTTTAAGTGTGAATCAAACCTAAAACAAGGAAGACCATGAGATAGAGCAATACCCGGTGTCTTTAGTCATATTTGCTGATAAACATCGATATCTGAAAACTTCAAAAAAAAAAGCGATTGAATAGAAATGGTAATGAACACCCGTTAAATACTGTATATATAAGAAATTAAATGAATGCCCGGGCTATAAAAGGTAAAGGTAGGAAAGGAAAGTAGATTATGGAAATGGTTAAAGATCAGAATTAAACAAATTGGAAAGATCTATGAAAATTGACTCTAAAAGTAAAAATTGACTAATAATGATCAAAACATATAACAACATCATAAAAGCAGTCAACAAATAATTAATTTTATGCTTTAAAATAAAATTATAAGTAAATAATGATCCATACTTTTTAATAAATTTTATGTTACTTAATTTTAATAAATTTTAATATATTAATAAGAATATATACATTTGATTAATATATAACTTTTTAATACATTTGAAGACTCTAAAATTGTCGTGTTATGTTTTGTTATATAAATTTATACTTTTGTAAATTTAGATTGTTGAAAATTAACAATATTTGTTCTTGTAATCTTACCTTTAATTAATGAAAGATTGTTAAATTATTTTGTATATTGATTATATTTGTTTTATATGAAAAATAAATTATGATTTCAATATATCGATTTTAAATTTTGAAAAGTTTTTTTTTTGTAGTTTTAAATCTATTAAATCCAGTTTATCTATTTGACATTTTTGCTGCCATTTAATAGTGTTAAAATAATCAAAATATGTATTACTTGGAAATAAATGTGTTTGATAATAGCTATAGTAAAATTAAGAGCAATTCTAATAAATACCAATAAAATATATATGTTTCCAAAAAAATCACAAAACTAAAATTAACTTTCTATTTAAAAACTAAACTCTAAATTCTAAACACTACACTCTACCCTCTAAAAACTATAATAAATATAAAATAGTTACCCCAAACCAAAAATTTTAAATTCTACATCGTTACATTGAAAATCAATTGGTTATAATATTTTTAATTTTTTTTTAAATGTGGTTTTCTAAGAATTTCTCTTAAATTAAATAGATAAAAAATAAATAAAAAAGTTAAAAGAAAAGTTGTGGTATAGATTATATGTACGGATATATGGCAAAACAATCTTATGAACGTAATGAACTCTCTTGTCTTTCGTAGTGGTACAGCTTCAAGATCCTCTTCTAGTTGCTGGCCTGACGAGCAGGTCGTGGTGACTTTGCTGATTCTTGGCGTCTTAGACTAAGAATGATGCCTTCTTGCACAAACCCTTTACTGTCATCTGAATGTTTCGGAATTCGCAGAAGCAGATGCTTATCTTCCGGTAATAAATCTGCATTTCGATCGCTGTTAATTATCGAATTTTTGGACAAAGCTTAAAATGTTCTGCAAACTAAGCAAGAAACCAAAAAACAAAAATTGCTTACTTCCTTTAGACTCGTCATCAGTCATGTCCGTTGTTGTGTGAAGAAGAAAAGTTCCAGATAGTATTGTGATGAACCCACACAACTCTGTTATGATCTGTGTTCCGTTCTGCCGATTCCAATCCTGTCTCGAAATTGTAATCACCAGACAAACAAACATATTTTTATTGTTTCTTTATTTCAGCATAAACACGCAAACAGATTAAACTAATGACTACTTTTTACCAACGACCCATTTTTTGTTTTTTTTTTTGTCTATTGTCTTTATATATATATGCTGACGATCATTTGTATGCTTATTTAAGGTAAGCATCAATGCTATGCTTTTGAAATTCGGATTTCTGAGCTTTTTAAGTTTTCAATAATTGTTGTCACATCTCTGCTGTCATCTCGTAAGTTTGGAGTTCGATTAGGTTATTGGATCAGTCCGATTAGGTTATTGTAGTCTAGTTGAAGGAAATAAAAGAGAAAGTAGAATACTTAAACTATCAAAAAATTGATATCAAATTTTTCATTTGATTTACATGGGTTATTGAATTGTAGTTTCCACGTCAGTAATAAATTATTAAATTCTACTAAATTAAAGGGAGAAACTTTTATAAAATAAGATTGTATAGAAGGTAATTAGAGAAAAGATACACTTTTGTTTATAAATTCTTCTAAAAATAAAAGTTTAAAGGGAGAGTTTGCTCAGAGACGTAATTTTAAGATTTAATTAGGTGAGAGACGTAAAGGTTTCGGGACTTAGGTGGAGCGAAATAAAGTGAACATAAGGCCCTCCGTTTGTAGAAGAATTACAAAAATACCTGCCATATGCGCGTAGCTTTAGTCGTTGACTTTGGAAGTCACCTGCATTAATTGCAGTCAGAGGAGGTGACGTTTATCCGGCGACAGTTGGAATGAGGCGACTGTTATCTAAAAGCGGACACATCAAATTAAATGAGAAACTACGTAATTCGAAATGGTTTCGGACGATATTTATATATAAGGCGTTACGAACATTTATAAACATGTAAATACGTATATAGAGCGTTATTTAACATTTGTATACATATAAACATATATATAGAACGATATTAACATATGTATACATCTATATATGAGCAGCGCATCGCGAGTGGACACCAAACTATAATTGTATCGTAAATTCACACAATATATAAGGCGTTATTAACATTTATAAACATGTAAATACGTATATAGAGCATTATTTAACATTTGTATACATATAAACACATATATAGAACGACATTAACATATGTATATATCTATATGAGCAGTACATCGCGAGTGAACACCAAACTATAATTGTATTATAAATTTCATCGGTATTTTCTTGATCTTCACCGGATTTCGTTGAATTATCACCAGATTTTTACCAACTTCGTCGAAATTATCACCAGATCTTCGCCTAGCCTCTAAACCCACCAACAAACATCTCACGCCTAACATCTTCCTTTGAAGGTATGATAGACAGAACATTGACCTAGGAGATGAACACGAAACTTATTAGATCACTTTCAGAAAAAAAGAAACATGACACATATAGTTATAGATATCACTCCAACCAAAACCATAGACGTTTATAAACAGAAGTATTTGAACATGTAACTATTTATATAGATCTACACAATCGTTTAAACAGCTACAAATAGATCTATATATCAACAAATGCATATTTATTTGAACCTACACACAACAAGTAACTATTTATATAGATCTACACAATCATTTGGACAACTACAATTAGATCTATATCGACAAACACATATCTATTTGAACCTAAAGAAAAACATGGTGAAAGTCGGGGTCTCATCATATCTTAATGAAAAAGAACAAAATTGATAAAAGGATGGTAAATAACATATCAGAAATATGATGTATAGTGAAAGAAAGTCTGATAGATGATTTCAAAGTATGGAAAATAAAAAACAAATCGGATAAACGTAAACTAACCGTGAATGTGTAAGTTATTTGAACGAAAAAGGGTGCCGGAAAATCACAGTCGCAGCCGGTGACATAGATTGGTCGCCGAAACGATTTCAACGAGAGAGAAAACAAATGAACAGTTGCTTTTTGAGAGATGGTGAAACATTGTGAGAGATGGTGAAACAAAGAAGAAAGAGAATCTAGAGAGATAAATAGACACCCAACAGTTGTTAATCAATAAAGATAACAAGAGGCGCGTGAGGGGTTTTTGGGCAAAAAGAGAGGCAAATTATTTTTGTCGTTTTGGCCCTGCAAACATTTTTAACAAAACTAATTTGGGATGAATAGTAGGGTCTCTCACCCAATTATCTCAAGTTTAAAAGGGTCTAAAACACAAAAAAATGGTCAATTCAGTCTTATTCATAACCAAACAAAAGAAAAATCTAATCCAGTTTGTTTTATAATTGGAATTGATGATACTTAATTTATAGAGAAGAAACAGAAAAATTAAACAGAGCATTTATAAGTGCAAAGGCATGCAGCCGAACTGATACATGAGCCTTTTCCTTCGTGCATCAAAATACACTCAGCAGCACATCTGTCTTTATCACATGACCATGGACCTGATCCTGTAACTGGTCCTGGAAGATAGTTATGACACATTGTTCCTTGCGTCTCTTTCGTCACCATTCCTAATATAAATATGTAAAACATAATCTCGAATATTTCGTTATAATAATAGAGGACAAATAAAAGAAAAATATCAAATAAAAGAGAAGACATGTAATATGGATTCATATTTTAAAATACTAGTTGTAAAATATATATGTTAAAGTGTGAATTAAACCTAGAACAAGAAAGACCATGAAGATAGCAATAACAGTGGCTTTAGACATCTTTGATGATAAAATTGAAATGAATAAAAAGTGATGAATGTAATAGTAATGTACACGTGAATATTGTATATAGAAGAAATTAGTTACATGCACGCAACTATAATAAGTAGAAAAGGAAAGTAGATTATGGAAATGGTTAAATAAATAGGAAAGATCTATGAAAATGGACTAAAAGTGAAATTGACTAAAAATGATCAAAACATATTAAGAACATCATAAAAGCAGTCGAAAAATAATTAAATACAACGACCTTTTTGTGTGTAAAAATCTAGAAAACTAAAGAAAATATAGATTCATTTGTCATTTTTTTCTTTTCTCTAATTGGATCTTTGTTAACGATCAAATATAATTAATAATTAAACTCACTTTGTTTGTATATATATTACTGTTTAGTAGTATTGGTTTTCACTTCTGAACAAAAAATTGAATAATTGTTGTCACATCTCTGCTGTCATCTCGCAAGTTTGGAGTTCGATTATACTTCTACATATTTGATGTGGGGTGATTAGATTATTGGATCAGTCCGTTGTAGTCCAGTTAAAAAAAAAAAAGAATGAAAGAGAAAATAGAATAATTAAACTATTAAAAAATTGATATCAAATTTTTCATTTGATTTACATGGACATGGGTTATTGAATTGTAGTTTCCATGCCAGTAATAAATTCTACTAAATGGAGAAAATTTTATAAAATAAGATTGTATCAAAGGTAATTAGAGAAAAATTACACTTTTGTTTATAATTTCTTCGTAAAAATGAAAGGTTAAAATGGGTCTAAAACAATTTTTTTTGGTCAATTTAGTCTCATTCATAACCACACAAGAAATATCTAATTCCAGTTTCTTTTATTATTAGAATTGATGATAGTTTATAGAGAAGAAACAGAAAAATTAATCTGGGCAGGGAGCATAAGCAACATAAACCAAGGATTAGGGCCTAAATTTTTTTATAGATCATAAAAGTTAAAACAAAACAATTTAGTACTGATTTTATTTTATTTTTTTTATTTATATAATATTAATAAATGATGAGATTTGAATTTAAAATTATTTATTTTTGTTTGGTTTCAATGATTAATATTTTTATTATTATTGAACTTCTTTTGTTTCTTTCGGTTTACAAGTTTATAACATTAAAAAAACAAAAACATTAATTTTGAATAGAGTCTTCGGTGGACGGGCTTTGAGGCGGTGGACCGGCTTTGGGGCAAGGATAAGTGCATTCGCATGCACGTTCGAGTATAGCCGAAGTGATACACGAGCCTTTTCCTTTGTGCTTCGAAATACACTCATCAACACATCTTTTTTGATCACATTCAAACTGACCTGTAACTGGTCCTGGAAGATAGACACGACACATTCTTCCTTGCGTCTCCTTTGTCACCATTCCTATTAAAATACGTAAATCATAATCTTGAATTTTTCGTTATGATAATAGGTGACGAATAAAAGAAAGCTATCAAATAAAAGAGAAAACATTTTTACCAAAAAAAATAAAATAGAAGACATGTAATATGGATTCATATTTAAAAATACTAAATTGTATAATTTTTTTTTAAGTGTGAATCAAACCTAAAACAAGGAAGACCATTGAAGATAGTAATAACAGTTGCTTTAGACATCTTTGATGATAAAATCGATATGAAAACTTCAGAATAAAAAGTGATGAATGAAATGATAAATGAACACGTAAATATTGTATATATATAAGAAATTAAATGCATACGTAGATTATGGAAATGGTTAAAGACCATAATAAAACATTGACTAAAAATAAAAATTGACTAATAATGATCAAAACATATAACAACATAAAAGCAGTCAACAAATAGTTAAATACATGATTTAAAATAAAATAGTAAGTAGGTAATAATCCATGCTATGCACATCCGAATTTTATGTTACTTAATTTTAATAAATGTTTATATATTAACAAAAATATATACAATTTGATTAATTTATATTAAATTTTTAATACATTTGAAGACTCTAAATTGTCGTGTTATGTTTTGCTATATAAATTTAGATTGTTGAAAAATTAAACATATTTTTCTTGTGATCATACGTTTAATTAATAAAAGATTGATAAATTTATTTTGTATTGATTATATTTGTTTTATATGAAAAATAATTTGATTTAAATATAACGATTTTAATTTTCGAAAAGTAACTTTTGTAGTTTTGAATGTACTGAAATCCAGTTTACAGTATATATTTTTGTTGACATTTAATGGTAAGAAGATTTAATATTTGAAGTTTTGAAGTAATTACTTCTGGTATGTTTAGAAGTGTTACATAGATTATATGTACGGATATATAGCAAAACAATCTTATGAACGTAATGAACTCTCTTGTCTTCGTAGTGGTACAGCTTCAAGATCCTCTTCTAGTTGCTTGGTTTGACGAGCAGGCCGTGGCGACTTTGCTAATTCTTGGCGTCTTAGACTGAGAATGATATATGCCTTCTTGCGCAAACCCTTTACCGTCATCTGAATGTTTCGGAAGTCGCAGAGGCAGATGATTATCTTCCGGTAATAAATCTGCATTTCGATCGCGGTCAATTATCGATTTAAGCTTAAAATGATCTGCAAACTAAGCAAGAAACAAAAAAGAATGCTCTTACTTCCTTTAGACTCGCCATCAACCATGTCCGTCGTTGTTGTGTGTAAGCAAGAAACAAAAAAGAATCCCGAGTGCTTTCACACTCATAACCTGTTTGAAAACGGTCACGAATATTGTCACTCCAACACGGTAAATGTATCAAACATGTAAGATTTTAGAGTTAGCACGTACCGATAGTGATCCTATGAGTGAGCAAACACCGATATAGACCATGACATGGGACTCTCCATAAAGTGGTATAAATTGAACTATAAGTAAAATGGCTGCTCCTACCACACTCGCAGCGTAGAAAAGAAAAGCTGGTAATAAAGAACACACACACAAACTATCATATAGTAATTATTAATGAGCAAGATTGAGATTTGAAAGAGAGAGATACCAGGTTCAGTTGCAAGATTTCATGATCTCTCGTTGTTCTCTTGATATTGTTCTCGTTTTAATTTATAGTAGACACTTTTTTTTTGTTAAAGAATCCATATTACATGTCTTGTCTTTTTTTTTTTTTTTTTTTGGTAAAAATGTCTTCTCTTTTATTTGATAGCTTTCTTTTATTCGTCACCTATTATCATAACGAAAAATTCAAGATTATGATTTACATATTTTATTAGGAATGGTGACAAAAGAGACGCAAGGAAGAATGTGTTTATAGTAGACACTTGCAAGAGAAGAAGACGCCATGGACATGGCTCAGCTTCGACTTTCTAGCGAATTAAGTTGTTTACTCTGTTTTGGTTTGGATATCTACATCAAAATGTTTTTGTTAAATTTAATCATTGAACTGAACCGAACCGGTTGGTTAGTTCTGGAAACATCATACGACTGTAGTTACATCTTGCAGGAACCAACCAAAAATGTGTGGTTATAAGAAACCTAAGCCAAGGATTAGGCCTAAAATTTTGTATAGGTCATAAAAAGTTAAAACATAACAATTTCGTACTGATTTTTTTTTTTTTTTTAAAATATTAATAAATGATGAGATTTGAATTTAAAATAATTTATTTTTGTTTGGTTTTGATGATTAATATTTTTGTTATTATTGAACTTCTTTTGTTTCTTTCGTTTACAAGTTTATAACATTAAAAAAAAAAGTTAATTTTGAATAGGGTCTTCGGTGGACGGGCTTTGGGGCGGTGGAGCGGCTTCGTGGCAAGGATAAGTGCATTTGCATGCAGGTAGGTGTGCACCCGAAATGATACACGAGCCTTTTCCTTTGTGCATCAAAATACAATCATCAACACATCTTTTTTGATCACAATGCCATGGACCTGATCCTGTAATTGGTCTTGGAAGATAGTCACCACACATTCTTCCTTGCGTCTCTTTTGTCACCATTCCTAATAAAATATGTAAATCATAATCTTGAATTTTTCGTTATGATAATAGGTGACGAATAAAAGAAAGCTATCAAATAAAAGAGAAGACATTTTTACCAAAAAAAAAAAAAAAAAGACAAGACATGTAATATGGATTCATATTAAAAAAATACTAAATCGTATAATTTGTTTAAGTGTGAATCAAACCTAAAACAAGGAAGACCATGAAGAGAGCAATAATAGTTGTTTTAGACATCTTTGATGATAAAATCTATATGAATACTTCAGAATAAAAAGCGATGAATGAAAATGATAATGAACACGTAAATACTGTATATATAAGAAATTAAAGGCATGCACAGAAAGTAGATTATGGAAATGGTTAAAGATCATAATAAAACAAATAGGACAGATCTATGAAATTTGACTAAAAATAAAAATTGACTAATAATGATCAAAACATATAACAACAACATAAAAGCAGTCAACAAATAACTAAATACATGCTTTAAAATAAAACAGAAAGTAGGTAATAATCCATGCTATGCGTACACCCGAATTTTATGTTACTTAATTTTAATAAATTTTTATATATTAATAAAAATATATACATTTGATTAATTTATATTAAATTTTTAATATTTTTGAAGACTTTAAAATTGCCGTGTTATGTTTTGTTATATAAATTTATAGTTTTGTAAATTTTGATTGTTGAAAACATAACAATAATTTTTCTTGTGATCTTACGTTTAATTAATAAAATATTATTAAATTTAATTTGTATTGATTATATTTCTTTTGTATGAAAATTTAATTATGATTTCAATATAACAATTTAATTTTTGAAAAGTAACTTTTGTAGTTTTAAATGTATTGAAATCCAGTTTATATATTTTTGTTGACACAAACCCTTTAACAAAAAAAAAAATATTTTGTTGACATTTAATGGTAAGAAGATTTAATATTTGAAGTTTTGAAGTAATTACTTTTGGTATGTTTAGAAGTGTTAAATTATGTTTAACAATTAATGTTAAAATAATCAAAATATGAATTATTTGGAAATAAATATGCTTAACAATAGCTATAATAAAATTAAATAGATAAAAAAAATAAAATAGTTAAAGAAAAATGGTGGTATAGATTATATGTACGGATATACGGCAAAACATAGATAATATGTACGCATATATGGCAAAACAATCTTATGAACGTAATGAACTCTCTTGTCTTCGTAGTGGTACAGCTTCAAGATCCTCTTCTACTAGCTTGGTTTGACGAGCAGGTCGTGGCGACTTTGCTGATTCTTGGCGTCTTAGACTGAGAATGATGCCTTCTTGCGCAAACCCTTTACTGTTATCTGAATGTTTCGGAATTCGCAGAAGCAAATGATTATCTTCCGGTAATAAATCTGCATTTCGATCGCGGTTAATTATCGATTTAAGCTTAAAATGATCTGCAAACTAAGCAAGAAACAAAAAAGAATGCTTACTTCCTTTAGACTCGCCATCAACCATGTCCGTTGTTGTGTGAAGAAGAAAAGTTCCAGATAGTATTGTGATGAACCCACACAACTCTGTTATGATCTGTGTTCCGTTCTGCCGATTCCAATCCTGTTTCGAAATTGTAATCACCAGACAAACAAACAGATTTTTAGTGTTTCTTTAATTCATTACAAACGCGCAAACAGAAGGATTGCGTTTGGCATTATCATTTTTACAATTTGCAAAAATATTTACACATGTAAACGCAAACGCAGAAAGTAGCTATTTGAAACTACCGTAGCAGCTTCAAATATAAGGAGAATAGAAGAAAAAGAAACAAGATTTTACCTTGAACATGATGACACTAGCCAAGATCGTCAACGATGTGAACATAACGTAGTATATGGGCGAGACCACTGCCGTGTTAAACGTATCAAGCGCCTGCCGATGATAGAAAGCGAGAATCCTAAATGAATTTTCCGAAACTAGCATTTACCATTACCAGAGACAAAATGTGTAGAATTGCCACTTTTACTTACCTTGTTTAGATAGTTCATTTGTGTTATCACGCACATAAGAACTATCACCGAGAAAACCCAAGTTTGCGGGTAAACTAATTGATTCATTCCAGAAAATGTGAGTTTTAACGCTATCCCGAGCGCTTTCACACTCATAACCTGTTTGCAAACAGTTACGAATATTGTCACTCCAACACAGTAAATGTATCAAACATGTAAGATTTAGAGTTAGCATGTACCGATAGTGATCCTATGAGTGAGCAAACACCGATATAGACCATGACATGGGACTCTCCATAAAGTGGTATAAATTGAACTATAAGTAAAATGGCTGCTCCTACCACACTCGCAGCGTAAAAAAGGAAAACTGGTAATAAAGAACACACAATGTGTCACGAAAACTATCATATAAATCTTAATGAGCGAGATTGGGCTTTGAGAAGAGAGAGATAGAGGTTTATACCAGGTTCTGTTGCAAGATTCCATACTTCTAAAACGGAATCAATATCTTGTTCTTGTGGAGCATGTAACACGATTGTTACTGAACCAACGATACATAAAGCACAACCAAGGATCCCGAAAGTGTGTAACTTTTCTTGTAAGATGATATGTGCAAGAGACGCGCTGCAAGAACAACAACAAGAAAAAGCTCTGTGATTCAATACACAACCTAATTAATCCTATCTATAACAGAAGACTAGCTAGCCTAGAAAACATCTTTGTATTTGAAACTTACGAGTTTGTTCACACCTGATAATAATGCTAAGCGCACCAAGAGGAGTAACTAGAATAGCAGGTGCAAACGCATACGCAGCAAAGTTTGCAATTTCCCCAACAATCACTACAAAACAAACAAACAAACAATGTGTCTACCATAAATGCCACAACAATCTTCCAAGAACAATAATACCAACACCACAGTGCCACAGCTAAACCGATACTCGGATAAGAAAAAGTCTTAAAACGAGACATGTATGAATCAAGGTATAACTCACTTGTTATCATGCCTATCCACCAGAGAGGCTCAAGCAAGTATGAATAGCCTCCAGACCCTACACAAATGTCACCACATAATTTAGCCAATTGAAAACGAAAAACACCGAAATTTTACAATCTTTAGGAGACTTGTGATCATTGCCAAGAAGATTTTTCCATGTCCTCTGCTCCTTTATGTTATGAACCCATATACATATATAAAGCTCAAGAAGCCATTGATTATAAAACTCCCAGGAAAACAAAAGACAAAACAAAATCCACCAGAATCTATGCAAAGGATGCTGCATTTGAATCTGAAAGTTCCAGACACTTCCACAATAAATCAACAGCGAAGAAAAAGCTTCAATTTTTGCCACTTAAATCTCAATAAGTCTCTATTTCAACACACATTTCAAGTGAAGCTCATACAGATTGATCAACAAACATACTTAAACCCAAATTACTAAAAGTTCCAGACATCTTCCACATTAAGTCAACAGCAAGAAAAAACAAAGCTTCAATTTTTGCCACAGAAATCTCAATAAGTCTCCACTTCAACACACATTTCAAGTGAAGCTGACACAGATTGATCAAGAGACATTCTTAAACCCAAATTACTAAGAGAAAAGATGATAGATCAACTAAAAGCAGAGATAAACCTGCCCTGAGACCAGAAGCACCAGCTTTCTTTAATCCTTTCTTCTTAACAATGAAGCTAGCACCAATGAATAAGCTTGAAGATAAAGCCAACACTAAACCCTTTACATTATCTGAAGACATTCCTTTATAAACATCTCTCCAACTTCCACCTGAATCCACCATTGCTCCCTAAATTTAACCCAGAAAGCCAAAGTCTCAAGCTTTTAGCTACTGGGTATTCTCAATTCTGCGATTAACAGTGAAAAGTCGAAAACTTTCAGATCTTGGACCAAGTCGGTGACTTTGGATAAGTAGATGATTTAGGGGTTCAAGAGCAAATGTTGTAGATCACAAAACTGGAAGAGAGAGAAGGAAGAAGAAAGTGAAGTAATGAAAGAAGACGCACAATGACGCAAGAATCCAATAGAAAAAAGGAGAAACGACGGAGATGCGTATGTATGCGTGTGTTTGCAATTGCATAGTGAACTGGTGAGAAAGGTACATACTTTTTGGAAGTTTCCTCTTTTAATTTCTCTTCCAATATTATAACTAAGATTAGTACCCATAAGCATGTTAATTTCTATATGGGGTAATGTTTTTAAGAATTTGTTCGTTATTATTATTATAAAATAATTTCTGTTTGTGTGGGTATTAGTGTGTAATGGATGTTAATTGATAATTGTGATTAGAGTTATTTGATTAATTAGTGTATGTTTTTTTGGTAGGAAGATTAATTAGTGTATGTTAGTTGTTAATTTAATATATACTCCATCCCTCTGTTTTTGAAAAGTTATCGTTTTAACAGTATTTGGACAAATTAAGAAAAGGTATACAATGACTATATTAACCTCATAAAAATGACAAGTAATTATTTAAAAATAATTTGTGTTTAATAAAATGAGTGTAATTTGGGTAGTTATTGGCATAAGTTACATTATTACATTAAAACGACAACTAATTTAAAATAAAAAAGCTCTAAAATGACAACTATTCGAAAACGGAGGGAGTACATTTTTGTTGGTGTTTTAGGTCTCTATTAAATATTTTAGACGTATAGATAACATTAAGGCCATAAATTTTTAGAAGTTTTTAAGTGGTTTTTAGATTATAGATTTTAGATTTTAGATTTTATTTTTAGTTTTTGGATTTTGTAAAATAAAAATAAATGGTAAATTAAAAAACTTTATAAAAAATGTATTGTAGAAGATTGAAAGGAGATTTGTGATTTTGTTAAAAAAAATTGGTAAAAACTCTTAGAATGTAGATTTCTTATATTTTGGAAAATCTAAAACTAAAAACAGTTAAACAAACTTTAAGATATGTTTTAAGAAAAGTGAAATTTTATTGAATATTGCAAGAATCAAACAAACTTTGCAACGTTGGAAACGAAGAAACTAACATTAGAAACAAATTAAAATACTAAAGTCTAATTAGCTAATAATGATGTAACCAGTTGTTGAGGCGGTCAATATAGGTTTCTTGCATTGGTCGCACCACAACTCGAAGCTTAAGCCCAGCCTCGCAGTGACCTGTCTTTGAGCTAATGAAGTAGTGGACTCCTGGCTTGGTGAGCTTGACGAGATCGTGTCCTGTCTTGTACACGGCTACTGGAGAAGTCGGGTCGCATGATTTGAATTCAAGTTCACCACTGATTTCTAAGACGTTGTTGACTTCTTTGTCGTAGTCGAAGAGGAGATTGTCTCCAAGATCAAAGAGTCTTTGCTCCGTCCACTTGGAATAAAAGTCACACTTTTCAGGAACCATCTATCTTTTAGAGTCACCGACTCTGATCTTTCCAAAAGGAAGGATCTTGCTTGGTGGTGGTGGAGGAATCGGACGTGAAGGGTCATGGACGACAAGAACGTCGAGTCTCTGTCCCAAATTGCACTGACTATGATTTGAGCTGATGAAGTAGTGATAACCTGGTTCCGTGAGGGTTACGACATCGTGTCCTGTGTTGTAGACAGCTTTAGGAGAAGAAGAGTCGCAGAATTCGTATTCCAAAGCGCCGGAGACTTGAGTGACGTCGTTGAAGTTGTGATCGTATTGGAAGACAAGAGAATCTCCGACGTGGAATTCTTTACCCTCAGCCCAAGAGTAATATGTGTCGTCCATCGCCGTCCATCCATCGGAATCTAGCTCCGACTTTGTAGACCGTAGCCGAGCAGCAACCAAAGAGAGCCGTTAACACCAACACGAAGCTCAAGATCATGGTGTTGTTCTTATTCATTGTTATTGCGAAGAAGAAAGATGAACAAACTGCTGAGAAGCGAAGAAGGAAGGTTATGAGATCTCGAAGTCGATCGATGAATGAGAGAAAAATAAAGAGTTGTGTTTATGAGTCTGAAGAGAGTAACCCTATCACTGCTTATATAATGCAGTACCAAGTACCGACTCTAATCCTAATTGTTTATTTCCTTTTTTCTTTATTAACCAAAGAATATTCATCAATCTCTTAATATATGATTTTATCTTGAAATTTTCTTTAATATATATCTAATATTTTACTGTTCAAATTTATTCTTTTTTAAAAAATGATTTTTATCAAAGCCTTATGATCATATATTTCACATTGATAAATTACTTATCTTCCATTTGTGATTTCACTTTAGTTAAAAGTCTAAAATATACTCCCTCCGTTTTCGAATAGTTGTCGTTTTAGAGCTTTTTTTTTTGTTTTAAATTAGTTGTCGTTTTAAGGTAATAATGTAACTTATGCCAATAACTACCCAAATTACCCTCATTTTATTAAACACAAATTATTTGTAAATAATTACTTGTCATTTTTATGAGGTTAATATAGTCATTGTATACTTTTTCTTAATTTATGCAAATACAGTTAAAACGACAATTTTTAAAAACAGAGGGAGTAAATTCTTAAGTGTCATATATTTTGGGGAGAATTGATTATATGGGACACTTTTTTTTTAATTTGTCCATATACACTTTTATTTGCTAAATGTCACTTATGCCAAAACTACCCTTCGTAGTCAATTTTTGCAAGTTTTTTGAACAATTTTTATGATTAAAAAGGTAGACAAGCCAGAGTAAAGAAGATTTAATGAAGAAAGTTTTTTAAGTTATTTGAAATTTTTTTGATTTATAGATGGATAAAATTTGTTGTGAAATGTCTAGAAGACGTATTCTACATTTTGAGTATGTTCAGAAAAATATAGATAACGTATTCTAGGCACTGTACATGTTCTAGAAAGTTTAGAAAAAAAATCCGTTCTAAAAAATTCAGAAAACCGAAATTCCCTATATTCTACGAGATTTAGAATACGTATTCTACACTTTATACTGTGTTCTAAAACATTTAGAATGTATATTCTACGCTTTACCCTGTGTACTACAAAATTTAGAATACATTTTCTACGCTTTACTCTATCATCTGCGAAATTTAGAACGTAAATTCTAAAAAATTTGGAATGTATATTCTGCAGAATTTAGAACTTAGTGAAATAAGGCAACTGAATCTTAACTGAATCGAAAATTTAGGAAAGTGAATATACAACAAATCTTTTCGTAATAATGTTACAAATTGCATTCTACGCAATTTAGAATACGTGTTCTGCTTCTGCTGTTCAAATTTTTTAAAAATCGATAAGTCTTCCATCTAAACCTTTCTCTTCAAAAATCGATAACTAAGACTTCTTCCAACTTTTTCTCTACGTTTCTTGAGTCCAAATTATGCTGCAGATCTACGTGACGTGTGGTGTATGGAAATCGTCTAACAACAAAGAGTGGAGATTTATTGTTGATGAAGAAAAATGTGCAAGATTAGTTTATATGGAATCCACTGCCACTTTAACGGAGCTAGAGATGATAGTGGCAGAAGACTACAGAATAGAACGGAGTATGGTTGATGTGGAATTCAGTTATTTACCCGCTGGGCTTGGCGTTGATTCCCCTCCTATTGTTATGACGAACAATCGGCAAGTGAGAAATTTTGTAGCGTTTTTGAAGAGGAATACTACGAATATGATGCAGTTGTGTGTCACGTTTAAAGCCCGAGTTGACGAACGTATGAGTGGAATAAATATTGATTTGAATAATGAATCATGTGATTTGGTGAAGGAGATGATGGTTCGCAGGAAAAATCCACAGTATTGGTGAATTCTAATAAGGTTGAAGTCGGTGATGGTGTTGGATCTATGTCAGAAGATTCGATGGTAAAGAATGGGCAACTTTTCAAAAGCAAAGAAGTTTTGCAGGCAACTCTGAAAATTTATGCGATGAACTATAATTTCGACTACAGAACTACGAAATCTTATACGAGATTGTGGTGCATAAGATGCGTAGATAACGTTTGCAATTGGCGAGTTCGTTCTAAGTGTTTGGGTGGATCTACATATTGGAAAATCAATAAATATGTGGGTGACCATACATGTGCTCCTTCAAAGAAACAGAATTCTGTAGGACACCATCAGCAAGAACCATTGGACATCTCATTATGCATAAATATGAGGACTGGATCCTCTTTCACTTTCGCATACTCAGCCGGTAATGCAGTATGTATTTTTTCCAAGACAGACATTCTGCAACTATTATTTATCTGCTGCACCTGTGTCTCACTTCCTTCCCTGAAAAGACGTTTTGGATACTCTTTTTCCATACCTTACAAAAAAAAAAAAAAGGAAGGTAAGGAATCATCAAACAGCAATGCACAATATTTAAGAGATTCTTCAACAATCATCGAAGACAACAATATATAACCTAACCACAAGTAATACAAAGAACAATCAGATGGCTCAAAAAACAACACCACACGTCAAACTTACCCTATAAAGAAACTCTAAAAAGAAGAAATCTCAAGTCAAAAGGACAAGTCTTGATATATTCTAACAAGAAACTCTAAACACAAGATTCACTACTTTGGTCAAAAGAAACAAGCTCACCACTAACTGCAAGTTAAATACTACTATAATAAACATAATTCGAACTCAAATTGCAAAGAAAAAAAAAACTGTTAAAGAACAACCATTTCTCCCTACAATTTACAAAAATAATAACTAAGACAAGGGTTTGAGATGATGAATACCAGTTTTTTAGGAAGAGACCAATTAGTTTCTTGAGCACTAAACGCAGGTGTGTTGTTCTGTCCGATAGTTCTCAACAACCTGCACAAAATAAAACAAATTCATGGTCAACTTGAGAACTTTCCAATATTAATTTCACTAATAAGCAATTATTTCTCTACATTCACATATAGATTACATATAAACTCTATCAATAAACAATACAAACATATGAAAAGAAATCTGGTGCTCCAATTTGACTAATAACCATGTTATTTGAGACTTTCTCAACGCAATTTTGAATTTCATTGAAATCAACATGCAATATTATCCCATAGAAATTAAGAGAAGAATCAATAGAGTTGTCGATTAAGGAACCAAGTAATTTCAAGCTTCTTTAAACCAACCTATATTGCTTGTAAACACACTAGACTCGAACGGACTGAGAACAAAATCTGAGAAACCATCAATAATTGCAAAACCCAATCAATCATTTCATAAGTAACAGATTCAATAGCATACACCGTTTTGATTAATCGAACAATAAACGGAATTTGGGATTAATCTCAGAGGGAGCTGGTGATTCAAATGGAGATTATTCTCTTGAATTTCAATGAAATCAATATGCAACACTATCAAATAGAAATATTATTCTCTTGAATTTCAATGAAATCAATATGCAACACTATCAAATAGAAATATAGAGAAGAATCATTAGAGTTTACCTAAGACTTGGAGATTCAGATTTGAGTGAGGGGAAGAAGAAGAAACCCAAAGAGAAGAAGAACTCGACGAGGAGAAGAAGAAGAAATCAAGGAGAAGAAGAACTCAAGGGAGAAGAAGACTCGACAACGGAGAAGAAGAACTCGCTGGAGAAGAAGAAGAAAGCAACTCGCTGGAGAAGAAGAAGCTTCGCCGACGTCGTTGTTCTAAAGGTAACTTTTTTTTTTTTTAAGTTTACAATTTAGAACAAAAAAATAATAACAAAGTAGGTTAAGTTAAAAGAGGAATTTTTAATCATACTAAAGGAATTAAGGGTAGTTTTGAGTTTTAATTATTTATAAAATCTAATTGACCAAACTTTTCTAATAAAAGTGTATATGGACAAATTGAAAAAAAAGTGTCCATATAATCAATTCTCCCTATATTTTGGACCAATTTTTCTTGTAAGAAGTGTTTAAAAAATACAAAAGAATTGTTAAAGAATTATATACAGTATATTTTTTAATATAACAAAACCAACAAAGGCGACACATTCTAATTTCTAACCCTAATTGAGCGAGAAAGCTCCAATTCTCTCCCCAAGATGGAAGATACCGACGATATGGATGATTACGGATGTTTCGGCTGTAAGAACTCTCTCCAAACATGATCTAATTGATATCTTCTTAATGGTTAATGGATCATTGTATCGTAATCACTTGTTTTTATTTGCAGGTGATCGTAAGATGGTCTTCTGGAACTTGGCGGACTACCCAATCCCTGAAAGTGCCGAGCTTGGTTCTATTCGTCCCCGTATCCTGAAAGCTCTTGCTCTAATGGGCAGGCCGTTGTTGAGCACAAGCTAAAGAAGCATTGGACTAGGCCGCCAATTTTGTGGGCCCCCATTTTTATTTTTTATATATATATTACATATCTTTAAAATTGTTGTTTATCAAAATACATATAAAAAATATAAAATAGATTGAATTAAATAAAGAAAAATCCAAACACTGCGCGTACAATCCAACTGCGCGTACAATCCCAGGGTTTTTGACTAAAGTTTGTATATTTAACATTAACTAGGATTCAACCCGCGGTATACCGCAGATTCACGTAATCCTAACTAAATCTACTTGATTCGACTCAGCAACCCGTTACGGGAGAAACGATCAGACAAAGAAGACTGGTTTAAGTTTTTGTTATTATTTTCAAGATCCATACCGACTCATACTTATTTTTTAAAAACATTCATTTAAGTAACTAATTACATGTTAGTTTCCTAAATTAATTTTTTTCGACATTTCCTTTAAAATTACAAAAATTTAGATTTTAATGTTAGTTCTCAAATCTTCATGATCTGAATTTTTTTTTCCTAAAACAGATTTTGTGATAGCATTCCTTGTAATTATTTACAAAATAAAAATTATTCTTCAAAATGTACTTCAAAAATAATAATATAGATTCGACTCAATCAACCCGTTATGGGAGAAAATAATCACACAAAGAAGACTGGGTTGAGTTTTTGTTATGATTTTCAAGATCCATACCGACTCATAATTATTTTTAAAAATATTCCATTAAGTAACTAATTACATGTTAGTTTTCTAAATTAAATTTTTTTGACATTTCTTTTAAAATTTGAAATTTTTTAGATTTAATGTTAGTTATCAAATCTTCATGATCTGAAAAAAGATTTCTTAAAACAGATTTTGTGATGGCATTCCCTGTAATTAATTCAAAAACAATGCCTACTTTTTAAAATATACTTCAAAAATAATAATTTAAATGATATATGATTAAAAGTAAAATAGAGATAGAAATAATCAAAATAGTTTGAAACCAATAAGTCCACTAAACAAACTCAACATGATAATCTCACAATTTTCAATTTCAAAATGCAAAAATAATAAAAGTACTACTACATAGATAATCTTGAGATATTCAATGTTCTACAAAACAGAAGCAACAAAAAACAGAACAACATAAGTAACAGAGCAACAGAAGCAACTGATCTTGAGATATTCAATGCATGTAAATTTCTTCAAAAAACAGTTCAATTCGCTAAACCTTTTCACTATTAAATTAAGAATGCGGGCACATATCTAACATGCATAAACTTCACATCGCATAATAGATCTCTACCACTAATCATCTGAAGTTGAACCTTGAGAATGTTCAACATACTGTTGTTATTTGTTGCATTATCTAACATTAATAGAAATACTTTTTCTCCAATCCCCATTCTTGCAAACATTCCAAAATCTTGTTAGAAATTTCTTCATGACCAATGTGAGCAGATTTAAGTTCATAGAAAGCCAAAATCTTGTTGTTTTAAGTTTCCAGTTTTCATCAATTGAAGTGCGCAGTCATACAATATAACTCATAACTGTAGCTCAAGCTGTCCATAAATCTGAAGTGAAACAACACGCCCACGATGCTTTGCAAGATTTCTTTCACCTTAAACCTTTTCAATCTCATACTTTCTATCACCATTGACACAAAAATCTTTCCCTGCACACATCTCAAGTTAAACGTCTCTTCTATGGAGTATCACTTTGATATGTTTCATGCATTTCTGTCTCTTCTCCTCGTTCACATCAATGCCTATATTCATATCACAATCTTTCTCATGCATATCCATATATTCACTTTGAGCATTAATCATTGCTATTATATGTTCAGGCTCTAATTCCATTCTGCAAAATTAATAAAACAATTAAACATTAGAACATGGAACTCAAACTTGGATATATTTTTTGCTTGTCTATTAGACAAATAAAACAAATAAACATGAATAGTAATGCCAACACATAGATTACTAAAATAGAGCCTACACTTTGATCACCACTGGTTTTTGCAAAAACAGTGACTATATATTAAGAATCAAGAAATGAGCAGAACATGATAGGATCTCAACAAAGAGCCTACACTTTGATCACCACCAGACATAGTCAGATTCGTTTGTTCTCAATAGATATCCAATATAATTTTGATTTCAATTCCAATATAATAAAGTAAATCATGACCTCACATATATGGATTCAAAAACTGGAAGCAGTTTTACTTTCCAATCATAGACAACAATCAAGTAGAATAAGAAAAAAAAAAAGAAAGAAGAAGTACCTGTTGTAGCCCGAGAGAGACTGCTAGAGCTGCGTCGAGAGAGATGAGTCGATGAGATAAGAATGTAGCCGTTATAAGAAGGTAGAAAAAGAGAGAGACTAAGAGAGACTGCGACACTTAGGGTTTTGGACTGCGCGAGCTTCGTCACCTTCGTCGAGAGAAATGAGTCAAGGTTGAAGAGACGAAGAGATTTTGTTTTCAAACCATATTGTAAAAACAAATTAATTAGGTGTTATAATAAAATTAATTTTTTTGACATTTCTTTTAAAATTTGAAAAATTTTAGATTTTAATGTTAGTTACCAAATCTTCATGATCTGAAAAAAGATTTCTTAAAACAGATTTGGTGATGGCATTTCTTATAATTAATTCAAAAACAATGCCTACTTTTTAAAATATACTTCAAAAATAATAACATAAATGATTATGATTAAAAGTAAAAGAGATTAGAAGTAATCAAAATAGTTTGAAATCAACAAGTCCACTAAACAAAATCAACATGATAATCTCACAATTTTCAATTTCAAAATGCAAAATAATAAAAGTACTACTACATAGATAAATCTTGAGATATTCAATGTTCTACAAAACGAAACAAACATACAAGTAACGGAGCAACAAAAGCAACAGATCTTGAGATATTCAATGCATGCAAATTTCTTCAACAACAGTTCAATTCGCTAATGTTTTGCAGAACATCTTTTGCACGTTCTAAACCTTTTTTCACTATTAGATTCAGAATGTGGGCACAATATCTAACATGCATAAACTTCACATCGTATAATAGATCTCTACCTCTAATCATCTGAAGTTGACCCTTGAGAATGTTCAACATACTGTTGTTATTTGTTGCATTATCTAACGTAATAGAAAATACTTTTTTTCTCCAATCCCCATTCTTGCAAACATTCCAAAATCTTGTTAGAAATTTCTTCATGACCAATGTGAGCAGATTTAAGTTCATAGAAAGCCAAAATCTTATTGTTTTAAGTTCCAGTTTTCATCAATGAAGTGCGCAGTCATACAAATATAACTCATAAATGTACTTCAAGCTGTCCATAAATCTGAAGTGAAGCAAACACGCCCACGATGCTTTGCAAGTATTTCTTTCAACTTGACCTTTTCAATCTCATACTTTCTATCCCAATTGACACAAAATTTTTCCATACATCTCAAGTTAAACGTTTCTTCTATGGAGCATCACTTTGATATGTTTCATGCATTCTCTCTCTTCCTCCTCGTTCACATCAATGTCTATATTCATATCACAATCTTCCTCATGCATATCCATATTCACTTTGAGCATTAATCATTGCTGTTATATGTTCAGACTCTAATTCCATTCTGCAAAATTAATAAACAATCAAACATTAGAACATGGAACTCAAGCTAAGTGGAGATATCAAATCTGTAAACAAAATAGTAGCATTCAAGAAATGAATCAACTCTAAGTCTCTAACCGATTCCAAAAAGTTTGTTTGTTTTTTCCTACAAGAACCATTACACACAAACCAAGAACACCACAAAACGTGAAAACTAAAAGCACTTAGACAAGTACCAATGAGTGTGTAAAAAATAAAGACAAAAACAAGACCTTTTACGGCATGATGCAACGGAGAAACGTAGAGAAGAGAAGCATGATGGTTGGTTGATCAACAACAATGGAGGAATCAGCAAAACCAAGACCTTTTACACCATTGAAAAAAACATCAAAAACTCGAAAAGAAAACACACAAAAATTTAAAGATTCACCTCCCACTGTCCAATCTTGGACCAATCCTGAGAACCGTAGCACACTGGCGGAGGTACATGGAGGGGAGGGGGTCAGCTGACCCCCTAAATTTTATAATTTTTTGTTTATAAGCTTATTTAATTAGTAGGAATTGAGTTATTTGGTTTGAAATATTAAATATGACCCCTATAGTTTTAGCTCAAATTCTTACTTTACACCCTTTTTTTAGTTTTAACATAGAAATTTATATTAAAATGGTTATAGTTTATAAATTTCATAGAAATAATGACATTATTTTTTTTGAGAGATTAATAGTTAATAGTTATTTTTTTTTAATTATTTATATATATTTAATAAATGACCCCGGTAATAAAAGTTTCTAGCTCCGCCACTGAACCGTAGCAGGAAAATTAGAAGATTTAAGCTTCTCAATATGGTTCCTACACCAAAACCAAAACATTCAAATCCTTCGAAATTATAGGACGAACGAGTCCCAATGGTTAAAAATTTAAACATTTCTAAACCCACAAATAATTATCGCAGTGAAGAGATTACGTAACAGATCTCTGAGTCTCAAACACAGAATAAAAGCTCACCAAATGTCTGTTTTTTTTTCTACAGAGGAAGACTATGTGCTTATGAAGCTTGTGAGTAAGTTAGGTCCGAGGAATTGGAGTTTGTCGATTGTGTTGGTGTAATCAAAATGCTCAGTAATGTTTGAATAAAAAACCCTAAACCCTCAAAATTTGCGAGTAGAGAAAAAAATGAATAGTCTTACTCGTCATCTTCGAGCTTCGTCTCTTCCGTGGTTGATTCGCGGCTATGGTGGAATCAATTCGGTCTGTCGTTTTCTCCATTGCCTTATGATTTGTACCATGATGATAATTGCTAAACTAACCATGATCTCTCATTCACTCTAGTTACGTTATGCTATCTTACTACGCAAGCAACCTGCTGCATGGACTGATGTTGCGAAAGTTTCTTTACCTCACAAAGGTGTTAGATGAAAGACTGTTGAAGTATGCCAAATCATTTAGGGAGTACTCAAATTTAGGAGATCTTGAAGACCGCTTAGATGTTCTTTTGAGAGAAATTAGAAGATTACATTCTCAACGTCGTGATGCTTCTACTCCAAGTTATGTAGGCGTGAATGAAGTGAGTGACAAGCTGTCACTATAAGCATATCACGAAGACTATTTTGGAATGAATGACTTGTTACTACCTTAATTTTATCGTTTTCTGTTTACTATTTTTGACTGATGGATTAGTGACTTTAATTATATCTCCCAATGTTTTACTTGTTCTAGTTGCATTAAGTTACGTACAATATAAGGCAAACAATTTTTTAATACAATTTTGAAGTTTAGTTTAGGCCTATTCAATATTAATGTCGATAAAATATATGTGATGTGTCAATTTAATTGCAATGGCCAATATAATTTGAACTCGGGTCGTTGTTAATGTTATCTGACCATGAAGTGTCCGGTTTTGATATGTTTTACGCATATCTAAAGATTGGAGTCTCACCCATTTCATATTGTGAGATATACTAGTGTATAAAAGCTATAAATCTAATCCTATTTGTACACATACAGTATTTATGATATGCTCATATGTTAGTTTTTAAGGTTTCAGTAATTATGTTTAAGGAAAGCGAAGGTTTATTGAATATAGTTTTCGAATCAAAACAAACTATATAACGCCGGAAATAAAAATTAAAAAAGGACGTAACATTAATTAAAACAAATACAAAAGAGGTTAACCAAGAGAGAGAGAGAGAGAGAGAGTCGAGAGAGAGAGAGAGAGAGAGAGAGAGAGAAGTCTAATTAGCTAATCTCAAACCAAATAGGAACGAGTGCTTAATGATGTGGTTGGGGTCTGAAGATGTGTAACAACTTGTTCAGGCCGTCAATATAGGTGACAGCTTAACGGTTTCTTGCAATGGTCCTACCACAACTCGAAGCTTAAGCCCAGCCTCGCAGTGACCAGTCTTTGAGCTAATGAAATAGTGAACTCCTGGTTCTTTTACCAAAAAAAAAAAAAAAAAAAAAAAAAAAAAACTCCTGGTTCCGTGAGCTTGACAAGATCATGTCCTGTCTTGTACATAGATAAATCTTGAGATATTCAATGTTCTACAAAACAGAAGCAACAAAAAAACAGAAACAACATAAGTAACAGAGCAACAGAAGCAACTGATCTTGAGATATTCAATGCATGTAAATTTCTTCAAAAACAGTTCAATTCGCTAAACCTTTTTCACTATTAAATTAAGAATGTGGGCACAATATCTAACATGCATAAACTTCACATCGCATAATAGATCTCTACCACTAATCATCTGAAGTTGACCCTTGAGAATGTTCAACATACTGTTGTTATTTGTTGCATTATCTAACATAATAGAAAATACTTTTTTCTCCAATCCCCATTCTTGCAAACATTCCAAAATCTTGTTAGAAATTTCTTCATGACCAATGTGAGCAGATTTAAGTTCATAGAAAGCCAAAATCTTGTTGTTTTAAGTTCCAGTTTTAATCAATGAAGTGCGCAGTCATACAAATATAACTCATAACTGTAGCTCAAGCTGTCCATAAATCTGAAGTGAAACAAACACGCGCCCACGATGCTTTGCAATATTTTTCTTTCACCTTGACCTTTTCAATCTCATACTTTCTATCCCAATGACACAAAATCTTTCCCTGCACACATCTCAAGTTAAACGCTCTTCTATGGAGTATCACTTTGATATGTTTCATGCATTTCTGTCTCTTCTTCCTCCTCGTTCACATCAATGCCTATATTCATATCACAATCTTTCTCATGCATATCCATATTCACTTTGAGCATTAATCATTGCTATTATATGTTCAGGCTCTAATTCCATTCTGCAAAATTAATAAACAATTAAACATTAGAACATGGAACTCAAACTTGGATATATTTTTTGCTTGTCTATTAGACAAATAAAACAAATAAACATGAATAGTAATGCCAACACATAGATTACAAAAATAGAGCCTACACTTTGATCACCACTGGTTTTTGCAAAAACAGTGACTATATATTAAGAATCAAGAAATGAGCAGAACATGATAGGATCTCAACAAAGAGCCTACACTTTGATCACCACCAGACATAGTCAGATTCGTTTGTTCTCAATAGATATCCAATATAATTTTGATTTCAATTCCAATATAATAACAATAAATCATGACCTCACATATATATGGATTCAAAAACTCGAAGCAGTTTTACTTTCCAATCATAGACAACAATCAAGTAGAATAAGAAAAAAAAAAAAGAAGAAGTACCTGTTGTAGCCCGAGAGAGACTGCTAGAGCTGCGTCGAGAGAGATGAGTCGATGAGATAAGAATGTAGCCGTTATAAGAAGGTAAAAAAGAGAGAGACTAAGAGACTGCAACAGTTAGGGTTTTGGACTGCGCGAGCTTCGTCACCTTCGTCAGAGAAATGAGTCAAGGTTGAAGAGACGAAGAGATTTTGTTTTCAAACCATATTGTAAATTAATTCGGGTTTAATAAAATTTTTTTTTGACCTTCTTTTAAATTTGCAAATTTTCGCTTTTCTGTTAGTTCCCATCTTCATGATCTGAAAAGATTTCTTAAACAGATTTTGGTGCTGGCCTTTCTTTAATTCAAAAACACAATGCCTACTTTTTAAAACTATACTCAAAAATAATAACATAGATATATGATTAAAAGTAAAATAGAGATTAGAAGTAATCAAAATAGTTTGAAATCAACAAGTCCACTAAACAAAATCAACATGATAATCTCACAATTTTCAATTTCAAAATGCAAAAATAATAAAAGTACTACTACATAGATAAATCTTGAGATATTCAATGTTCTACAAACAGAAACAACATACAAGTAACGGAGCAACAAAAGCAACAGATCTTGAGATATTCAATGCATGCAAATTTCTTCAACAACAGTTCAATTCGCTAATGTTTTGCAGAACATCTTTTGCACGTTCTAAACCTTTTTCACTATTAGATTCAGAATGTGGGCACAATATCTAACATGCATAAACTTCACATCGTATAATAGATCTCTACCTCTAATCATCTGAAGTTGACCCTTGAGAATGTTCAACATACTGTTGTTATTTGTTGCATTATCTAACGTAATAGAAAATACTTTTTTTCTCCAATCCCCATTCTTGCAAACATTCCAAAATCTTGTTAGAAATTTCTTCATGACCAATGTGAGCAGATTTAAGTTCATAGAAAGCCAAAATCTTATTGTTTTAAGTTCCAGTTTTCATCAATGAAGTGCGCAGTCATACAAATATAACTCATAAATGTACTTCAAGCTGTCCATAAATCTGAAGTGAAGCAAACACGCCCACGATGCTTTGCAAGTATTTCTTTCAACTTGACCTTTTCAATCTCATACTTTCTATCCCAATTGACACAAAATTTTTCCATACATCTCAAGTTAAACGTTTCTTCTATGGAGCATCACTTGATATGTTTCATGCATTTCTCTCTCTTCCTCCTCGTTCACATCAATGTCTATCATATCACAATCTTCCTCATGCATATCCATATATTCACTTTGAGCATTAATCATTGCTGTTATATGTTCAGACTCTAATTCCATTCTGCAAAATTAATAAAACAATCAAACATTAGAACATGGAACTCAAGCTAAGTGGAGATATCAAATCTGTAAACAAAATAGTAGCATTCAAGAAATGAATCAACTCTAAGTCTCTAACCGATTCCAAAAAGTTTGTTTGTTTTTTCCTACAAGAACCATTACACACAAACCAAGAACACCACAAAACGTGAAAACTAAAAGCACTTAGACAAGTACCAATGAGTGTGTAAAAAATAAAGACAAAAACAAGACCTTTTACGGCATGATGCAACGGAGAAACGTAGAGAAGAGAAGCATGATGGTTGGTTGATCAACAACAATGGAGGAATCAGCAAAACCAAGACCTTTTACACCATTGAAAAAAACATCAAAAACTCGAAAAGAAAACACAAAAATTTAAAGATTCACCTCCCACTGTCCAATCTTGGACCAATCCTGAGAACCGTAGCACACTGGCGGAGGTACATGGAGGGGAGGGGGTCAGCTGACCCCCTAAATTTTATAATTTTTTGTTTATAAGCTTATTTAATTAGTAGGAATTGAGTTATTTGGTTTGAAATATTAAATATGACCCCTATAGTTTTAGCTCAAATTCTTACTTTACACCCTTTTTTTTTTTAACATAGAAATTTATATTAAAAATGGTTATAGTTTATAAATTTCATAGAAATAATGACATTATTTTTAATTTTGAAGAAAAAATTAATAGTAATAGTTAAATTTATTTTAATTTAATAAATAATATTATTATATTAATAAATGACCCCTAATAAAAGTTTCTAG
>CM022178.2:4604714-4627275 GCA_011420285.2 Erysimum cheiranthoides | reverse complement strand
TAAACGTATCAAGCGCCTGCCGATGATAGAAAGCGAGAATCCTAAATGAATTTTCCGAAACTAGCATTTACCATTACCAGAGACAAAATGTGTAGAATTGCCACTTTTACTTACCTTGTTTAGATAGTTCATTTGTGTTATCACGCACATAAGAACTATCACCGAGAAAACCCAAGTTTGCGGGTAAACTAATTGATTCATTCCAGAAAATGTGAGTTTTAACGCTATCCCGAGCGCTTTCACACTCATAACCTGTTTGCAAACAGTTACGAATATTGTCACTCCAACACAGTAAATGTATCAAACATGTAAGATTTAGAGTTAGCATGTACCGATAGTGATCCTATGAGTGAGCAAACACCGATATAGACCATGACATGGGACTCTCCATAAAGTGGTATAAATTGAACTATAAGTAAAATGGCTGCTCCTACCACACTCGCAGCGTAAAAAAGGAAAACTGGTAATAAAGAACACCAATGTGTCACGAAAACTATCATATAAATCTTAATGAGCGAGATGGGCTTTGAGAGAGAGAGAGAGATAGAGGTTATACCAGGTTCTGTTGCAAGATTCCATACTTCTAAAACGGAATCAATATCTTGTTCTTGTGGCGCATGTAACCGATTGTTATGAACCAACGATACATAAAGCACAACCAAGGATCCCGAAAGTGTTGTAAACTTTTCTTGTAAGATGATATGTGCAAGAGACGCGCTGCAAGAACACACCACGAAACGCTCTGTGATTCATACCACCTAATTAATCCTATCTATAACAGACGACTAGCTAGCTAGAAACCATCTTTGTCTTTGACACTACGCGTTTGTTCACACCTGATAATCATGCTAAGCGCACCCGAGGCGTACTCGCAAACTGCAGCAGTGCAACGCTCCGCCCGCAAGTTTGCAATTTCCCCAACCACTCTACAAACAAACAAACAAACAATGTGTCTACCATAAATGCCACACCACTCTTCCAGAACAATACCAACACCACAGTGCCACAGCTCCACGCTATCGGATAAGAAAAAGTCTTAAACCGCGACCTGTATGCTCAAGGTATAACTCACTTGTCATTGCCTTCCACCGAGAGGTCAAGCAAGTATGAATAGCCTCCAGGACCCTACCCAAACTGTCACCCCATCATCTTTAGCCAATTGAAAACCGAAAAACACCGAAATTTTACAATCTTTGGGCGACTTGTGATCATTGCCACGCAAGCTTTTCCATGTCCTCTGCTCCTTTATGTTATGAACCCATATACATATATAAAGCTCAAGAAGCCATTGATTATAAAACTCCCAGGAAAACAAAAGACAAAACAAAATCCACCAGAATCTATGCAAAGGATGCTGCATTTGAATCTGAAAGTTCCAGACACTTCCACAATAAATCAACAGCGAAGAAAAGCTTCAATTTTTGCCACTTAAATCTCAATAAGTCTCTATTTCAAAACACCATTTCAAGTGAAGCTCATACAGATTGATCAACAACATACTTAAACCCAAATTACTAAAAGTTCCAGACATCTTCCACATTAAGTCAACAGCAAGAAAAAACAAAGCTTCAATTTTTGCCACAGAAATCTCAATAAGTCTCCACTTCAACACACATTTCAAGTGAAGCTGACACAGATTGATCAAGAGACATTCTTAACCCAAATTACTAAGAGAAAAAGATGATAGATCAACTAAAAGCAGAGATAAACCTGCCCTGAGACCAGAAGCACCAGCTTTCTTTAATCCTTCTTCTTAACAATGAAGCTAGCACCAATGAATAAGCTTGAAGATAAGCCAACACTAAACCCTTTACATTATCTGAAGACATCCTTTATAAACATCTCTCCAACTTCCACCTGAATCCACCATTGCTCCCTAAATTTAACCCAGAAAGCCAAAGTCTCAAGCTTTTAGCTACTGGGTATTCTCAATTCTGCGATTAACAGTGAAAAGTCGAAAACTTTCAGATCTTGGACCAAGTCGGTGACTTTGGATAAGTAGATGATTTAGGGGTTCAAGAGCAAATGTTGTAGATCACAAAACTGGAAGAGAGAGAAGGAAGAAGAAAGTGAAGTAATGAAAGAAGACGCACAATGACGCAAGAATCCAATAGAAAAAAAGGAGAAACGACGGAGATGCGTATGTATGCGTGTGTTTGCAATTGCATAGTGAACTGGTGAGAAAGGTACATACTTTTTGGAAGTTTCCTCTTTTAATTTCTCTTCCAATATTATAACTAAGATTAGTACCCATAAGCATGTTAATTTCTATATGGGGTAATGTTTTTAAGAATTTGTTCGTTATTATTATTATAAAATAATTTCTGTTTGTGTGGGTATTAGTGTGTAATGGATGTTAATTGATAATTGTGATTAGAGTTATTTGATTAATTAGTGTATGTTTTTTTGGTAGGAAGATTAATTAGTGTATGTTAGTTGTTAATTTAATATATACTCCATCCCTCTGTTTTTGAAAAGTTATCGTTTTAACAGTATTTGGACAAATTAAGAAAAGGTATACAATGACTATATTAACCTCATAAAAATGACAAGTAATTATTTAAAAATAATTTGTGTTTAATAAAATGAGTGTAATTTGGGTAGTTATTGGCATAAGTTACATTATTACATTAAAACGACAACTAATTTAAAATAAAAAAGCTCTAAAATGACAACTATTCGAAAACGGAGGGAGTACATTTTTGTTGGTGTTTTAGGTCTCTATTAAATATTTTAGACGTATAGATAACATTAAGGCCATAAATTTTTAGAAGTTTTTAAGTGGTTTTTAGATTATAGATTTTAGATTTTAGATTTTATTTTTAGTTTTTGGATTTTGTAAAATAAAAATAAATGGTAAATTAAAAAACTTTATAAAAAATGTATTGTAGAAGATTGAAAGGAGATTTGTGATTTTGTTAAAAAAATTGGTAAAAACTCTTAGAATGTAGATTTCTTATATTTGGAAAATCTAAAACTAAAAACAGTTAAACAAACTTTAAGATATGTTTTAAGAAAAGTGAAATTTTATTGAATATTGCAAGAATCAAACAAACTTTGCAACGTTGGAAACGAAGAAACTAACATTAGAAACAAATTAAAATACTAAAGTCTAATTAGCTAATAATGATGTAACCAGTTGTTGAGGCGGTCAATATAGGTTTCTTGCATTGGTCGCACCACAACTCGAAGCTTAAGCCCAGCCTCGCAGTGACCTGTCTTTGAGCTAATGAAGTAGTGGACTCCTGGCTTGGTGAGCTTGACGAGATCGTGTCCTGTCTTGTACACGGCTACTGGAGAAGTCGGGTCGCATGATTTGAATTCAAGTTCACCACTGATTTCTAAGACGTTGTTGACTTCTTTGTCGTAGTCGAAGAGGAGATTGTCTCCAAGATCAAAGAGTCTTTGCTCCGTCCACTTGGAATAAAAGTCACACTTTCAGGAACCATCTATCTTTTAGAGTCACCGACTCTGATCTTTCCAAAAGGAAGGATCTTGCTTGGTGGTGGTGGAGGAATCGGACGTGAAGGGTCATGGACGACAAGAACGTCGAGTCTCTGTCCCAAATTGCACTGACTATGATTTGAGCTGATGAAGTAGTGATAACCTGGTTCCGTGAGGGTTACGACATCGTGTCCTGTGTTGTAGACAGCTTTAGGAGAAGAAGAGTCGCAGAATTCGTATTCCAAAGCGCCGGAGACTTGAGTGACGTCGTTGAAGTTGTGATCGTATTGGAAGACAAGAGAATCTCCGACGTGGAATTCTTTACCCTCAGCCCAAGAGTAATATGTGTCGTCCATCGCCGTCCATCCATCGGAATCTAGCTCCGACTTTGTAGACCGTAGCCGAGCAGCAACCAAAGAGAGCCGTTAACACCAACACGAAGCTCAAGATCATGGTGTTGTTCTTATTCATTGTTATTGCGAAGAAGAAAGATGAACAAACTGCTGAGAAGCGAAGAAGGAAGGTTATGAGATCTCGAAGTCGATCGATGAATGAGAGAAAAATAAAGAGTTGTGTTTATGAGTCTGAAGAGAGTAACCCTATCACTGCTTATATAATGCAGTACCAAGTACCGACTCTAATCCTAATTGTTTATTTCCTTTTTTCTTTATTAACCAAAGAATATTCATCAATCTCTTAATATATGATTTTATCTTGAAATTTTCTTTAATATATATCTAATATTTTACTGTTCAAATTATTCTTTTTTAAAAAATGATTTTTATCAAAGCCTTATGATCATATATTTCACATTGATAAATTACTTATCTTCCATTTGTGATTTCACTTTAGTTAAAAAGTCTAAAATATACTCCCTCCGTTTTCGAATAGTTGTCGTTTTAGAGCTTTTTTTTTTGTTTTAAATTAGTTGTCGTTTTAAGGTAATAATGTAACTTATGCCAATAACTACCCAAATTACCCTCATTTTATTAAACACAAATTATTTGTAAATAATTACTTGTCATTTTTATGAGGTTAATATAGTCATTGTATACTTTTTCTTAATTTATGCAAATACAGTTAAAACGACAATTTTTAAAAAACAGAGGGAGTAATTCTTAAGTGTCATATATTTTGGGGAGAATTGATTATATGGGACACTTTTTTTTTAATTTGTCCATATACACTTTTATTTGCTAAATGTCACTTATGCCAAAACTACCCTTCGTAGTCAATTTTTGCAAGTTTTTGAACAATTTTTATGATAAAAAGGTAGACAAGCCAGAGTAAAGAAGATTTAATGAAGAAAGTTTTTTAAGTTATTTGAAATTTTTTTGATTTATAGATGGATAAAATTTGTTGTGAAATGTCTAGAAGACGTATTCTACATTTTGAGTATGTTCAGAAAAATATAGATAACGTATTCTAGGCACTGTACATGTTCTAGAAAGTTTAGAAAAAAAATCCGTTCTAAAAAATTCAGAAAACCGAAATTCCCTATATTCTACGAGATTTAGAATACGTATTCTACACTTTATACTGTGTTCTAAAACATTTAGAATGTATATTCTACGCTTTACCCTGTGTACTACAAAATTTAGAATACATTTTCTACGCTTTACTCTATCATCTGCGAAATTTAGAACGTAAATTCTAAAAAATTTGGAATGTATATTCTGCAGAATTTAGAACTTAGTGAAATAAGGCAACTGAATCTTAACTGAATCGAAAATTTAGGAAAGTGAATATACAACAAATCTTTTCGTAATAATGTTACAAATTGCATTCTACGCAATTTAGAATACGTGTTCTGCTTCTGCTGTTCAAATTTTTAAAAATCGATAAGTCTTCCATCTAAACCTTTCTCTTCAAAAATCGATAACTAAGACTTCTTCCAACTTTTCTCTACGTTTCTTGAGTCCAAATTATGCTGCAGATCTACGTGACGTGTGGTGTATGGAAATCGTCTAACAACAAAGAGTGGAGATTTATTGTTGATGAAGAAAAATGTGCAAGATTAGTTTATATGGAATCCACTGCCACTTTAACGGAGCTAGAGATGATAGTGGCAGAAGACTACAGAATAGAACGGAGTATGGTTGATGTGGAATTCAGTTATTTACCCGCTGGGCTTGGCGTTGATTCCCCTCCTATTGTTATGACGAACAATCGGCAAGTGAGAAATTTTGTAGCGTTTTTGAAGAGGAATACTACGAATATGATGCAGTTGTGTGTCACGTTTAAAGCCCGAGTTGACGAACGTATGAGTGGAATAAATATTGATTTGAATAATGAATCATGTGATTTTGGTGAAGGAGATGATGGTTCGCAGGAAAAATCCACAGTATTGGTGAATTCTAATAAGGTTGAAGTCGGTGATGGTGTTGGATCTATGTCAGAAGATTCGATGGTAAAGAATGGGCAACTTTTCAAAAGCAAAGAAGTTTTGCAGGCAACTCTGAAAATTTATGCGATGAACTATAATTTCGACTACAGAACTACGAAATCTTATACGAGATTGTGGTGCATAAGATGCGTAGATAACGTTTGCAATTGGCGAGTTCGTTCTAAGTGTTTGGGTGGATCTACATATTGGAAAATCAATAAATATGTGGGTGACCATACATGTGCTCCTTCAAAGAAAACAGAATTCTGTAGGACACCATCAGCAAGAACCATTGGACATCTCATTATGCATAAATATGAGGACTGGATCCTCTTTCACTTTCGCATACTCAGCCGGTAATGCAGTATGTATTTTTTCCAAGACAGACATTCTGCAACTATTATTTATCTGCTGCACCTGTGTCTCACTTCCTTCCCTGAAAAGACGTTTTGGATACTCTTTTTCCATACCTTACAAAAAAAAAAAAAAGGAAGGTAAGGAATCATCAAACAGCAATGCACAATATTTAAGAGATTCTTCAACAATCATCGAAGACAACAATATATAACCTAACCACAAGTAATACAAAGAACAATCAGATGGCTCAAAAAACAACACCACACGTCAAAACTTACCCTATAAAGAAACTCTAAAAAGAAGAAATCTCAAGTCAAAAGGACAAGTCTTGATATATTCTAACAAGAAACTCTAAACACAAGATTCACTACTTTGGTCAAAAGAAACAAGCTCACCACTAACTGCAAGTTAAATACTACTATAATAAACATAATTCGAACTCAAATTGCAAAAGAAAAAAAAAACTGTTAAAGAACAACCATTTCTCCCTACAATTTACAAAAAATAATAACTAAGACAAGGGTTTGAGATGATGAATACCAGTTTTTTAGGAAGAGACCAATTAGTTTCTTGAGCACTAAACGCAGGTGTGTTGTTCTGTCCGATAGTTCTCAACAACCTGCACAAAATAAAACAAATTCATGGTCAACTTGAGAACTTTCCAATATTAATTTCACTAATAAGCAATTATTTCTCTACATTCACATATAGATTACATATAAACTCTATCAATAAACAATACAAACATATGAAAAGAAATCTGGTGCTCCAATTTGACTAATAACCATGTTATTTGAGACTTTCTCAACGCAATTTTGAATTTCATTGAAATCAACATGCAATATTATCCCATAGAAATTAAGAGAAGAATCAATAGAGTTGTCGATTAAGGAACCAAGTAATTTCAAGCTTCTTTAAACCAACCTATATTGCTTGTAAACACACTAGACTCGAACGGACTGAGAACAAAATCTGAGAAACCATCAATAATTGCAAAACCCAATCAATCATTTCATAAGTAACAGATTCAATAGCATACACCGTTTTGATTAATCGAACAATAAACGGAATTTGGGATTAATCTCAGAGGGAGCTGGTGATTCAAATTGGAGATTATTCTCTTGAATTTCAATGAAATCAATATGCAACACTATCAAATAGAAATATTATTCTCTTGAATTTCAATGAAATCAATATGCAACACTATCAAATAGAAATATAGAGAAGAATCATTAGAGTTTACCTAAGACTTGGAGATTCAGATTTGAGTGAGGGGAAGAAGAAGAAACCCAAAGAGAAGAAGAACTCGACGAGGAGAGAAGAAGAAGAAGAAATCAAGGAGAAGAAGAACTCAAGGGAGAAGAAGAACTCGACAACGGAGAAGAAGAACTCGCTGGAGAAGAAGAAGAAAGCAACTCGCTGGAGAAGAAGAAGCTTCGCCGACGTCGTTGTTCTAAAGGTAACTTTTTTTTTTTTTTAAGTTTACAATTTAGAACAAAAAAAATAATAACAAAGTAGGTTAAGTTAAAAGAGGAATTTTTAATCATACTAAAGGAATTAAGGGTAGTTTTGAGTTTTAATTATTTATAAAATCTAATTGACCAAACTTTTCTAATAAAAGTGTATATGGACAAATTGAAAAAAAAGTGTCCCATATAATCAATTCTCCCTATATTTTGGGACCAATTTTTCTTGTAAGAAGTGTTTAAAAAATACAAAAGAATTGTTAAAGAATTATATACAGTATATTTTTTAATATAACAAAACCAACAAAGGCGACACATTCTAATTTCTAACCCTAATTGAGCGAGAAAGCTCCAATTCTCTCCCCAAGATGGAAGATACCGACGATATGGATGATTACGGATGTTTCGGCTGTAAGAACTCTCTCCAAACATGATCTAATTGATATCTTATTAATGGTTAATGGATCATTGTATCGTAATCACTTGTTTTTATTTGCAGGTGATCGTAAGATGGTCTTCTGGAACTTGGCGGACTACCCAATCCCTGAAAGTGCCGAGCTTGGTTCTATTCGTCCCCGTATCCTGAAAGCTCTTGCTCTAATGGGCAGGCCGTTGTTGAGCACAAGCTAAAGAAGCATTGGACTAGGGCCGCCAATTTTGTGGGGCCCCCATTTTTATTTTTTATATATATATTACATATCTTTAAAATTGTTGTTTATCAAAAATACATATAAAAAATATAAAATAGATTGAATTAAATAAAGAAAAATCCAAACACTGCGCGTACAATCCAAACTGCGCGTACAATCCCAGGGTTTTTGACTAAAGTTTGTATATTTAACATTAACTAGGATTCAACCCGCGGTATACCGCAGATTCACGTAATCCTAACTAAATCTACTTGATTCGACTCAGCAACCCGTTACGGGAGAAAACGATCAGACAAAGAAGACTGGTTTAAGTTTTTGTTATTATTTTCAAGATCCATACCGACTCATACTTATTTTTAAAAACATTCATTTAAGTAACTAATTACATGTTAGTTTCCTAAATTAATTTTTTTCGACATTTCCTTTAAAATTACAAAAATTTAGATTTTAATGTTAGTTCTCAAATCTTCATGATCTGAATTTTTTTTTCCTAAAACAGATTTTGTGATAGCATTCCTTGTAATTATTTACAAAATAAAAATTATTCTTCAAAATGTACTTCAAAAATAATAATATAGATTCGACTCATCAACCCGTTATGGGAGAAAATAATCACACAAAGAAGACTGGGTTGAGTTTTTGTTATGATTTTCAAGATCCATACCGACTCATAATTATTTTTAAAAATATTCCATTAAGTAACTAATTACATGTTAGTTTTCTAAATTAAATTTTTTTGACATTTCTTTTAAAATTTGAAATTTTTTAGATTTTAATGTTAGTTATCAAATCTTCATGATCTGAAAAAAGATTTCTTAAAACAGATTTTGTGATGGCATTCCCTGTAATTAATTCAAAAACAATGCCTACTTTTTTAAAATATACTTCAAAAATAATAATTTAAATGATATATGATTAAAAGTAAAATAGAGATTAGAAATAATCAAAATAGTTTGAAACCAATAAGTCCACTAAACAAACTCAACATGATAATCTCACAATTTTCAATTTCAAAATGCAAAAATAATAAAAGTACTACTACATAGATAAATCTTGAGATATTCAATGTTCTACAAAACAGAAGCAACAAAAAAACAGAAACAACATAAGTAACAGAGCAACAGAAGCAACTGATCTTGAGATATTCAATGCATGTAAATTTCTTCAAAAACAGTTCAATTCGCTAAACCTTTTTCACTATTAAATTAAGAATGCGGGCACAATATCTAACATGCATAAACTTCACATCGCATAATAGATCTCTACCACTAATCATCTGAAGTTGACCCTTGAGAATGTTCAACATACTGTTGTTATTTGTTGCATTATCTAACATAATAGAAAATACTTTTTTCTCCAATCCCCATTCTTGCAAACATTCCAAAATCTTGTTAGAAATTTCTTCATGACCAATGTGAGCAGATTTAAGTTCATAGAAAGCCAAAATCTTGTTGTTTTAAGTTCCAGTTTTCATCAATGAAGTGCGCAGTCATACAAATATAACTCATAACTGTAGCTCAAGCTGTCCATAAATCTGAAGTGAAACAAACACGCCCACGATGCTTTGCAAGTATTTCTTTCACCTTAACCTTTTCAATCTCATACTTTCTATCCCAATTGACACAAAATCTTTCCCTGCACACATCTCAAGTTAAACGTCTCTTCTATGGAGTATCACTTTGATATGTTTCATGCATTTCTGTCTCTTCCTCCTCGTTCACATCAATGCCTATATTCATATCACAATCTTTCTCATGCATATCCATATATTCACTTTGAGCATTAATCATTGCTATTATATGTTCAGGCTCTAATTCCATTCTGCAAAATTAATAAAACAATTAAACATTAGAACATGGAACTCAAACTTGGATATATTTTTTGCTTGTCTATTAGACAAATAAAACAAATAAACATGAATAGTAATGCCAACACATAGATTACTAAAATAGAGCCTACACTTTGATCACCACTGGTTTTTGCAAAAACAGTGACTATATATTAAGAATCAAGAAATGAGCAGAACATGATAGGATCTCAACAAAGAGCCTACACTTTGATCACCACCAGACATAGTCAGATTCGTTTGTTCTCAATAGATATCCAATATAATTTTGATTTCAATTCCAATATAATAACAGTAAATCATGACCTCACATATATATGGATTCAAAAACTGGAAGCAGTTTTACTTTCCAATCATAGACAACAATCAAGTAGAATAAGAAAAAAAAAAAGAAGAAGAAGTACCTGTTGTAGCCCGAGAGAGACTGCTAGAGCTGCGTCGAGAGAGATGAGTCGATGAGATAAGAATGTAGCCGTTATAAGAAGGTAGAAAAAGAGAGAGACTAAGAGAGACTGCGACACTTAGGGTTTTGGACTGCGCGAGCTTCGTCACCTTCGTCGAGAGAAATGAGTCAAGGTTGAAGAGACGAAGAGATTTTGTTTTCAAACCATATTGTAAAAACAAATTAATTAGGTGTTATAATAAAATTAATTTTTTTGACATTTCTTTTAAAATTTGAAAAATTTTAGATTTTAATGTTAGTTACCAAATCTTCATGATCTGAAAAAAGATTTCTTAAAACAGATTTGGTGATGGCATTTCTTATAATTAATTCAAAAACAATGCCTACTTTTTAAAATATACTTCAAAAATAATAACATAAATGATATATGATTAAAAGTAAAATAGAGATTAGAAGTAATCAAAATAGTTTGAAATCAACAAGTCCACTAAACAAAATCAACATGATAATCTCACAATTTTCAATTTCAAAATGCAAAAATAATAAAAGTACTACTACATAGATAAATCTTGAGATATTCAATGTTCTACAAAACAGAAACAACATACAAGTAACGGAGCAACAGAAGCAACAGATCTTGAGATATTCAATGCATGCAAATTTCTTCAACAACAGTTCAATTCGCTAATGTTTTGCAGAACATCTTTTGCACGTTCTAAACCTTTTTTCACTATTAGATTCAGAATGTGGGCACAATATCTAACATGCATAAACTTCACATCGTATAATAGATCTCTACCTCTAATCATCTGAAGTTGACCCTTGAGAATGTTCAACATACTGTTGTTATTTGTTGCATTATCTAACGTAATAGAAAATACTTTTTTTCTCCAATCCCCATTCTTGCAAACATTCCAAAATCTTGTTAGAAATTTCTTCATGACCAATGTGAGCAGATTTAAGTTCATAGAAAGCCAAAATCTTATTGTTTTAAGTTCCAGTTTTCATCAATGAAGTGCGCAGTCATACAAATATAACTCATAAATGTACTTCAAGCTGTCCATAAATCTGAAGTGAAGCAAACACGCCCACGATGCTTTGCAAGTATTTCTTTCAACTTGACCTTTTCAATCTCATACTTTCTATCCCAATTGACACAAAATTTTTCCATACATCTCAAGTTAAACGTTTCTTCTATGGAGCATCACTTTGATATGTTTCATGCATTTCTCTCTCTTCCTCCTCGTTCACATCAATGTCTATATTCATATCACAATCTTCCTCATGCATATCCATATATTCACTTTGAGCATTAATCATTGCTGTTATATGTTCAGACTCTAATTCCATTCTGCAAAATTAATAAAACAATCAAACATTAGAACATGGAACTCAAGCTAAGTGGAGATATCAAATCTGTAAACAAAATAGTAGCATTCAAGAAATGAATCAACTCTAAGTCTCTAACCGATTCCAAAAAGTTTGTTTGTTTTTTCCTACAAGAACCATTACACACAAACCAAGAACACCACAAAACGTGAAAACTAAAAGCACTTAGACAAGTACCAATGAGTGTGTAAAAAATAAAGACAAAAACAAGACCTTTTACGGCATGATGCAACGGAGAAACGTAGAGAAGAGAAGCATGATGGTTGGTTGATCAACAACAATGGAGGAATCAGCAAAACCAAGACCTTTTACACCATTGAAAAAAACATCAAAACTCGAAAAGAAAACACACAAAAATTTAAAGATTCACCTCCCACTGTCCAATCTTGGACCAATCCTGAGAACCGTAGCACACTGGCGGAGGTACATGGAGGGGAGGGGGGTCAGCTGACCCCCTAAATTTTATAATTTTTTGTTTATAAGCTTATTTAATTAGTAGGAATTGAGTTATTTGGTTTGAAATATTAAATATGACCCCTATAGTTTTAGCTCAAATTCTTACTTTACACCCTTTTTTTAGTTTTAACATAGAAATTTATATTAAAAATGGTTATAGTTTATAAATTTCATAGAAATAATGACATTATTTTTAATTTTGAAGAAAAAATTAATAGTAATAGTTAAATTTATTTTAATTTAATAAATAATATTATTATATATTAATAAATGACCCCGGTAATAAAAGTTTCTAGCTCCGCCACTGAACCGTAGCAGGAAAATTAGAAGATTTAAGCTTCTCAATATGGTTCCTACACCAAAACCAAAACATTCAAAATCCTTCGAAATTATAGGACGAACGAGTCCCAATGGTTAAAAATTTAAACATTTCTAAACCCACAAATAATTATCGCAGTGAAGAGATTACGTAACAGATCTCTGAGTCTCAAACACAGAATAAAAGCTCACCAAATGTCTGTTTTTTTTTTCTACAGAGGAAGACTATGTGCTTATGAAGCTTGTGAGTAAGTTAGGTCCGAGGAATTGGAGTTTGTCGATTGTGTTGGTGTAATCAAAATGCTCAGTAATGTTTGAATAAAAAACCCTAAACCCTCAAAATTTGCGAGTAGAGAAAAAAATGAATAGTCTTACTCGTCATCTTCGAGCTTCGTCTCTTCCGTGGTTGATTCGCGGCTATGGTGGAATCAATTCGGTCTGTCGTTTTCTCCATTGCCTTATGATTTGTACCATGATGATAATTGCTAAACTAACCATGATCTCTCATTCACTCTAGTTACGTTATGCTATCTTACTACGCAAGCAACCTGCTGCATGGACTGATGTTGCGAAAGTTTCTTTACCTCACAAAGGTGTTAGATGAAAGACTGTTGAAGTATGCCAAATCATTTAGGGAGTACTCAAATTTAGGAGATCTTGAAGACCGCTTAGATGTTCTTTTGAGAGAAATTAGAAGATTACATTCTCAACGTCGTGATGCTTCTACTCCAAGTTATGTAGGCGTGAATGAAGTGAGTGACAAGCTGTCACTATAAGCATATCACGAAGACTATTTTGGAATGAATGACTTGTTACTACCTTAATTTTATCGTTTTCTGTTTACTATTTTTGACTGATGGATTAGTGACTTTAATTATATCTCCCAATGTTTTACTTGTTCTAGTTGCATTAAGTTACGTACAATATAAGGCAAACAATTTTTTTAATACAATTTTGAAGTTTAGTTTAGGCCTATTCAATATTAATGTCGATAAAATATATGTGATGTGTCAATTTAATTGCAATGGCCAATATAATTTGAACTCGGGTCGTTGTTAATGTTATCTGACCATGAAGTGTCCGGTTTTGATATGTTTTACGCATATCTAAAGATTGGAGTCTCACCCATTTCATATTGTGAGATATACTAGTGTATATAAAAGCTATAAATCTAATCCTATTTGTACACATACAGTATTTATGATATGCTCATATGTTAGTTTTTAAGGTTTCAGTAATTATGTTTAAGGAAAGCGAAGGTTTATTGAATATATAGTTTTCGAATCAAAACAAACTATATAACGCCGGAAATAAAAATTAAAAAAGGACGTAACATTAATTAAAACAAATACAAAAGAGGTTAACCAAGAGAGAGAGAGAGAGAGAGAGTCAGAGAGAGAGAGAGAGAGAGAGAGAGAGAGAGAAGTCTAATTAGCTAATCTCAAACCAAATAGGAACGAGTGCTTAATGATGTGGTTGGGGTCTGAAGATGTGTAACAACTTGTTCAGGCCGTCAATATAGGTGACAGCTTAACGGTTTCTTGCAATGGTCCTACCACAACTCGAAGCTTAAGCCCAGCCTCGCAGTGACCAGTCTTTGAGCTAATGAAATAGTGAACTCCTGGTTCTTTTACCAAAAAAAAAAAAAAAAAAAAAAAAAAAAAAACTCCTGGTTCCGTGAGCTTGACAAGATCATGTCCTGTCTTGTACATAGATAAATCTTGAGATATTCAATGTTCTACAAAACAGAAGCAACAAAAAAACAGAAACAACATAAGTAACAGAGCAACAGAAGCAACTGATCTTGAGATATTCAATGCATGTAAATTTCTTCAAAAACAGTTCAATTCGCTAAACCTTTTTCACTATTAAATTAAGAATGTGGGCACAATATCTAACATGCATAAACTTCACATCGCATAATAGATCTCTACCACTAATCATCTGAAGTTGACCCTTGAGAATGTTCAACATACTGTTGTTATTTGTTGCATTATCTAACATAATAGAAAATACTTTTTTCTCCAATCCCCATTCTTGCAAACATTCCAAAATCTTGTTAGAAATTTCTTCATGACCAATGTGAGCAGATTTAAGTTCATAGAAAGCCAAAATCTTGTTGTTTTAAGTTCCAGTTTTAATCAATGAAGTGCGCAGTCATACAAATATAACTCATAACTGTAGCTCAAGCTGTCCATAAATCTGAAGTGAAACAAACACGCCCACGATGCTTTGCAAGTATTTCTTTCACCTTGACCTTTTCAATCTCATACTTTCTATCCCAATTGACACAAAATCTTTCCCTGCACACATCTCAAGTTAAACGTCTCTTCTATGGAGTATCACTTTGATATGTTTCATGCATTTCTGTCTCTTCCTCCTCGTTCACATCAATGCCTATATTCATATCACAATCTTTCTCATGCATATCCATATATTCACTTTGAGCATTAATCATTGCTATTATATGTTCAGGCTCTAATTCCATTCTGCAAAATTAATAAAACAATTAAACATTAGAACATGGAACTCAAACTTGGATATATTTTTGCTTGTCTATTAGACAAATAAAACAAATAAACATGAATAGTAATGCCAACACATAGATTACAAAAATAGAGCCTACACTTTGATCACCACTGGTTTTTGCAAAAACAGTGACTATATATTAAGAATCAAGAAATGAGCAGAACATGATAGGATCTCAACAAAGAGCCTACACTTTGATCACCACCAGACATAGTCAGATTCGTTTGTTCTCAATAGATATCCAATATAATTTTGATTTCAATTCCAATATAATAACAATAAATCATGACCTCACATATATATGGATTCAAAAACTCGAAGCAGTTTTACTTTCCAATCATAGACAACAATCAAGTAGAATAAGAAAAAAAAAAAAAGAAGAAGTACCTGTTGTAGCCCGAGAGAGACTGCTAGAGCTGCGTCGAGAGAGATGAGTCGATGAGATAAGAATGTAGCCGTTATAAGAAGGTAAAAAAAGAGAGAGACTAAGAGAGACTGCAACAGTTAGGGTTTTGGACTGCGCGAGCTTCGTCACCTTCGTCGAGAGAAATGAGTCAAGGTTGAAGAGACGAAGAGATTTTGTTTTCAAACCATATTGTAAAAAACAAATTAATTAGGTGTTATAATAAAATTAATTTTTTTGACATTTCTTTTAAAATTTGAAAAATTTTAGATTTTAATGTTAGTTACCAAATCTTCATGATCTGAAAAAAGATTTCTTAAAACAGATTTGGTGATGGCATTTCTTATAATTAATTCAAAAACAATGCCTACTTTTTAAAATATACTTCAAAAATAATAACATAAATGATATATGATTAAAAGTAAAATAGAGATTAGAAGTAATCAAAATAGTTTGAAATCAACAAGTCCACTAAACAAAATCAACATGATAATCTCACAATTTTCAATTTCAAAATGCAAAAATAATAAAAGTACTACTACATAGATAAATCTTGAGATATTCAATGTTCTACAAAACAGAAACAAACATACAAGTAACGGAGCAACAAAAGCAACAGATCTTGAGATATTCAATGCATGCAAATTTCTTCAACAACAGTTCAATTCGCTAATGTTTTGCAGAACATCTTTTGCACGTTCTAAACCTTTTTTCACTATTAGATTCAGAATGTGGGCACAATATCTAACATGCATAAACTTCACATCGTATAATAGATCTCTACCTCTAATCATCTGAAGTTGACCCTTGAGAATGTTCAACATACTGTTGTTATTTGTTGCATTATCTAACGTAATAGAAAATACTTTTTTTCTCCAATCCCCATTCTTGCAAACATTCCAAAATCTTGTTAGAAATTTCTTCATGACCAATGTGAGCAGATTTAAGTTCATAGAAAGCCAAAATCTTATTGTTTTAAGTTCCAGTTTTCATCAATGAAGTGCGCAAGTCATACAAATATAACTCATAAATGTACTTCAAGCTGTCCATAAATCTGAAGTGAAGCAAACACGCCCACGATGCTTTGCAAGTATTTCTTTCAACTTGACCTTTTCAATCTCATACTTTCTATCCCAATTGACACAAAATTTTCCATACATCTCAAGTTAAACGTTTCTTCTATGGAGCATCACTTTGATATGTTTCATGCATTTCTCTCTCTCCTCCTCGTTCACATCAATGTCTATATTCATATCACATCTTCCTCATGCATATCCATATATTCACTTTGAGCATTAATCATTGCTGTTATATGTTCAGACTCTATATTCCATTCTGCAAAACTTATAAAACAATCAAACATTAGAACATGGAACTCAAGCTAAGTGGAGATATCAAATCTGTAAACAAATAGTAGCATTCAAGAAATGAATCAACTCTAAGTCTCTAACCGATTCCAAAAAGTTTGTTTGTTTTTTCCTACAAGAACCATTACACACAAACCAAGAACACCACAAAACGTGAAAACTAAAAGCACTTAGACAAGTACCAATGAGTGTGTAAAAAATAAAGACAAAACAAGACCTTTATACGGCATGATGCAACGGAGAAACGTAGAGAAGAGAAGCATGATGGTTGGTTGATCAACAACAATGGAGGAATCAGCAAAACCAAGACCTTTTACACCATTGAAAAAAACATCAAAAACTCGAAAGAAAACACACAAAAATTTAAAGATTCACCTCCCACTGTCCAATCTTGGACCAATCCTGAGAACCGTAGCACACTGGCGGAGGTACATGGAGGGGAGGGGGGTCAGCTGACCCCCTAAATTTTATAATTTTTTGTTTATAAGCTTATTTAATTAGTAGGAATTGAGTTATTTGGTTGAAATATTAAATATGACCCCTATAGTTTTAGCTCAATTCTTACTTTACACCCTTTTTTTAGTTTTTCACATAGAAATTTATATTAAAAATGGTTATAGTTTATAAATTCATAGAAATAATGACATTATTTTTAATTTTGAAGAAAAAATTAATCGTAATAGTTAAATTTATTTTAATTTAATAAATAATATTATTATATATTAATAAATGACCCCGGTAATAAAAGTTTCTAGCTCCGCCACTGAAACCGTAGCAGGAAAATTAGAAGATTTAAGCTTCTCAATATGGTTCCTACACCAAAACCAAAACATTCAAAATCCTTCGAAATATAGGACGAACGAGTCCCAATGGTTAAAATTTTAACATTTCTAAACCCAAAAATAATTATCGCAAGTGAAGAGATTACGTAACAGATCTCTGAGTCTCAACACAGAATAAAAGCTCACCAAATGTCTGTTTTTTTTGTCTACAGAGGAAGACTATGTGCTATGAAGCTTGTGAGTAAGTTAGGTCCGAGGAATTGGGAGTTTGTCGATTGTGTTGGTGTAATCAAAATGCTCAGTAATGTTTGAATAAAAACCCTAAACCCTCAAAATTTGCGAGTAGAGAAAAAATGAATAGTCTTACTCGTCATCTTCGAGCTTCGTCTTTCCGTGGTTGATTCGCGGCTATGGTGGAATCAATTCGGTCTGTCGTTTCTCCATTGCCTTATGATTTATACCATGATGATAATTGCTAAACTAACAATGATCTCTCATTCACTCTAGTTTACGTTGCTATCTTACTAAGCAAGCAACCTGCTGCATGGACTGATGTTGCGAAAGTTTCTTTACCTCACAACGGGTGTTAGATAAAGACCTGTTGAAGTATGCCAAATCATCATTTAGGGGTAGTACTCAAATTTTAGGAGATCTTGAAGACCGCTTAAAGGTTCTTTTGAGAGAAATTAGAAGATTACATTCTCAACGTCGTGATGCTTCTACTCCAAGTTATGTAGGCGTGAATGAAGTGAGTGACAAGCTGTCACTATAAGCATATCACGAAGACTATTTTGGAATGAATGACTTGTTACTACCTTAATTTTATCGTTTTCTGTTTACTATTTTTGACTGATGGATTAGTGACTTTAATTATATCTCCCAATGTTTTACTTGTTCTAGTTGCATTAAGTTACGTACAATATAAGGCAAACAATTTTTTAATACAATTTTGAAGTTTAGTTTAGGCCTATTCAATATTAATGTCGATAAAATATATGTGATGTGTCAATTTAATTGCAATGGCCAATATAATTTGAACTCGGGTCGTTGTTAATGTTATCTGACCATGAAGTGTCCGGTTTTGATATGTTTTACGCATATCTAAAGATTGGAGTCTCACCCATTTCATATTGTGAGATATACTAGTGTATATAAAAGCTATAAATCTAATCCTATTTGTACACATACAGTATTTATGATATGCTCATATGTTAGTTTTTAAGGTTTCAGTAATTATGTTTAAGGAAAGCGAAGGTTTATTGAATATATAGTTTTCGAATCAAAACAAACTATATAACGCCGGAAATAAAAATTAAAAAAGGACGTAACATTAATTAAAACAAATACAAAAGAGGTTAACCAAGAGAGAGAGAGAGAGGAGAGTCAGAGAGAGAGAGAGAGAGAGAGAGAGAGAGAAGTCTAATTAGCTAATCTCAAACCAAATAGGAACGAGTGCTTAATGATGTGGTTGGGGTCTGAAGATGTGTAACAACTTGTTCAGGCCGTCAATATAGGTGACAGCTTAACGGTTTCTTGCAATGGTCCTACCACAACTCGAAGCTTAAGCCCAGCCTCGCAGTGACCAGTCTTTGAGCTAATGAAATAGTGAACTCCTGGTTCTTTTACCAAAAAAAAAAAAAAAAAAAAAAAAAAAAAACTCCTGGTTCCGTGAGCTTGACAGGATCATGTCCTGTCTTGTACACGGCTACTGGAGAAGTCGGATCGCATGATCTGAATTCAAGTTCACCACTGATTTCTAAAATTTGTCGTGTAGTTGAAGAGAAGATTGTCTCCGAGATTAAAGTGTCTTTGCTCCGTCCACTTGGAATAAAAGTCACTCTTTTCCAGAACCCTCCATCCTCTCGTCTTCCCAACTCTGTAGATCTTTCCAGAAGGAAGGATCTTGCTCGGTGGTGGTGGAGGAATCGGACGTGAAGGGTCATGGACGACAGGAACGTCGAGCCTTTGTCCTGATCTGCACTGACCATGATTTGAGCTGATGAAATAGTGAAAACTGGTTCCGTGAGGGTTACGACATCGTGTCCTGTGTTGTAGACAGCTTTAGGAGAAGAAAAGTCGCAGAATTCGTATTCCAAAGCGCCGGAGACTTGAGTGACGTTGTTGAAGTTGTGATCGTATTAAGAGAATCTCCGACGTGGAATTCTTTACCCTCAGCCCAAGAGTAATACGTGTCGTCCTTCGCTGTCCATCCATCGGAATCTCCGACTTTGTAGACCGTCGCGGAGCAGTAACCAAAGAGAGCCGTGAAGGTTGTTAACACCAACACGAAGCTCAAGATCATGGTGTTGTTCTTCTTCATTGTTATTACTGAGACGCGTAGAAGGAAGGTTATGAGATCTCGAACAAGATATTGATGAATGAGAGAAGAATAGAGACTTGTGTTTATGAGTTTGAAGAGAGTAACCTTATCACTGTTTATTTATATAATGCTACGCCGACCCTCTAATCCTAGCTAGCCTTTATTTTGTTTATTTCCTTTTTTCTTTATTAACCTAAGATTCATCAATATCTTTGAAATAGATGTATTTTCTCTTGAATTTTTTTTAAGATATCTAATATAGTCGTATCTTGCAAGAAAGACGTTCTTAAATACTACTCATTAAGGACGAATTTTCTATCTTAACAGATTGACATAGCCAAGCTTTTATTATCTTACAAGTTTGTTAGTATTACATAAATAAAATAGAAACTGTCAAGTAAGTTTTATGTATTACATATATTCTGTTTTAGTTAATAAAACAAATATTTCCCATTAGGAGTGATTGATCTGCATCTATAATATTCTTCTATATAACAACAATAACTGAGAAATGCTTAATTTCTACGTCGTTAAATATATGAATTATTGATATAAATCAACATAACGAACTTTAGCTTAATTATAATCTTTAATTATTGTATATGCTGTTCTTAGTGACTAAAGATCTATAACGCCAAAAATATCAGATTATCTCCTTAATACATGGTTCGTTTGATAAAGTACACAAAAATCAATTAGGGGGGTGTATTGAACTGGACATTTGAGTTTTAATGAGATTTTAGATGATTTTGATGGTTTTGAATGATTTTAAAGTAGTTGTTATGATTTTGTATTAAAATCCTCTCAAATCCCACCTAAAACCATGAGATTTGGATCTTTGTATCTTTAACTAAGGAAATCTCCTAAAATCTTCTAAAATTCTCTGCAGTCATTAAAATCCTAATACTTAAAACATTTTCAATAACAGTGGATTTGATAGGATTTTAACAAATTGTTGTTTGAATAACAGAGGATTTTAAATGATTTCAAGTGATTTTAAATAAATTCCATGTTCAATAACACTTGATTTTAGAAGACTTTTTAAAATCCTTAGTTGAATAACAAGAAATTTTAATAAAAACTCAGAATCTCCTAGAATCATTGGTTCAATACACCCCCCTAGATTTCACGAAAGTTTAAATCGTAAGACAACCAAAAACAAGGAAAAGTCCACGTACAACTAAAAAACAAATAAAAATTAAGCTTCAGACATTTATAACGAATTGACATAACATAGGACGAGAAATATCGATCGGTGAAATTAATTAGTCGAAACTATCGATGGAAGCAGGTTAACTTGAGAGGTCAGCCAAATCGGAAATTGAAGCAAAATCGAGGCCAGAATCGGATCAGGGGTCGTTCGACGAAAAACCTTGATAACTACCGTCTTAATATGGCAAAAAGCATACTTATAATAGAAACCTTTGATTTGCCATAATTTACCAATAAAACTATAACTTTGCAAGAATTAGAGAAAGGAGATAATAGAGAATGACCCTTCTTGATAAATCATCTTCCATGGTTGTAGTCAGAGACACAAGATTCTTCTCAAGATTGTGAGTATAACCTCCTTATTCGTCTAGCCCATTGAGAGACTTCAATCATTGATTGATCCAAAGATTCTACTAAGAAAGCTTTATATCAATAGGTAAATTAACTGTAATTTAGGATTTAACATTTGACAAATCCAACCGAGTAAATAAATTTTGAATTATGTTGATTTAAGATGTAGATATATGCTCATATTTAATTAAAATAAATAGAAATATAGGTTTCTTGGATTAGGTTATTGAAAAAAAAAACAAACGTTTGGATGAGGTTCAGAGAGAAAAACCACACAAACATGTAAAAGTGTCAACAACTGTTACAAAAACGTTATCCACACAATCACGTCTATGTTAAATCCAAAGACACAAAATTACAAACCATTAATTACTACGTCAATTTTCATGTAACAATTCAGTTAATGTATGCCAAATTAAGAACATAAAGTATTGATTGGAAGCCCCTTGTCCACTGGTTGATTAAGAATGTTAATTATGCTTCTACATCAGGAGATCTGGGGTTCGAGCCTCATATATCCCGATTTATTGGGAGATTTTAAAAAGAGGAAAGTTTACATGAGATCTTCTGCGTGGAGCAGGTGGATTTTACAAGAGATCTTCATAGAGGCCAGACGGTAGAATTGTCCGTCGTAAAAATAGCCGATGTAATATTTATCATAATTTGCAATAAAATAATAATAATTCAGTGTTAAAAAAAAAGTATGTATTTGTCTTATCCAAAAAAATACATTAAATTGTCATTAATGCATTTTTACATGTGTCAAGAAAGAGAAGTTAATATGTTTGGTTTTTTAGTACACAAACTTCTTCTCGATCTTTCCACTTTATTGTTTCTTTGTTTCCCCCCTAACATCGACTTAGGCGAAGTCAACTCGTGGGT
>CM022178.2:4582092-4604614 GCA_011420285.2 Erysimum cheiranthoides | reverse complement strand
TAAACGTATCAAGCGCCTGCCGATGATAGAAAGCGAGAATCCTAAATGAATTTTCCGAAACTAGCATTTACCATTACCAGAGACAAAATGTGTAGAATTGCCACTTTTACTTACCTTGTTTAGATAGTTCATTTGTGTTATCACGCACATAAGAACTATCACCGAGAAAACCCAAGTTTGCGGGTAAACTAATTGATTCATTCCAGAAAATGTGAGTTTTAACGCTATCCCGAGCGCTTTCACACTCATAACCTGTTTGCAAACAGTTACGAATATTGTCACTCCAACACAGTAAATGTATCAAACATGTAAGATTTAGAGTTAGCATGTACCGATAGTGATCCTATGAGTGAGCAAACACCGATATAGACCATGACATGGGACTCTCCATAAAGTGGTATAAATTGAACTATAAGTAAAATGGCTGCTCCTACCACACTCGCAGCGTAAAAAAGGAAAACTGGTAATAAAGAACACACAATGTGTCACGAAAACTATCATATAAATCTTAATGAGCGAGATTGGGCTTTGAGAAGAGAGAGATAGAGGTTTATACCAGGTTCTGTTGCAAGATTCCATACTTCTAAAACGGAATCAATATCTTGTTCTTGTGGAGCATGTAACACGATTGTTACTGAACCAACGATACATAAAGCACAACCAAGGATCCCGAAAGTGTGTAACTTTTCTTGTAAGATGATATGTGCAAGAGACGCGCTGCAAGAACAACAACAAGAAAAAGCTCTGTGATTCAATACACAACCTAATTAATCCTATCTATAACAGAAGACTAGCTAGCCTAGAAAACATCTTTGTATTTGAAACTTACGAGTTTGTTCACACCTGATAATAATGCTAAGCGCACCAAGAGGAGTAACTAGAATAGCAGGTGCAAACGCATACGCAAAGTTTGCAATTTCCCCAACAATCACTACAAAACAAACAAACAAACAATGTGTCTACCATAAATGCCACAACAATCTTCCAAGAACAATAATACCAACACCACAGTGCCACAGCTAAACCGATACTCGGATAAGAAAAAGTCTTAAAACGAGACATGTATGAATCAAGGTATAACTCACTTGTTATCATGCCTATCCACCAGAGAGGCTCAAGCAAGTATGAATAGCCTCCAGACCCTACACAAATGTCACCACATAATTTAGCCAATTGAAAACGAAAAACACCGAAATTTTACAATCTTTAGGAGACTTGTGATCATTGCCAAGAAGATTTTTCCATGTCCTCTGCTCCTTTATGTTATGAACCCATATACATATATAAAGCTCAAGAAGCCATTGATTATAAAACTCCCAGGAAAACAAAAGACAAAACAAAATCCACCAGAATCTATGCAAAGGATGCTGCATTTGAATCTGAAAGTTCCAGACACTTCCACATAAATCAACAGCGAAGAAAAAAGCCGGCTTTGCCACTGAAACGCAAGAAGCGCTAGGGCAACCACATGGCAAGGGAAGCGGCAGACAGAGGGAGCAAACCAATACAGACCGGAAACCCAAATGACGAAAAGTGCCAGACATTGGACAGAATGGCAACAGCAAGAGAAAAAACAAAGCTTCAATGGTTGCCACAGAAATCTAATAAGTCTCCACTTCAAACAACATTCAAGTGAAGTGGACACAGGATCAAGAGATCACGTCTTAAACCCAACATTACTAAGAGAAAAGGAGATAGATCAACTAAAAAGCAGAGAAAACCTGCCCTGAGACCAGAGCACCAGCTTTCTTATCCTTTCTCTTAAACAATGAAGCTAGCACCAATGAATAAGCTTGAAGATAAAGCCAACACTAAACCCTTTACATTATCTGAAGACATTCCTTTATAAACATCTCTCCAACTTCCACCTGAATCCACCATTGCTCCCTAAATTAACCAGAAAGCCAAAGTCTCAAGCTTTTAGCTACTGGGTATTCTCAATTCTGCGATTAACAGTGAAAAGTCGAAAACTTTCAGATCTTGGACCAAGTCGGTGACTTTGGATAAGTAGATGATTTAGGGGTTCAAGAGCAAATGTTGTAGATCACAAAACTGGAAGAGAGAGAAGGAAGAAGAAAGTGAAGTAATGAAAGAAGACGCACAATGACGCAAGAATCCAATAAAAAAAAGAAAACGACGGAGATGCGTATGTATGCGTGTGTTTGCAATTGCATAGTGAACTGGTGAGAAAGGTACATACTTTTTGGAAGTTTCCTCTTTTAATTTCTCTTCCAAATTATAACTAAGATTAGTACCCATAAGCATGTTAATTTCTATATGGGGTAATGTTTTTAAGAATTTGTTCGTTATTATTATTATAAAATAATTTCTGTTTGTGTGGGTAAGTAGTGTGTAATGGATGTTAATTGATAATTGTGATTAGAGTTATTTGATTAATTAGTGTATGTTTTTTTGGTAGGAAGATTAATTAGTGTATGTTAGTTGTTAATTTAATATATACTCCATCCCTCTGTTTTTGAAAAGTTATCGTTTAAACAGTATTTGGACAAATTAAGAAAAGGTATACAATGACTATATTAACCTCATAAAAATGACAAGTAAATTATTTAAAAATAATTTGTGTTTAATAAAATGAGTGTAAATTTTGGGTAGTTATTGGCATAAGTTACATTATTACATTAAAACGACACTAATTTAAAATAAAAAAGCTCTAAAATGACAACTATTCGAAAACGGAGGGAGTACATTTTGTTGGTGTTTTAGGTCTCTATTAAATATTTTAGACGTATAGATAACATTAAGGCCATAAATTTTTAGAAGTTTTTAAGTGGTTTTAGATTATAGATTTTAGATTTTAGATTTATTTTTAGTTTTGGATTTTGTAAAATAAAAATAAATGGTAAATTAAAAAACTTTATAAAAATGTATTGTAGAAGATTGAAAGGAGATTTTGTGATTTTGTTAAAAAAAATTGGTAAAAACTCTATAATGTAGATTTTCTTATATTTTGGAAAATCTTAAAACTAAAACAGTTTAAAAACAACTTTAAGATATGTTTTAAGAAAAGTGAAATTTTATTGAATATTGCAAGAATCAAACAAACTTTGCAACGTTGGAAACGAAGAAACTAACATTAGAAACAAATTAAAATACTAAAGTCTAATTAGCTAATAATGATGTAACCAGTTGTTGAGGCGGTCAATATAGGTTTCTTGCATTGGTCGCACCACAACTCGAAGCTTAAGCCCAGCCTCGCAGTGACCTGTCTTTGAGCTAATGAAGTAGTGGACTCCTGGCTTGGTGAGCTTGACGAGATCGTGTCCTGTCTTGTACACGGCTACTGGAGAAGTCGGGTCGCATGATTTGAATTCAAGTTCACCACTGATTTCTAAGACGTTGTTGACTTCTTTGTCGTAGTCGAAGAGGAGATTGTCTCCAAGATCAAAGAGTCTTTGCTCCGTCCACTTGGAATAAAAGTCACACTTTTCAGGAACCATCTATCTTTTAGAGTCACCGACTCTGATCTTTCCAAAAGGAAGGATCTTGCTTGTGGTGGTGGAGGAATCGGACGTGAAGGGTCATGGACGACAAGAACGTCGAGTCTCTGTCCCAAATGTGCACTGACTATGATTTGAGCTGATGAAAGTAGTGATAACCTGGTTCCGTGAGGGTTACGACATCGTGTCCTGTGTTGTAGACAGCTTTAGGAGAAGAAGAGTCGCAGAATTCGTATTCCAAAGCGCCGGAGACTTGAGTGACGTCGTTGAAGTTGTGATCGTATTGGAAGACAAGAGAATCTCCGACGTGGAATTCTTTACCCTCAGCCCAAGAGTAATATGTGTCGTCCATCGCCGTCCATCCATCGGAATCTAGCTCCGACTTTGTAGACCGTAGCCGAGCAGCAACCAAAGAGAGCCGTTAACACCAACACGAAGCTCAAGATCATGGTGTTGTTCTTATTCATTGTTATTGCGAAGAAGAAAGATGAACAAACTGCTGAGAAGCGAAGAAGGAAGGTTATGAGATCTCGAAGTCGATCGATGAATGAGAGAAAATAAAGAGTTGTGTTTATGAGTCTGAAGAGAGTAACCCTATCACTGCTTATATAATGCAGTACCAAGTACCGGACTCTAATCCTAATTGTTTATTTCCTTTTTTCTTTATTAACCAAAGAATATTCATCAATCTCTAATATATGATTTTATCTTGAATTTTCTTTAATATATATCTAATATTTTACTGTTCAAATTAATTCTTTTTTAAAAAAATGATTTTTATCAAAGCCTTATGATCATATATTTCACATTGATAAATTACTTAGCTTCCATTGGTGATTTCACTTTAGTTAAAAAGTCTAAAATATACTCCCTCCGTTTTCGAATAGTTGTTCGTTTTAGAGCTTTTTTTTTTTGTTTTAAATTAGTTTGTCGTTTTAAGGTAATAATGTAACTTATGCCAATAACTACCCCAAATTACCCTCATTTTATTAAACACAAATTATTTGTAAATAATTACTTGTCATTTTTATGAGGTTAATATAGTCATTGTATACTTTTTCTTAATTTATGCAAATACAGTTAAAACGACAATTTTTAAAAAACAGAGGAGTAATTCTTAAGTGTCATATATTTTGGGGAGAATTGATTATATGGGACACTTTTTTTTTAATTTGTCCATATACACTTTTATTTGCTAAATGTCACTTATGCCAAAACTACCCTTCGTAGTCAATTTTTGCAAGTTTTTGAACAATTTTATGATAAAAAGGTAGACAAGCCAGAGTAAAGAAGATTTAATGAAGAAAGTTTTTTAAGTTATTTGAAATTTTTTTGATTTATAGATGGATAAAATTTGTTGTGAAATGTCTAGAAGACGTATTCTACATTTTGAGTATGTTCAGAAAAATATAGATAACGTATTCTAGGCACTGTACATGTTCTAGAAAGTTTAGAAAAAAAATCCGTTCTAAAAAATTCAGAAAACCGAAATTCCCTATATTCTACGAGATTTAGAATACGTATTCTACACTTTATACTGTGTTCTAAAACATTTAGAATGTATATTCTACGCTTTACCCTGTGTACTACAAAATTTAGAATACATTTCTACGCTTTACTCTATCATCTGCGAAATTTAGAACGTAAATTCTAAAAATTTGGAATGTATATTCTGCAGAATTTAGAACTTAGTGAAATAAGGCAACTGAATCTTAACTGAATCGAAAATTTAGGAAAGTGAATATACAACAAATCTTTTCGTAATAATGTTACAAATTGCATTCTACGCAATTTAGAATACGTGTTCTGCTTCTGCTGTTCAAATTTTTTAAAAATCGATAAGTCTTTCCATCTAAACCTTTCTCTTCAAAATCGATAACTAAGACTTCTTCCAACTTTTTCTCTACGTTTCTTGAGTCCAAATTATGCTGCAGATCTACGTGACGTGTGGTGTATGGAAATCGTCTAACAACAAAGAGTGGAGATTATTGTTGAGAAGAAAAATGTGCAAGATTAGTTTATATGGAATCCACTGCCACTTTAACGGAGCTAGAGATGATAGTGGCAGAAGACTACAGAATAGAACGGAGTATGGTTGATGTGGAATTCAGTTATTTACCCGCTGGGCTTGGCGTGATTCCCCTCCTATTGTTATGACGAACAATCGGCAAGTGAGAAAATTTTTGTAGCGTTTTTGAAGAGGAATACTACGATATGATGCAGTTGTGTGTCACGTTTAAAGCCCGAGTTGACGAACGTATGAGTGGAATAAATATTGATTTGAATAATGAATCATGTGATTTTGGTGTGAAGGGATGATGGTTCGCAGGAAAAATCCACAGTATTGGTGAATTCTAATAAGGTTGAAGTCGGTGATGGTGTTGGATCTATGTCAGAAGATTCGATGGTAAAGAATGGGCAACTTTTCAAAAGCAAAGAAGTTTTGCAGGCAACTCTGAAAATTTATGCGATGAACTATAATTTCGACTACAGAACTACGAAATCTTATACGAGATTGTGGTGCATAAGATGCGTAGATAACGTTTGCAATTGGCGAGTTCGTTCTAAGTGTTTGGGTGGATCTACATATTGGAAAATCAATAAATATGTGGGTGACCATACATGTGCTCCTTCAAAGAAAACAGAATTCTGTAGGACACCATCAGCAAGAACCATTGGACATCTCATTATGCATAAATATGAGGACTGGATCCTCTTTCACTTTCGCATACTCAGCCGGTAATGCAGTATGTATTTTTTCCAAGACGACATTCTGCAACTATTATTTATCTGCTGCACCTGTGTCTCACTTCCTTCCCTGAAAAGACGTTTTGGATACTCTTTTTCCATACCTTACAAAAAAAAAAAAAAGGAAGGTAAGGAATCATCAAACAGCAATGCACAATATTTAAGAGATTCTTCAACAATCATCGAAGACAACAATATATAACCTAACCACAAGTAATACAAAGAACAATCAGATGGCTCAAAAAACAACACCACACGTCAAAACTTACCCTATAAAGAAACTCTAAAAGAAGAAATCTCAAGTCAAAAGGACAAGTCTTGATATATTCTAACAAGAAACTCTAAACACAAGATTCACTATTTGGTCAAAAGAAACAAGCTCACCACTAACTGCAAGTTAAATACTACTATAATAAACATAATTCGAACTCAAATTGCAAAAGAAAAAAAAAACTGTTAAAGAACAACCATTTCTCCCTACAATTTACAAAAATAATAACTAAGACAAGGGTTTGAGATGATGAATACCAGTTTTTTAGGAAGAGACCAATTAGTTTCTTGAGCACTAAACGCAGGTGTGTTGTTCTGTCCGATAGTTCTCAACAACCTGCACAAAATAAAACAAATTCATGGTCAACTTGAGAACTTTCCAATATTAATTTCACTAATAAGCAATTATTTCTCTACATTCACATATAGATTACATATAAACTCTATCAATAAACAATACAAACATATGAAAAGAAATCTGGTGCTCCAATTTGACTAATAACCATGTTATTTGAGACTTTCTCAACGCAATTTTGAATTTCATTGAAATCAACATGCAATATTATCCCATAGAAATTAAGAGAAGAATCAATAGAGTTGTCGATTAAGGAACCAAGTAATTTCAAGCTTCTTTAAACCAACCTATTTGCTTGTAAACACACTAGACTCGAACGGACTGAGAACAAAATCTGAGAAACCATCAATAATTGCAAAACCCAATCAATCATTTCATAAGTAACAGATTCAATAGCATACACCGTTTTGATTAATCGAACAATAAACGGAATTTGGGATTAATCTCAGAGGGAGCTGGTGATTCAAATTGGAGATTATTCTCTTGAATTTCAATGAAATCAATATGCAACACTATCAAATAGAAATATTATTCTCTTGAATTTCAATGAAATCAATATGCAACACTATCAAATAGAAATATAGAGAAGAATCATTAGAGTTTACCTAAGACTTGGAGATTCAGATTTGAGTGAGGGAGAGGAAGAAGAAGAAGAAACCCAAAGAGAAGAAGAACTCGACGAGGAGAAGAAGAAGAAATCAAGGAGAAGAAGAACTCAAGGGAGAAGAAGAACTCGACAACGGAGAAGAAGAACTCGCTGGAGAAGAAGAAGAAAGCAACTCGCTGGAGAAGAAGAAGCTTCGCCGACGTCGTTGTTCTAAAGGTAACTTTTTTTTTTTTTAAGTTTACAATTTAGAACAAAAAAATAATAACAAAGTAGGTTAAGTTAAAAGAGGAATTTTTAATCATACTAAAGGAATTAAGGGTAGTTTTGAGTTTTAATTATTTATAAAATCTAATTGACCAAACTTTTCTAATAAAAGTGTATATGGACAAATTGAAAAAAAGTGTCCCATATAATCAATTCTCCCTATTTTTGGGACCAATTTTTCTTGTAAGAAGTGTTTAAAAAATACAAAAGAATTGTTAAAGAATTATATACAGTATATTTTTTAATATAACAAAACCAACAAAGGCGACACATTCTAATTTCTAACCCTAATTGAGCGAGAAAGCTCCATTCTCTCCCCAAGATGGAAGATACCGACGATATGGATGATTACGGATGTTTCGGCTGTAAGAACTCTCTCCAAACATGATCTAATTGATATCTTATTAATGTTAATGGATCATTGTATCGTAATCACTTTTTTTATTTGCGTCTTCTGGTCTTCTGGAACGGACTACCCAATCCCTGAAAGTGCCGAGCTTGGTTCTATTCGTCCCCGTATCCTGAAAGCTCTTGCTCTAATGGGCAGGCCGTTGTTGAGCACAAGCTAAAGAAGCATTGGACTAGGGCCGCCAATTTTGTGGGGCCCCCATTTTTATTTTTTATATATATATTACATATCTTTAAAATTGTTGTTTATCAAAAATACATATAAAAAATATAAAATAGATTGAATTAAATAAAGAAAAATCCAAACACTGCGCGTACAATCCAAACTGCGCGTACAATCCCAGGGTTTTTGACTAAAGTTTGTATATTTAACATTAACTAGGATTCAACCCGCGGTATACCGCAGATTCACGTAATCCTAACTAAATCTACTTGATTCGACTCAGCAACCCGTTACGGGAGAAAACGATCAGACAAAGAAGACTGGTTTAAGTTTTTGTTATTATTTTCAAGATCCATACCGACTCATACTTATTTTTAAAAACATTCATTTAAGTAACTAATTACATGTTAGTTTCCTAAATTAATTTTTTTCGACATTTCCTTTAAAATTACAAAAATTTAGATTTTAATGTTAGTTCTCAAATCTTCATGATCTGAATTTTTTTTTCCTAAAACAGATTTTGTGATAGCATTCCTTGTAATTATTTACAAAATAAAAATTATTCTTCAAAATGTACTTCAAAAATAATAATATAGATTCGACTCATCAACCCGTTATGGGAGAAAATAATCACACAAAGAAGACTGGGTTGAGTTTTTGTTATGATTTTCAAGATCCATACCGACTCATAATTTTTAAAAATATTCCATTAAGTAACTAATTACATGTTAGTTTTCTAAATTAAATTTTTTGACATTTCTTTTAAAATTTGAAATTTTTTAGATTTTAATGTTAGTTATCAAATCTTCATGATCTGAAAAAAGATTTCTTAAAACAGATTTTGTGATGGCATTCCCTGTAATTAATTCAAAAACAATGCCTACTTTTTAAAATATACTTCAAAAATAATAATTTAAATGATATATGATTAAAAGTAAAATAGAGATTAGAAATAATCAAAATAGTTTGAAACCAATAAGTCCACTAAACAAACTCAACATGATAATCTCACAATTTTCAATTTCAAAATGCAAAAATAATAAAAGTACTACTACATAGATAAATCTTGAGATATTCAATGTTCTACAAAACAGAAGCAACAAAAAAACAGAAACAACATAAGTAACAGAGCAACAGAAGCAACTGATCTTGAGATATTCAATGCATGTAAATTTCTTCAAAAACAGTTCAATTCGCTAAACCTTTTTCACTATTAAATTAAGAATGCGGGCACAATATCTAACATGCATAAACTTCACATCGCATAATAGATCTCTACCACTAATCATCTGAAGTTGACCCTTGAGAATGTTCAACATACTGTTGTTATTTGTTGCATTATCTAACATAATAGAAAATACTTTTTTCTCCAATCCCCATTCTTGCAAACATTCCAAAATCTTGTTAGAAATTTCTTCATGACCAATGTGAGCAGATTTAAGTTCATAGAAAGCCAAAATCTTGTTGTTTTAAGTTCCAGTTTTCATCAATGAAGTGCGCAGTCATACAAATATAACTCATAACTGTAGCTCAAGCTGTCCATAAATCTGAAGTGAAACAAACACGCCCACGATGCTTTGCAAGTATTTCTTTCACCTTAACCTTTTCAATCTCATACTTTCTATCCCAATTGACACAAAATCTTTCCCTGCACACATCTCAAGTTAAACGTCTCTTCTATGGAGTATCACTTTGATATGTTTCATGCATTTCTGTCTCTTCCTCCTCGTTCACATCAATGCCTATATTCATATCACAATCTTTCTCATGCATATCCATTATTCACTTTGAGCATTAATCATTGCTATTATATGTTCAGGCTCTAATTCCATTCTGCAAAATTAATAAAACAATTAAACATTAGAACATGGAACTCAAACTTGGATATTTTTTTGCTTGTCTATTAGACAAATAAAACAAATAAACATGAATAGTAATGCCAACACATAGATTACTAAAATAGAGCCTACACTTTGATCACCACTGGTTTTTGCAAAAACAGTGACTATATATTAAGAATCAAGAAATGAGCAGAACATGATAGGATCTCAACAAAGAGCCTACACTTTGATCACCACCAGACATAGTCAGATTCGTTTGTTCTCAATAGATATCCAATATAATTTTGATTTCAATTCCAATATAATAACAGTAAATCATGACCTCACATTATATGGATTCAAAAACTGGAAGCAGTTTTACTTTCCAATCATAGACAACAATCAAGTAGAATAAGAAAAAAAAAAAGAAGAAGAAGTACCTGTTGTAGCCCGAGAGAGACTGCTAGAGCTGCGTCGAGAGAGATGAGTCGATGAGATAAGAATGTAGCCGTTATAAGAAGGTAGAAAAAGAGAGAGACTAAGAGAGACTGCGACACTTAGGGTTTTGGACTGCGCGAGCTTCGTCACCTTCGTCGAGAGAAATGAGTCAAGGTTGAAGAGACGAAGAGATTTTGTTTTCAAACCATATTGTAAAAACAAATTAATTAGGTGTTATAATAAAATTAATTTTTTTGACATTTCTTTTAAAATTTGAAAAATTTTAGATTTTAATGTTAGTTACCAAATCTTCATGATCTGAAAAAAGATTTCTTAAAACAGATTTGGTGATGGCATTTCTTATAATTAATTCAAAAACAATGCCTACTTTTTAAAATATACTTCAAAAATAATAACATAAATGATATATGATTAAAAGTAAAATAGAGATTAGAAGTAATCAAAATAGTTTGAAATCAACAAGTCCACTAAACAAAATCAACATGATAATCTCACAATTTTCAATTTCAAAATGCAAAAATAATAAAAGTACTACTACATAGATAAATCTTGAGATATTCAATGTTCTACAAAACAGAAACAACATACAAGTAACGGAGCAACAGAAGCAACAGATCTTGAGATATTCAATGCATGCAAATTTCTTCAACAACAGTTCAATTCGCTAATGTTTTGCAGAACATCTTTTGCACGTTCTAAACCTTTTTTCACTATTAGATTCAGAATGTGGGCACAATATCTAACATGCATAAACTTCACATCGTATAATAGATCTCTACCTCTAATCATCTGAAGTTGACCCTTGAGAATGTTCAACATACTGTTGTTATTTGTTGCATTATCTAACGTAATAGAAAATACTTTTTTTCTCCAATCCCCATTCTTGCAAACATTCCAAAATCTTGTTAGAAATTTCTTCATGACCAATGTGAGCAGATTTAAGTTCATAGAAAGCCAAAATCTTATTGTTTTAAGTTCCAGTTTTCATCAATGAAGTGCGCAGTCATACAAATATAACTCATAAATGTACTTCAAGCTGTCCATAAATCTGAAGTGAAGCAAACACGCCCACGATGCTTTGCAAGTATTTCTTTCAACTTGACCTTTTCAATCTCATACTTTCTATCCCAATTGACACAAAATTTTTCCATACATCTCAAGTTAAACGTTTCTTCTATGGAGCATCACTTTGATATGTTTCATGCATTTCTCTCTCTTCCTCCTCGTTCACATCAATGTCTATATTCATATCACAATCTTCCTCATGCATATCCATATATTCACTTTGAGCATTAATCATTGCTGTTATATGTTCAGACTCTAATTCCATTCTGCAAAATTAATAAAACAATCAAACATTAGAACATGGAACTCAAGCTAAGTGGAGATATCAAATCTGTAAACAAAATAGTAGCATTCAAGAAATGAATCAACTCTAAGTCTCTAACCGATTCCAAAAAGTTTGTTTGTTTTTTCCTACAAGAACCATTACACACAAACCAAGAACACCACAAAACGTGAAAACTAAAAGCACTTAGACAAGTACCAATGAGTGTGTAAAAAATAAAGACAAAAACAAGACCTTTTACGGCATGATGCAACGGAGAAACGTAGAGAAGAGAAGCATGATGGTTGGTTGATCAACAACAATGGAGGAATCAGCAAAACCAAGACCTTTTACACCATTGAAAAAAACATCAAAAACTCGAAAAGAAAACACACAAAAATTTAAAGATTCACCTCCCACTGTCCAATCTTGGACCAATCCTGAGAACCGTAGCACACTGGCGGAGGTACATGGAGGGGAGGGGGGTCAGCTGACCCCCTAAATTTTATAATTTTTTGTTTATAAGCTTATTTAATTAGTAGGAATTGAGTTATTTGGTTTGAAATATTAAATATGACCCCTATAGTTTTAGCTCAAATTCTTACTTTACACCCTTTTTTTAGTTTTAACATAGAAATTTATATTAAAAATGGTTATAGTTTATAAATTTCATAGAAATAATGACATTATTTTTAATTTTGAAGAAAAAATTAATAGTAATAGTTAAATTTATTTTAATTTAATAAATAATATTATATATATTAATAAATGACCCCGGTAATAAAAGTTTCTAGCTCCGCCACTGAACCGTAGCAGGAAAATTAGAAGATTTAAGCTTCTCAATATGGTTCCTACACCAAAACCAAAACATTCAAAATCCTTCGAAATTATAGGACGAACGAGTCCCAATGGTTAAAAATTTAAACATTTCTAAACCCACAAATAATTATCGCAGTGAAGAGATTACGTAACAGATCTCTGAGTCTCAAACACAGAATAAAAGCTCACCAAATGTCTTTTTTTTTTCTACAGAGGAAGACTATGTGCTTATGAAGCTTGTGAGTAAGTTAGGTCCGAGGAATTGGAGTTTGTCGATTGTGTTGTGTGTAATCAAAATGCTCAGTAATGTTTGAATAAAAAACCCTAAACCCTCAAAATTTGCGAGTAGAGAAAAAAATGAATAGTCTTACTCGTCATCTTCGAGCTTCGTCTCTTCCGTGGTTGATTCGCGGCTATGGTGGAATCAATTCGGTCTGTCGTTTTCTCCATTGCCTTATGATTTGTACCATGATGATAATTGCTAAACTAACCATGATCTCTCATTCACTCTAGTTACGTTATGCTATCTTACTACGCAAGCAACCTGCTGCATGGACTGATGTTGCGAAAGTTTCTTTACCTCACAAAGGTGTTAGATGAAAGACTGTTGAAGTATGCCAAATCATTTAGGGAGTACTCAAATTTAGGAGATCTTGAAGACCGCTTAGATGTTCTTTTGAGAGAAATTAGAAGATTACATTCTCAACGTCGTGATGCTTCTACTCCAAGTTATGTAGGCGTGAATGAAGTGAGTGACAAGCTGTCACTATAAGCATATCACGAAGACTATTTTGGAATGAATGACTTGTTACTACCTTAATTTTATCGTTTTCTGTTTACTATTTTTGACTGATGGATTAGTGACTTTAATTATATCTCCCAATGTTTTACTTGTTCTAGTTGCATTAAGTTACGTACAATATAAGGCAAACAATTTTTTTAATACAATTTTGAAGTTTAGTTTAGGCCTATTCAATATTAATGTCGAAAAATATATGTGATGTGTCAATTTAATTGCAATGGCCAATATAATTTGAACTCGGGTCGTTGTTAATGTTATCTGACCATGAAGTGTCCGGTTTTGATATGTTTTACGCATATCTAAAGATTGGAGTCTCACCCATTTCATATTGTGAGATATACTAGTGTATATAAAAGCTATAAATCTAATCCTATTTGTACACATACAGTATTTATGATATGCTCATATGTTAGTTTTTAAGGTTTCAGTAATTATGTTTAAGGAAAGCGAAGGTTTATTGAATATATAGTTTTCGAATCAAAACAAACTATATAACGCCGGAAATAAAAATTAAAAAAGGACGTAACATTAATTAAAACAAATACAAAAGAGGTTAACCAAGAGAGAGAGAGAGAGAGAGGTCAGAGAGAGAGAGAGAGAGAGAGAGAGAGAGAAGTCTAATTAGCTAATCTCAAACCAAATAGGAACGAGTGCTTAATGATGTGGTTGGGGTCTGAAGATGTGTAACAACTTGTTCAGGCCGTCAATATAGGTGACAGCTTAACGGTTTCTTGCAATGGTCCTACCACAACTCGAAGCTTAAGCCCAGCCTCGCAGTGACCAGTCTTTGAGCTAATGAAATAGTGAACTCCTGGTTCTTTTAAAAAAAAAAAAAAAAAAAAAAAAAAAAAAACTCCTGGTTCCGTGAGCTTGACAAGATCATGTCCTGTCTTGTACATAGATAAATCTTGAGATATTCAATGTTCTACAACAAAGAAGCAACAAAAAAACAGAAACAACATAAGTAACAGAGCAACAGAAGCAACTGATCTTGAGATATTCAATGCATGTAAATTTCTTCAAAAACAGTTCAATTCGCTAAACCTTTTTCACTATTAAATTAAGAATGTGGGCACAATATCTAACATGCATAAACTTCACATCGCATAATAGATCTCTACCACTAATCATCTGAAGTTGACCCTTGAGAATGTTCAACATACTGTTGTTATTTGTTGCATTATCTAACATAATAGAAAATACTTTTTTCTCCAATCCCCATTCTTGCAAACATTCCAAAATCTTGTTAGAAATTTCTTCATGACCAATGTGAGCAGATTTAAGTTCATAGAAAGCCAAAATCTTGTTGTTTTAAGTTCCAGTTTTAATCAATGAAGTGCGCAGTCATACAAATATAACTCATAACTGTAGCTCAAGCTGTCCATAAATCTGAAGTGAAACAAACACGCCCACGATGCTTTGCAAGTATTTCTTTCACCTTGACCTTTTCAATCTCATACTTTCTATCCCAATTGACACAAAATCTTTCCCTGCACACATCTCAAGTTAAACGTCTCTTCTATGGAGTATCACTTTGATATGTTTCATGCATTTCTGTCTCTTCCTCCTCGTTCACATCAATGCCTATATTCATATCACAATCTTTCTCATGCATATCCATATATTCACTTTGAGCATTAATCATTGCTATTATATGTTCAGGCTCTAATTCCATTCTGCAAAATTAATAAAACAATTAAACATTAGAACATGGAACTCAAACTTGGATATATTTTTTGCTTGTCTATTAGACAAATAAAACAAATAAACATGAATAGTAATGCCAACACATAGATTACAAAAATAGAGCCTACACTTTGATCACCACTGGTTTTTGCAAAAACAGTGACTATTATTAAGAATCAAGAAATGAGCAGAACATGATAGGATCTCAACAAAGAGCCTACACTTTGATCACCACCAGACATAGTCAGATTCGTTTGTTCTCAATAGATATCCAATATAATTTTGATTTCAATTCCAATATAATAACAATAAATCATGACCTCACATATATATGGATTCAAAAACTCGAAGCAGTTTTACTTTCCAATCATAGACAACAATCAAGTAGAATAAGAAAAAAAAAAAGAAGAAGTACCTGTTGTGCCGAGCGAGAGAGCGCTAGAGCTGCGTCGAGAGAGATGAGTCGATGAGATAAGAATGTAGCCGTTATAAGAAGGTAAAAAAAGAGAGAGACTAAGAGAGACTGCAACAGTTAGGGTTTTGGACTGCGCGAGCTTCGTCACCTTCGTCGAGAGAAATGAGTCAAGGTTGAGAGACGAAGAGTTTTGTTTTCAAACCATATTGTAAAAACAAATTAATTAGGTGTTATAATAAAATTAATTTTTTTGACATTTCTTTTAAAATTTGAAAAATTTTAGATTTTAATGTTAGTTACCAAATCTTCATGATCTGAAAAAAGATTTCTTAAAACAGATTTGGTGATGGCATTTCTTATAATTAATTCAAAAACAATGCCTACTTTTTAAAATATACTTCAAAAATAATAACATAAATGATATATGATTAAAAGTAAAATAGAGATTAGAAGTAATCAAAATAGTTTGAAATCAACAAGTCCACTAAACAAAATCAACATGATAATCTCACAATTTTCAATTTCAAAATGCAAAAATAATAAAAGTACTACTACATAGATAAATCTTGAGATATTCAATGTTCTACAAAACAGAAACAACATACAAGTAACGGAGCAACAAAAGCAACAGATCTTGAGATATTCAATGCATGCAAATTTCTTCAACAACAGTTCAATTCGCTAATGTTTTGCAGAACATCTTTTGCACGTTCTAAACCTTTTTTCACTATTAGATTCAGAATGTGGGCACAATATCTAACATGCATAAACTTCACATCGTATAATAGATCTCTACCTCTAATCATCTGAAGTTGACCCTTGAGAATGTTCAACATACTGTTGTTATTTGTTGCATTATCTAACGTAATAGAAAATACTTTTTTTCTCCAATCCCCATTCTTGCAAACATTCCAAAATCTTGTTAGAAATTTCTTCATGACCAATGTGAGCAGATTTAAGTTCATAGAAAGCCAAAATCTTATTGTTTTAAGTTCCAGTTTTCATCAATGAAGTGCGCAGTCACAAATATAACTCATAAATGTACTTCAAGCTGTCCATAAATCTGAAGTGAAGCAAACACGCCCACGATGCTTTGCAAGTATTTCTTTCAACTTGACCTTTTCAATCTCATACTTTCTATCCCAATTGACACAAAATTTTTCCATACATCTCAAGTTAAACGTTTCTTCTATGGAGCATCACTTTGATATGTTTCATGCATTTCTCTCTCTTCCTCCTCGTTCACATCAATGTCTATATTCATATCACAATCTTCCTCATGCATATCCATATATTCACTTTGAGCATTAATCATTGCTGTTATATGTTCAGACTCTAATTCCATTCTGCAAAATTAATAAAACAATCAAACATTAGAACATGGAACTCAAGCTAAGTGGAGATATCAAATCTGTAAACAAAATAGTAGCATTCAAGAAATGAATCAACTCTAAGTCTCTAACCGATTCCAAAAAGTTTGTTTGTTTTTTCCTACAAGAACCATTACACACAAACCAAGAACACCACAAAACGTGAAAACTAAAAGCACTTAGACAAGTACCAATGAGTGTGTAAAAAATAAAGACAAAAACAAGACCTTTTACGGCATGATGCAACGGAGAAACGTAGAGAAGAGAAGCATGATGGTTGGTTGATCAACAACAATGGAGGAATCAGCAAAACCAAGACCTTTTACACCATTGAAAAAAACATCAAAAACTCGAAAAAAAACACACAAAAATTTAAAGATTCACCTCCCACTGTCCAATCTTGGACCAATCCTGAGAACCGTAGCACACTGGCGGAGGTACATGGAGGGGAGGGGGGTCAGCTGACCCCCTAAATTTTATAATTTTTTGTTTATAAGCTTATTTAATTAGTAGGAATTGAGTTATTTGGTTTGAAATATTAAATATGACCCCTATAGTTTTAGCTCAAATTCTTACTTTACACCCTTTTTTTAGTTTTAACATAGAAATTTATATTAAAAATGGTTATAGTTTATAAATTTCATAGAAATAATGACATTATTTTTAATTTTGAAGAAAAAATTAATAGTAATAGTTAAATTTATTTTAATTTAATAAATAATATTATTATATTAATAAATGACCCCGGTAATAAAAGTTTCTAGCTCCGCCACTGAACCGTAGCAGGAAAATTAGAAGATTTAAGCTTCTCAATATGGTTCCTACACCAAAACCAAAACATTCAAAATCCTTCGAAATTATAGGACGAACGAGTCCCAATGGTTAAAATTTTAAACATTTCTAAACCCACAAATAATTATCGCAGGAAGAGATTACGTAACAGATCTCTGAGTCTCAAACACAGAAAAAAGCTCACCAAATGTCTGTTTTTTTTGTCTACAGAGGAAGACTATGTGCTTATGAAGCTTGTGAGTAAGTTAGGTCCGAGGAATTGGAGTTTGTCGATTGTGTTGGTGTAATCAAAATGCTCAGTAATGTTTGAATAAAAAACCCTAAACCCTCAAAATTTGCGAGTAGAAAAAAATGAATAGTCTTACTCGTCATCTTCGAGCTTCGTCTCTTCCGTGGTTGATTCGCGGCTATGGTGGAATCAATTCGGTCTGTCGTTTTCTCCATTGCCTTATGATTTATACCATGATGATAATTGCTAAACTAACCATGATCTCTCATTCACTCTAGTTACGTTATGCTATCTTACTACGCAAGCAACCTGCTGCATGGACTGATGTTGCGAAAGTTTCTTTACCTCACAAAGGTGTTAGATGAAAGACTGTTGAAGTATGCCAAATCATTTAGGGAGTACTCAAATTTAGGAGATCTTGAAGACCGCTTAGATGTTCTTTTGAGAGAAATTAGAAGATTACATTCTCAACGTCGTGATGCTTCTACTCCAAGTTATGTAGGCGTGAATGAAGTGAGTGACAAGCTGTCACTATAAGCATATCACGAAGACTATTTTGGAATGAATGACTTGTTACTACCTTAATTTTATCGTTTTCTGTTTACTATTTTTGACTGATGGATTAGTGACTTTAATTATATCTCCCAATGTTTTACTTGTTCTAGTTGCATTAAGTTACGTACAATATAAGGCAAACAATTTTTTAATACAATTTTGAAGTTTAGTTTAGGCCTATTCAATATTAATGTCGATAAAATATATGTGATGTGTCAATTTAATTGCAATGGCCAATATAATTTGAACTCGGGTCGTTGTTAATGTTATCTGACCATGAAGTGTCCGGTTTTGATATGTTTTACGCATATCTAAAGATTGGAGTCTCACCCATTTCATATTGTGAGATATACTAGTGTATATAAAAGCTATAAATCTAATCCTATTTGTACACATACAGTATTTATGATATGCTCATATGTTAGTTTTTAAGGTTTCAGTAATTATGTTTAAGGAAAGCGAAGGTTTATTGAATATATAGTTTTCGAATCAAAACAAACTATATAACGCCGGAAATAAAAATTAAAAAAGGACGTAACATTAATTAAAACAAATACAAAAGAGGTTAACCAAGAGAGAGAGAGAGAGGAGAGTCAGAGAGAGAGAGAGAGAGAGAGAGAGAGAGAAGTCTAATTAGCTAATCTCAAACCAAATAGGAACGAGTGCTTAATGATGTGGTTGGGGTCTGAAGATGTGTAACAACTTGTTCAGGCCGTCAATATAGGTGACAGCTTAACGGTTTCTTGCAATGGTCCTACCACAACTCGAAGCTTAAGCCCAGCCTCGCAGTGACCAGTCTTTGAGCTAATGAAATAGTGAACTCCTGGTTCTTTTACCAAAAAAAAAAAAAAAAAAAAAAAAAAAAAACTCCTGGTTCCGTGAGCTTGACAGGATCATGTCCTGTCTTGTACACGGCTACTGGAGAAGTCGGATCGCATGATCTGAATTCAAGTTCACCACTGATTTCTAAAATTTGTCGTGTAGTTGAAGAGAAGATTGTCTCCGAGATTAAAGTGTCTTTGCTCCGTCCACTTGGAATAAAAGTCACTCTTTTCCAGAACCCTCCATCCTCTCGTCTTCCCAACTCTGTAGATCTTTCCAGAAGGAAGGATCTTGCTCGGTGGTGGTGGAGGAATCGGACGTGAAGGGTCATGGACGACAGGAACGTCGAGCCTTTGTCCTGATCTGCACTGACCATGATTTGAGCTGATGAAATAGTGAAAACTGGTTCCGTGAGGGTTACGACATCGTGTCCTGTGTTGTAGACAGCTTTAGGAGAAGAAAAGTCGCAGAATTCGTATTCCAAAGCGCCGGAGACTTGAGTGACGTTGTTGAAGTTGTGATCGTATTAAGAGAATCTCCGACGTGGAATTCTTTACCCTCAGCCCAAGAGTAATACGTGTCGTCCTTCGCTGTCCATCCATCGGAATCTCCGACTTTGTAGACCGTCGCGGAGCAGTAACCAAAGAGAGCCGTGAAGGTTGTTAACACCAACACGAAGCTCAAGATCATGGTGTTGTTCTTCTTCATTGTTATTACTGAGACGCGTAGAAGGAAGGTTATGAGATCTCGAACAAGATATTGATGAATGAGAGAAGAATAGAGACTTGTGTTTATGAGTTTGAAGAGAGTAACCTTATCACTGTTTATTTATATAATGCTACGCCGACCCTCTAATCCTAGCTAGCCTTTATTTTGTTTATTTCCTTTTTTCTTTATTAACCTAAGATTCATCAATATCTTTGAAATAGATGTATTTTCTCTTGAATTTTTTTTAAGATATCTAATATAGTCGTATCTTGCAAGAAAGACGTTCTTAAATACTACTCATTAAGGACGAATTTTCTATCTTAACAGATTGACATAGCCAAGCTTTTATTATCTTACAAGTTTGTTAGTATTACATAAATAAAATAGAAACTGTCAAGTAAGTTTTATGTATTACATATATTCTGTTTTAGTTAATAAAACAAATATTTCCCATTAGGAGTGATTGATCTGCATCTATAATATTCTTCTATATAACAACAATAACTGAGAAATGCTTAATTTCTACGTCGTTAAATATATGAATTATTGATATAAATCAACATAACGAACTTTAGCTTAATTATAATCTTTAATTATTGTATATGCTGTTCTTAGTGACTAAAGATCTATAACGCCAAAAATATCAGATTATCTCCTTAATACATGGTTCGTTTGATAAAGTACACAAAAATCAATTAGGGGGGTGTATTGAACTGGACATTTGAGTTTTAATGAGATTTTAGATGATTTTGATGGTTTTGAATGATTTTAAAGTAGTTGTTATGATTTTGTATTAAAATCCTCTCAAATCCCACCTAAAACCATGAGATTTGGATCTTTGTATCTTTAACTAAGGAAATCTCCTAAAATCTTCTAAAATTCTCTGCAGTCATTAAAATCCTAATACTTAAAACATTTTCAATAACAGTGGATTTGATAGGATTTTAACAAATTGTTGTTTGAATAACAGAGGATTTTAAATGATTTCAAGTGATTTTAAATAAATTCCATGTTCAATAACACTTGATTTTAGAAGACTTTTTAAAATCCTTAGTTGAATAACAAGAAATTTTAATAAAAACTCAGAATCTCCTAGAATCATTGGTTCAATACACCCCCCTAGATTTCACGAAAGTTTAAATCGTAAGACAACCAAAAACAAGGAAAAGTCCACGTACAACTAAAAAACAAATAAAAATTAAGCTTCAGACATTTATAACGAATTGACATAACATAGGACGAGAAATATCGATCGGTGAAATTAATTAGTCGAAACTATCGATGGAAGCAGGTTAACTTGAGAGGTCAGCCAAATCGGAAATTGAAGCAAAATCGAGGCCAGAATCGGATCAGGGGTCGTTCGACGAAAAACCTTGATAACTACCGTCTTAATATGGCAAAAAGCATACTTATAATAGAAACCTTTGATTTGCCATAATTTACCAATAAAACTATAACTTTGCAAGAATTAGAGAAAGGAGATAATAGAGAATGACCCTTCTTGATAAATCATCTTCCATGGTTGTAGTCAGAGACACAAGATTCTTCTCAAGATTGTGAGTATAACCTCCTTATTCGTCTAGCCCATTGAGAGACTTCAATCATTGATTGATCCAAAGATTCTACTAAGAAAGCTTTATATCAATAGGTAAATTAACTGTAATTTAGGATTTAACATTTGACAAATCCAACCGAGTAAATAAATTTTGAATTATGTTGATTTAAGATGTAGATATATGCTCATATTTAATTAAAATAAATAGAAATATAGGTTTCTTGGATTAGGTTATTGAAAAAAAAAACAAACGTTTGGATGAGGTTCAGAGAGAAAAACCACACAAACATGTAAAAGTGTCAACAACTGTTACAAAAACGTTATCCACACAATCACGTCTATGTTAAATCCAAAGACACAAAATTACAAACCATTAATTACTACGTCAATTTTCATGTAACAATTCAGTTAATGTATGCCAAATTAAGAACATAAAGTATTGATTGGAAGCCCCTTGTCCACTGGTTGATTAAGAATGTTAATTATGCTTCTACATCAGGAGATCTGGGGTTCGAGCCTCATATATCCCGATTTATTGGGAGATTTTAAAAAGAGGAAAGTTTACATGAGATCTTCTGCGTGGAGCAGGTGGATTTTACAAGAGATCTTCATAGAGGCCAGACGGTAGAATTGTCCGTCGTAAAAATAGCCGATGTAATATTTATCATAATTTGCAATAAAATAATAATAATTCAGTGTTAAAAAAAAAGTATGTATTTGTCTTATCCAAAAAAATACATTAAATTGTCATTAATGCATTTTTACATGTGTCAAGAAAGAGAAGTTAATATGTTTGGTTTTTTAGTACACAAACTTCTTCTCGATCTTTCCACTTTATTGTTTCTTTGTTTCCCCCCTAACATCGACTTAGGCGAAGTCAACTCGTGGGT
>CM022178.2:3612601-3857327 GCA_011420285.2 Erysimum cheiranthoides | reverse complement strand
GCCTTAGATTTGACAATGAGACGGTTAAACCAAGACCATCATTGGGTAAACGAACAATTAAAAAAATGAGCACATATATAAAACGTTTTAAGAATGACACATAATTCAATTGTAGTTAAATCACCTTTCCCTAAAACTCCCAACCTCCGGATGGATAAGGTTTATGTAAACAACTGACACATCAAATGCATTTGTAATCTGGTTCTCTCCTGAAGAAAAAATATTGATTTAGCTAAATCTTCATATTTGAAACTTAGATATAAGAAGAGCAGAGAGTGTTTTCTACCTCTAAAAGTTGAGATTTTGGCAAACCTAATGAGACAAATGTCTCACCACTTGCATTTTCGCAAGCTTTGTAAAGCTGGTCAGCAAATTTCCCCCATAAGGTACAGGGAAAACGTGCATCACTGAGAAATTTCATGTGTTAGTAAACAAATAGTAAAACTATATTGTAAATGAATAACTAGACTTAACTTACGTAATGTCTCGCATCTCGAATTCAAGCTTCCTGGTTGGTTTGTTATTAGCCTCAACAGTCTCAATCTTCCCAACATTCACAACTTATCTAAGAACATCTAGTTTAAAAAAAGAATTCATTAACATCAACTTAACAAATACATTAGATTTCACGTAAATAACAGGAGTAGAAACTAACCAATCAAGATGAATGGATTAAGGTCAGCAACAATTATGCTTGGAAAATCAGTCAAGGCCAAGTACACATCATCTGATACATTGTTAGATGGACTAACAAAGGTGTTGTTCACAAACCCAAGCTTGAACTTATGAGTAGTCACACGATATTGTCCTCTAGCTTGAGTCAGAGCGAAATTATCAATGAATTTCCATTCACCCTTCACTAAGTGTTTCTCATACTTAGAGACCAATGGCTTCTTTACAGAAGCATGTATTTTGGTACCCTATATACATTGTGTAAATACAATTAGTATTAGAGAAAATTTATTATCACACAAAGCATACATAGAATATATTGTATTGTACCTTCTGGTCAGCTAGAACCATCTCAAAAGTCTCCCCTGACTGTGCAGTATATTGCTTCTAGGTGTGCAGCACTTTGACTTGAACATGCCAGCTACTTTTGTAAGGCTTCACATCGGCAAGGTATGCTAGTGATTGAGCCCCATTCATTGTTGCTTGCTGGTTAGTTATACTGATTTGCTTGGTAAATGTAAAGTGGTAATGAGTGGATGATTTGTAACTCAGATGTCGCCTGGTATATATAGTAGAGTGAATGGAGTTGATATTAGGGTATCACATAGAGAATATGCTCTTATCGGATAGGTTAAATCTCCTTGGAAAATATTTGAGCAAAGATTTTTGAAACTGAAATGGTAGTTGTTCTTCGAATTAAAAGAATAGTTTACGATGATTGGGTAGATGAGATAAGTAGTTGCGCCATTGCAGGTTCCAGTAGTTGAAGTTAAGATCCGTTTAACGTTACGATTCGTTAATTTGAATTTATGATTATTATAATTCTGTTATACCCTCATATTGGCTTCTACCGGACCCCAATAAGCCCCTCAGGGTTATTCCTTCGTATTATCTTACTATATTCCCAGCGATCAATAATCATCAGTTCCCCCTTATCCCACTTTTGCTCTGACAAAAACCCCTAAACCGCCTACCCGAATTAACACAAGCCGCCAGAGCTAACAAATCTCACCGTCCTTCTCTTAGTTTCCGATCTCCACATCACTTCGATCGAGAGATAAGTAACCTCGTTTTAGTGATTAATCGTTTCATGATTCAATATACGTATCATGCATCGCCTCACGTTTGATGCATATTAAATTTATATATTATTATGATGATCGTTATGATAGTGTTCTCTCTATTCGTTATTGAGTTGGCTTGATGAATCAAATTTTTATACTGCTTTGAATTAATTTTACTTATATCGATTAGACACATCCCACTTCTAAAATTTTATAGTTATATGTGATGTCGATATTATTTTCTTTTACCAACATTCGTTTGTGATCGCTGAATTGTTTCTATAGTCATGATGCTTTACTATTATTTATTCAGCGATCAATTGATAGATATTTAATCAATTTTATTTATTGTTTTAGCTTTTCACCGAGACATCATATATGTTTAGATCTCTAGCCGGACCGTGTATCCGGAACGTTTCCCAACATACTTTCGATCTTCAATTACTCAGCTTTCATTGAGATAAGTATTATCTAATGCTTAATAATTATAATATCGTGGCCTTATACTCGTGTTCTCGATCCTTGAGTTTGTTTGACTATTATCATTCATGTTATAATGAATCGGTTAATATAATAATATGCTAGTGCAATTTTAGATAACCGAATATTTTCATCGCTTTTATATTGAAAACTCTTTTCAATACTAATCGCGATTTTGCTAGATGAAACCCTAATCTAATCAAAAGCAATAAGCGGCTCAACCGCATAATCGAAACCCTATGCATTTTTTTTAAACGTTTCAACCGCATGTCTACAATCGCGAATTCAAATTGTTTTCATCATCGAAACATAAACTCCTAAACCCGAATATCAATTCGGTTCATCGGTTAAACTGGTTATCAATTAAAACATATATTAATTTGGTTCATCATTTAGACCGACTCAAAATCAATTTACTTTCGGTTAACTAATAAACGGATCTTAATCCGGTTAACATAAATTTAAACCAAAAATCATTTTGGTTATATATTTAAACCGATTATCAAACTGGTTCCGAAAATAATAACCGGATCTCAATCTGGGTAAACCGGTTCAAATCTGTTTTTCTAAACCGAAAATCAATTCGGTCCAATCCCAAAAAAAAAAAAAACCAAAATTCCTAAACCGGAATCTAACATTCCGGTTCAATTTTAAACCAAAAACCTATGTTCGGTATAACCAAAAATCGTATCCTTAAAATTTTCTATTCCCGAGAAAGTTTCCTAAATTAGAAACTTTCCCGAAATAGAAACTTTCCTCAAATAGAAACTTTCCTCATTTAGAAGGTTTTCTCAAAATAGAAACTTTCCTCAATTAGAAAGTTTCCCAAATTAGAAACTTTCCTCAAATATAAAGTTTCCTCAAATAGAAACTTGCCTAAAATAGAAGTTTAACAAACCCCAAAATGAAATCAATTTCATATTTCAGATGTCAAACATTCAGAAAGTCAAGTTCGAGGCCCTCAAAGTCTTCGGTGAAAACTATCTCGAATGGGCCCTGGACACCAGGATTTTCCTCAACTCAAAGGGACTGGATGAGTGTATCCAAGCGGATAACACCACATCTGATAAAGACCGGTCCAAGGCGATATTTCATATCCGCCATCATTTGGCCTCGAGCCTCAAACAGCAATATCTCACTCTTGAGAACCCACTCGAACTTTGGGTGACCCTGAAAAAATGGTATGATCACCAGAAAACGGTGCTCTTGCCACAAGCCAAGTTTGAATGGGAAGGAACTCCGGTTCCATGATTACAAATCTGTGGATGACTATAACTCCGAACTCTTTCGGACAGTTTCAATCATGAAACTATGTGGTGAAGAGGTGTTGGATAATGATCTCCTCGAGAAAACATTATCCACATTCCATACCCAAAATATTGTGCTTCAGCAACAATATCGGGCAATGAAACATACATTGTACGAAGATTTGTTATCTTGTTTGCTCTTGGCCGAGAAAAACAACGAGTTGTTAATGAGGAACAGTGTCCAGAGGCCTCCGGGATCGGCTCTAGTACCAGATTCCTGCAAAGAATCCTACAATGTCCAGCGAGATAGATCCTCAGATCGTGGCCATGGACATGGAAAGCGTAGACGCGGAAATGGACGTGGCAACCGACATAACCTCGGTTATGGTTCCGGTAAGGGTTGTGGTATCTCTAAACCAAACCGCCCTGCCCACCCAACCAATCCGTCTGCCTACACCAGATGCGGAATATTCAATCACTGGACAAAGAACTGTCGTACTCCCAACTTTCATTGCAATTTGTATCAAAAACATGGGAAAGCACCTGCTGAAGCTAACATGGCACAGCAAGTTGATGCTGACGACACCACCACCGAGCCGACCAATCCCATGGACTACGAGATCTCAGATCTCCTCGATTAATTCTATCATCTGAATACTTGCTTATTTGTTCTTATCAAACGGCACACATCTGAACATTTCAGATGCATTATACTCACCCAACTCAAAAAGAAACATTTTGAGTTTTAAAGATATCAGACTTAATGGTTTCCATATAGAAACCCAGGGTGAAGGGAACACAGAATCCCTACTGATCACTAAAGATCACACTTGGCCATAAACAAGTCCTCGAGACTATACCCGTATTATCAACTGGCCTTTACTATGCTAAGGTCAGTATGATTGAGGCCAATAATGCTCTCAAAGCCCGGTTCCAAGACTATACTATTTGGCACGACCAGGTTGGTCATCCCGGTACGACCATGATGCATAAATTAATCCAAAGTTCTCAAGGACACACCCTTCGAGAAAACCGAGTATTCCCTCAGCACCTCATGTGCCCAGCTTGCTCCCAAGGGAAGTTGATCACTCGGCCTTCACCAGTAAAAGTGTCCAAAGAGACATTACATTTTCCGGAAAGAATCCAAGGAGACATCTGTGGTCATATTCACCCACCTTCTGGGACATTCAGGTACTTCATTGTACTAATAGACGCTTCGACCCCTTGGTCGTATGTCTGTCTATTGTCTTCTCGGAACCAAGCTTTTGCTAGGTTGTTGGCTCAAATCATCAGATTACGAGCCCACTTTCCAAACTTCCCACTAAAGACTATACGTCTTGATAATGCTGGTGAATTCACTTCCCAAGCGTTTAATGATACTGTATGGCCATGGGGGTAACCGTTGAACATCCTGTGCACATTCCATACTCAATGCTTGAATCATTCATTAAACAAATACAATGCATTGCTCGACCATTACTCATGAGGTCGAAGCTCCCGGTCTCAGCTTGGGGACATGCAGTATTACATGCTGCTGAACTAATACGCATTCGACCATCTAGTGAGCATAGATATTCCCCATCCCAATTATTACAAGGTCATGAGCCAGACATCTCCCATCTCAAAACATTTGGGTGCTCAGTCTATGTACCCATTGCTCCACCACATAGAACCAAAATGGACCTTAAAGGAGGATGGGAATATATGTTTTAATTCTTTCACATCATCAAATATCTCAAGCCGACCACTGGAGACCTATTTAAGGCCAGATATGCGGATTGCCAATTTAATGAATCGGTATATCCAACTTTGGGTGGAGAGAAACACAAGCTGGTCAAAGAGCTATCATGGAATCAAACATCCTTAAATTGGCAAGATCCTCGGACTCTAGAATGTGATTCAGAGATCCAAAAGATTATACACTATCAAAAGCTAGCTAATCAATTGCCAGATTCCTTTGCTGACCCGAACAAAGTAACCAAATCGTACATACTAGCTTGTAATGCACCAGTACAAATCACTGTCCCAACGGGACAAGTTCAAGTTGCTACAGAGTCTGCATCACGAAATAAACGTGGCAGACCTCTAGGTTCCAAAGATAAGAATCCACGGAAATCAAAGAAAGGTGCAATAATTGAAACCGGGATTCCCAATATAACAGACATAGCGCGCGCTGAGACTCACTCTAATGAACCATCAGAAGAGGTTCAGGACGCCGAATCTCTAGGTTCTCAAGAGATCGATAACGATGAGATCTATATCAATTACACAATGTCTGAAACCCAATGGAACAGAAAAGAAGTCGACTACAATGCACTCTTTGCATACAAAGTAGCACTTGATATTGCGCTCACGCAAGAGGATCTAGAACCCACGTCTATCACACAATGTACACAAAGAACAGACTGGCTAAAATGGAAAGAAGCCGTAAACGTGGAGTTAAAGAGTCTCAAACTCAGAAACGTGTTTGGTCCGATCATCCGGACCCCATCACACATCAAACCAGTGGGCCATAAATGGGTCTTTGTGCGCAAAAGAAACGAACTCGGTGAAGTCGTTAGATACAAAGCACGGCTTGTAGCACAATGATTCTCACAAAGACCCGAAATCGATTATGAGGAGACTTATTCTCTAGTGGTGGATGCAACTACTTTTCGATTCCTCATAAGTCTGGCCATAAGAGAAAATCTAGATTTGCGGTTAATGGATGTTGTCACCGCATATCTCTATTGGCCCCTGGACAATGAAATATACATGAGACTACCAGATGGCATAGAGCTTAAAGATAAGCATACATCTCGAGATCAGTACTGCATCAGGCTGAACAAATCCTTGTATGGACTGAAACAAAGTGGACGTATGTGGTATAACCGGTTAAGTGAATATCTCATCAGAGAAGGCTAAATATCTCATCAGAGAAAGCTACAAAAACGATCCCATCAGCCCATGCATTTTCATCAAGAAATACTCAAACAAAGGATTTGTAATCATAGCAGTTTACGTGGATAATCTAAACATCCTCGGAACATCTAGTGAGATCTCCCAAACAGTCGACTGCTTAAAAGCAGAATTCGAAATGAAAGACCTAGGCAAAACAAAATTCTGTTTGAGGGTTACAACTTGAGTACATCAAAGGAGGAATCCTTGTGCATCAATCGGCTTATACTGAAAAGGTACTCAAATGATTTATTATGGACCAGGCCCACCCATTGACCAGCCCAATGGTAGTTAGGAGCCTAAACGATGACCCTCTTGGTCCTAAGAAGGATGATAAAGAAATCCTTGGTCCTGAAAAGCTATACCTCAGTGCTGTAAGAGTGTTAATGTACCTGGCTAGTCACACTAGACCAGACATATGCTTTGCCGTGAACCTCCTAGCTCGATTCAGCTCATGTCCAACTCAAAGGCACTGGAACGGTATCAAACACCTCCTGAAACACCCCGACCCGTTTTTTTTTTTTAATACATCATTAACTAGTGATCCCATACTCACTAATCAACCTAACGAGCACCCAACATCACAATAATAACAATACTCAGCGGAAGGCATACATTAACATAATCATCACTCAATGATCAACACACAACCAGCAACCTAAGTGTCAATTCTATTCAATCCCTGTTACAGAATCTAACAACTTAGCGATGCCCAACATCCCCAAACATAACACACAAGTCCCTAGATCATCCTCCTCCTCATTGCCATGATCCCACGGTCACACAAGCCTTTACCTACATCAACAACACAAATGAGATGCGTAAGTATTATTATAAATACTTAGTGAGGCAATCCTCCCAAGCAACAGGCTATACACACAAGCGATTAAACTCAAAACATAACAAACAACCAAACACACAAACAAACAAACCCGACAATCTGCTCGGCCTGTGTCGAACGACACAGCCACGACCTCTGTCGATCGACACACTCCTCTTGTGTCGATCGACGCAACTCTCTGCGCCTCACAGAACGCCTCCAACGATCCCTTCTCCTCGACAACTCCTTCTAAAACCTCCACAACCCAAACTCGAACCTCACAGAAGCCAGCAAAGCTCCCCACAACCCAATCAAACAATCCACATCAAGTGAATCCATCAAAACATCACATCAATCACATAAAACAAATAATCACAGAGGTCTAATCGCTCAGATAAGCCATGGTCATGCACTCACCTTAGCAATCTGATCCTAACAACAAACACAACCAGGAGAGACTCTCCTTGCGTCTGAAACAGTCCAGAAACGCCCTACAACAAGCCACACAACCCAAACGCAACCTTGAGCAAACTGGACAGAAAAAGCAGAAACGAACAGTCTCAAAGACGAAACCCTAAAATCAAAACCAACCGTTAACTCTCCAATCCCTCCGGTGAAAAGCTTGCCCTAGTCGTCACGGAGCTTCCCACAAAATTTCACGCCGATCAGATATCAGACCAGACCACGATCGCAGTTACAACACCCGCTGGTCCGAATTCGCGCCTGAGAAAACGTGTCTCACAAAACTGCCAATAACTCATCGAGTTTAAACCCAAATTCACTTCTGTAAAAAGGAGAATGACGATAAAAGAGTTGGGAATAACTCAAATTTCGTTACCTTTGAAAACAATTTGATATGCCGAAACCGATTTCTCCCAAACCTTAACAATTCTGTTCTTTCTCTTCCTTTCTCCTTTTCTCTCTTTTTCCCCCTTACATAACGAAAAGTGGCTAACTAAAGCCCTAATTTCGAGTTTCCTTCTTTTATAAGCATCCTCTATGGTTTCCATTACCCTAAACCAATTAAACCAAGCAATTTAATCATAAACCCTAACCGATTTCCGGTTCACAGGCGTTACAATTCTCCCCCACTAAAAATAGATTCGTCCTTGAATCTAACTCCACGCTTCCACTGCGCAACTCTGTGCAACCAACGCTATGGCTTGCACCACATCCACTCCGACTATTCTAGGTCTCTCTATCCGCCCCATCAGTCAAGGACCCCGTGCAACCGACACTACGGTCTACACAACCTCCGACTGAACCGGCCAACCACCAGTCAAGGACCCCGTGCAACCGACACTACGGTCTACACATCCTCCGACTGAACCTCAAACCAAAACTCTGTCCAGTCAATATACTTTACGATTTACTAGTCATTGTTGCTCACTACTCCGACTCCACTCTCAGACCGCAGTCTTCGAGCACAACCGTCTCTCCCAGGCCTCGGCCTAACGGTATCACAGGTATGAACATAATATTCTCTCCACTCCAAATAAAAAAAAAAACCGGAGTTGTGTTAGCTCGCTTTCAGACACAAAGTCATCAGGTCGCGACACTTAGAGAGAATAATATCACAAAACTCGCTGTCGGGTCGTCACCCTAAAGCGTGCTTTCGGATCGTCACCCGAAGCCACCGTACCCACGCACTCTAAAGACACCAAGTCCCTCGAGCTGACTGTACCACTGGAGCATACCCCACTCCCCTCGAGTCATCAGGACACCAAGTCCCCATTAGAGCAACAATACTAAACGCATTCTAGCCTATCTCCTGGCTAGACCTCCCAAACATGGTTCGCGCAAGACATCGCGATGCCTCACCAACCATCATACCCACAGGAACATCACCATGACTCGCGCGAAACACCGCAGTGTCTCACCAGTCACCATATTCCCCTCGGGAACATCCACAATGACTCGCGCGAAACACCTCTGTGTCTCACCAGCCAACATATTCCCCTCGGGAACATCAACCATGACTCGCGTGAAACACCTCTGTGTCTCACCAGCCAACATATTCCCCTCGGGCATCACTCTGACCAACCCCATGTCACCACGTAAACAACCCCATACTCCGGCTGTTTACCCAACACTTCCAAAAATAGACAAGTCTTACTCCAGACTTTCCATTTTTAGAAAACATACCGCCATCCCTGGCCACCCCGACAATGTAAGATCACCATCTACACATCTCGGTCCACTCATCTCCCGCGAAGTCTCCCCCACTTCGCTTTCCGGCAACTCTCTTGCCTTTTACAGTTCTCTTAAGGAATCCTTAGTCTCAGACCACCGTCTAGACTTCCCGTCAAACTCTCCATGAGTTTACGGTTTCCACTCCTGGACTCACTTGCCCACTCCGCAAACCGAAAATGTTAGATCTCCATCTAAACATTTCGTCAGCTCCATGACATCACAACCACACACTCCGGTTGTCTACTCCGAAACTTCCCAAAAATAGAAATTTCCTTTTCAGGAAACTTTCCCTTTTTAGCAACCACGAAATGTTAGATCTCCATCTAAACATTTCGCCACCTCACTTCCCGGCACTACATTGCCCTATCCATACTCCCATGGATAACCTCAGCTGCCTCCAGGCATCTCCGACGAAGTAAGTAGCCAACTTAACTTCTCAAGAATCCGCCACCAGCACAACTACTCTGATGAACCACCACTCACGGTATACCCAATACCGACGTGATTCACCACCTCCAACAGCTTCCCAAAAGCCACCTGCAAGAAGCTAACACACCAAGCAACTCACAGAAACAAACAACTCACCGTGGAATCTCATTGAATGCTCGAAGAGGATGATACTAGGACTCCAACAGCACTCAATTGATTAAACACTCCATAATCAATTCTCAGCTAACACCCTAGCTCATCACACATCAATCATCAGGAAATTAATTCATCCAATTAAATTCCTACACATCCTAGAACCGTAATACGCTCTGATACCAAATTGAAACACCCCGACCCAGTTTTTTTTTTTTTTAATACATCATTAACTAGTGATCCCATACTCACTAATCAACCTAACGAGCACCCAACATCACAATAATAATAATACTCAGCGGAAGGCATACATTAACATAATCATCACTCAATGATCAACACACAACCAGCAACCTAAGTGTCAATTCTATTCAACCCCTGTTACAGAATCTAACAACTTAGCGATGCCCAACATCCCCAAACATAACACACAAGTCCCTAGATCATCCTCCTCCTCATTGCCATGATCCCACGGTCACACAAGCCTTTACCTACATCAACAACACAAATGAGATGCGTAAGTATTATTATAAATACTTAGTGAGGCAATCCTCCCAAGCAACAGGCTATACACACAAGCGATTAAACTCAAAACATAACAAACAACCAAACAAACAAACAAACAAACCCGACAATCTGCTCGGCCTGTGTCGAACGACACAGCCACGACCTCTGTCGATCGACACACTCCTCTTGTGTCGATCGACGCAACTCTCTACGCCTCACAAAACGCCTCCAACGATCCCTTCTCCTCGACAACTCCTTCTAAAACCTCCACAACCCAAACTCGAACCTCACAGAAGCCAGCAAAGCTCCCCACAACCCAATCAAACAATCCACATCAAGTGAATCCATCAAAACATCACATCAATCACATAAAACAAACAATCACAGAGGTCTAATCGCTCAGATAAGCCATGGTCATGCACTCACCTTAGCAATCTGATCCTAACAACAAACACAACCAGGAGAGACTCTCCTTGCGTCTGAAACAGTCCAGAAACGCCCTACAACAAGCCACACAACCCAAACGCAACCTTGAGCAAACTGGACAGAAAAAGCAGAAACGAATAGTCTCAAAGACGACACCCTAAAATCAAAACCAACCGTTAACTCTCCAATCCCTCCGGTGAAAAGCTTGCCCTAGCCGTCACGGAGCTTCCCACAAAATGTCACGCCGATCAGATATCAGACCAGACCACGATCGCAGTTACAACACCCGCTGGTCCGAATTCGCGCCTGAGAAAACGTGTCTCACGAAACTGCCAATAACTCATCGAGTTTAAACCCAAATTCACTTCTGTGAAAAGTAGAATGACGATAAAAGAGTTGGGAATAACTCCACCAAATTTCGTTACCTTTGACAACGATTTGATATGCCGAAACCGATTTTTCCCAAACCCTAACGATTCTGTTCTTTCTCTTCCTTTCTCCTTTTCTCTCTTTTTCCCCCTTACAGAACGAAAAGTGGCTAACTAAAGCCCTAATTTCGAGTTTCCTTCTTTTATAAGCATCCTCTAGGGTTTCCATTACCCTAAACTAATTAGACCAAGCAATTTAATCATAAACCCTAACCGATTTCCGGTTCACGGGCGTTACAATTCTCCCCCACTAAAAATAGATTCGTCCTCGAATCTAACTCCATGCTTCCACTGCGCAACTTTGTGCAACCAACGCTATGGCTTGCACCACATCCACTCCGACTACTCTAGGTCTCTCTATCCGCCCCATTAGTCAAGGACCCCGTGCAACCGACACTACGGTCTACACAACCTCCGACTGAACCAGCCAACCACCAGTCAAGGACCCTGTGCAACCGACACTACGGTCTACACATCCTCCGACTGAACCTCAAACCAAAACTCTGTCCAGTCAATATACTTCACGATTTACTAGTCATTGTTGCTCACTACTCCGACTCCACTCTCAGACCGCAGTCTTCGAGCACAACCGTCTCTCCCAGGCCTCGGCCTAACGGTATCACAGGTATGAACATACTATTCTCTCCACTCCAAATAAAAAAAAAACCGGAGTTGTGTTAGCTCGCTTTCAGACACAAAGTCATCAGGTCGTGACACTTAGAGAGAATAATATCACAAAACTCGCTGTCGGGTCGTCACCCTAAAGCGTGCTCTCGGATCGTCACCCGAAGCCACCGTACCCACGCACTCTAAAGACACCATGTCCCTCGAGCTGACTGTACCACTGGAGCATACCCCACTCCCCTCGAGTCATCAGGACACCAAGTCCCCATTAGAGAAACAATACTAAACGCATTCTAGCCTATCTCCTGGCTAGACCTCCCAAACATGGTTCGCGCAAGACATCACGATGCCTCACCAACCATCATACCCACAGGAACATCAACATGACTCGTGCGAAACACCGCAGTGTCTCACCAGTCACCATATTCCCCTCGGGAACATCCACCATGACTCGCGCGAAATCCGACTGTAAAGATAAATGCTTCAAGAACACAAGTTTCACACCATGTGGCGACAAAGGTAGCAACTTTTTCATCAAGAGGACCCAATTCGATATCACCAGCGATTCTTAAGGTATATCAGCCCCTTTCATACCAATTCAACCCCTTAAGACTCTAAATTTTTTGATCATTTATATTCTGTAATGCAGCCGGATATAGCGGCACCCGGTGTGAACATACTAGCAGCTATTTCTCCCAATAGTTCACTCAGTGACAAAGGATTTGCTATGTTGTCAGGGACATCAATGGCTACTCCTGTTGTTTCAGGAGTTGTAGTACTCCTCAAATCATTATACCCTGATTGGTCTCCTGCTGCTATCAAATCAGCTATTGTCACTACAGGTTCTTATAATCTTCAAATGTGTTTGTTAGAATGATCAGAATAACATATTGCACTTGGGATCTCATTTTACATTGCAGCATGGAAAACTGATCCATTAGGAGAGCCCATTTTCGCAGACGGATCAAGCCGCAAGCTAGCAGATCCGTTTGATTACGGAGGAGGCCTCATAAATCCAGAGAAGGCTATAAGACCAGGTCTCATATACGACATGGCCATTCATGACTATGTCTTGTACTTATGCTCTACTGATTACAATGACACCTCAATTTCCCGAGTTCTCGAAAAGAAAACAGTATGTCCTAACCCCAAGCCTTCTGTTCTCGATCTCAACTTGCCATCCATCACAATACCAAACCTCAGAGACGAAGTCACTCTCACCAGAACTGTCACTAATGTTGGACCTCTCAACTCAGTATACAAAGTCATGATCGATCCTCCTATGGGCGTTAATGTGACAGTGACACCGGAGACTTTAGTGTTAGACTCTACGACCAAAAAGGTTTCTTTTAAAGTGAGAGTTTCGACCATGCACAAAGTAAATACTGGCTATTTCTTTGGAAGCTTGACTTGGACTGACAATCTGCATAATGTGGTCATCCCAGTGTCTGTCAGAACCCAGATACTGCAACCTTACTACGATGAGAACTGATGTAAGCAAAAAGACAGAGTTGTGAAAATAATTGCCTAAGTACTACTCAATATTGTTGTGTTAAATAATTGCCTACTAGATAGTAATTCGCGGTGCACCGCGGTGTTATATTTTCTTATCATTTTTTCGCAGATTAGTGCATGTTAGTTTAGTCGATATTATTTGATTTAGTGGATAGTTTATTGAGTGGTTGAAAGATAAAAATTTTAGTTTAGTAAGTATGACTTGTTTTGGAATTTCATATATTATGTTGTCTGTTTTGGCGCTCTTTATACAAATGGGAAAATAAATTTATAAAATCAATTGATTTTTTTGGAATAAATCCCAGGTTATATAGTATTGTTTTTTGTGTAAAAAGAGTATCTCATTCCCAGATTTTTTTTTCATTTCGAAAACAATTTTTTTTGGCCCATATCATTACCCATATAAATAATGGAATATTATAGAATGCAAAGCCCATGTCCAATATTATTTGTTACCAAATAAGAGTTTCTTACTTTCTTCTATGTCTTCTATCGTGCACTCTTTATCTTCTTTTTTTTTTTGGTAAAACACTCTGATGTGATCATGGATAGCTCGGACAATGGAGATAAGGAGCAGCTTGAACCTGAGGAGCTTGGAGCAAAGGAGCAGCTTGGAGATGAAGCGGATGGAGCTAAAGAGGAAGAAGCTTTGCATGTTTCTAATGGTCCCATGACAAGATCAAAGACGAAGCTACTTAATCAAGCCATCACAACACTTCTACATCAAATTCAGGGCAGTCTTAAACAAGATGCTTGTCCAGCCACACTGGTTGTGATTCAAGCCGTTTAAGCAACAACAATGGAGGTGTGTGACTTGTACTCTTTTTCCCTCCTCTTGGTTTTGTCCCACTAGGTTTTCCAAGAGAGGTTTTTAATGAGACAAGTTAACACACTCTTTCACAAGCCCATTGTTGTTCCAGGCCCATATCTACTAAAGAAGGGGATAAGTCTGTTTTGAATTCAAATTTAGTCTTTGTGTACTTTTATTGTGTTTCTCTTTCCCTAGGACGAATTTCTCTCTTCCCTATCTCTTAGACTTCTTTATATTTCGTTCTCCCCTTTGTAAAACACTTATCAAACTTTTTCTTATCAAAAATTCTCTTTCTGAATTCGTTTGATCACGAGTTTGTGTGTGAAGCATAATCTCAACTTGAAACTGCTTTGGTGCGTTTATCCTGGCAGAATCGAGCCCGAAAGTTCAAAGGAAATTCCGCAACCTTTGAAAGTTTCACTCAAACCCTAATCGTTCAACACCACTAGATCATCAACCACACGGAGTGATTTCAAGGGGCTGTGATTCTCTAACCAGAATCATATCAAGTGGTATCAGAGCCACTTCGTGTCAGGTTGTATCCATTTAAAACGTTCATCTTCTGTTTGTGTTTCGATTTGTAATTCTGTGACTGTTATGATTCCGTCGATCGTATCTGTTGCTAGGGTTGTTAGATTTTGATATCGTTTTACGGACTTGTTCTAGACGATCTGAACTGCTCGAATATCAATTTTCGTCATTATATGATTCGTATAACTTGTCGTTTCGCCTTTCGAATCCGAGCTGTTCTGTTTGAATTTCAAAACCTGTTTTTTTTTTTTCTGTCTTAGAACTAGTTACTGGTGATTTGTGTGTTTAATTGTTTCAGGAACCATGTCTGAAGACGATGAGGAAACGCGTCATAACATGAGAAACAACAAGCTATTGGTTGAAGCAATCACGGCTCAGATAACTCAAGCCATGGATCTCAAACTTGACAGCAAACTTGATTCCTTTCGCCAAGAGTTTCAGCAGATTCGAGAAGCTGATCATAACAGAGATCGAGTAAGAGATGAACAGAGGAGATCTCCAAGAAGGCGTCGCGAATCCCGAGAACGAGACAGAGATGATGCTGCTGAAGATTACTATGGAACTCATAGTAGCTCTTCTCAAAACAGTCAAAGGAGAGACAGACGTGGGAGAGATAATAGAGATCGTGTTCGTGATGAAATCAAAGGAATCAAGCTTAAAATCCCTCCTTTTCATGGAAAGAATGATGCAAGTGCTTACTTGGAGTGGGAGCAGAAAATAGAGTTGGTTTTCAATTGCCGTCACTATAGTGAAATCAACAGAGTAAAAGTGGCTGCTACAGAATTCTATGATTATGCTCTTAGATGGTGGGATCAAGTTGTGACTTCAAGAAGACGCAATCAAGAGTTTCCAGTGGAAACATGGGCTGAAATGAAAAGAATCATGAGAAAGCGGTTTGTACCAAGTCACTATCACCGTGATCTGCATAATAATTTAGCAAGACTTACTCAAGGGACTCGATCAGTTGAAGAATATTTCAAGGAAATGGAAAGGCTTATGTTGCGAGCAGATATCTATGAGGATAGAGAAGCGACTATGTCTAGATTCTTGAGAGGATTAAACAGAGATATTCAGGACAGATTGGAGACTCAACACTATGTGGAGTTAGAAGAGATGCTTCATAAGGCTATCATGTATGAGCAGCAAATCAAGAGAAAAAGTTCTTCAAGACCACACTATGGAGCTGGAACTGCAACCACCAAACCGAGTTATCACAAGGAAGTTTCTAAAGAGGAAAAACCAAGTTCTTCAAAGGAAATCAAACCCTACACATCCAGTCATGACAACAAAGGAAAATCTGAGGCTAGTACATCGAAAACTCGCGATGTAAGGTGTTACAAATGTCAAGGAAAAGGGCATTTTGCTAATGAATGCGCAAACAAGAAAGTTATGGTTCTACTGGATAATGGAGAGATAGAGTCCGAAAAAGAAGAACAAGATTCTGATTCTTAGATAGAAGAGCTGCCGTCTAAAGGGAGAGCTTTTGGTTGCGATAAGAGCTTTGAGTGTTATAGCTAAAACGGATGAGCAAGAGCAAAGAGAGAATCTGTTTCATTCGAGGTGTGTTGTCAAAGACAAGGTCTGCAGCTTGATCATAGATGGTGGGAGTTGTACCAACGTTGCTAGTGAAACCATGGTGGAGAAGCTGAACTTAAAAGTTCTAAAGCATCCGAAACTGTACAAGCTACAATGGTTGACTGAAAATGGAGAAATGAGTGTAACCAGCCAAGTGAAGGTACCATTGTCGTGAAGGTACCATTGTCTATTGGCAAGTATGAGGACGAAATCTTATGTGATATATTGCCTATGGAAGCTAGCCACATTCTACTTGGAAGGCCTTGGCAATCTGATCGCAAAGTGACACATGATGGATTCACCAATCGTCAAATCTTCGAATACAAGGGCAGAAAAATTATCTTGGCTCCTATGACACCTCATGAGGTATATCAAGATCAGTTGAGCATGAAAATGAGAAGGAAAGAAGCTGCTGAATCATCCAACCTCATGATCATGGACAAAAAGCAAAAGGGAGTTGATTTTCATAAGCCTAAGCTACTGTTTGTTTTTAAAGAAACACTTATGAGTCTAACTAATCCCGAGCAGGTTATTCCTAGCAAGATTGAGTGTTTATTGCAGGATTATACTGATGTGTTTCCAGAGGAGAATCCGAAAGGCTTACCACCAATTAGAGGCATTGAGCATCAAATTGATTTCATTCCAGGAGCGTCTTTGCCAAACAAACCAGCTTATAGGACTAATCCCGTGGAGACCAAGGAACTAGAAAAACAAGTTACTGAACTCATGGAGAGAGGACATATTCGCGAGAGTATGAGTCCTTATGTTGTACCAGTTTTACTTGTACCAAAGAAGGATGGAAGCTGGAGGATGTGCGTTGATTGCAGAGCCATCAACAATATAACAGTGAAGTATCGCCATCCTATACCTAGATTAGATGATATGCTTGATGAATTTCATAGTTCTTGCATCTTTTCTAAGGTTGATTTGAAAAGTGGATATCATCAGATTAGGATGAAAGAAGGAGATGAGTGGAAAACTGCATTTAAAACTAAGCAAGGTTTATATGAGTGGTTAGTGATGCCATTCGGGCTGACAAATGCACCTAGTACATTCATGAGGTTAATGAATCATGTTCTTAGAGCTTACATAGGACATTTTGTTGTGGTTTATTTTGATGACATCTTAGTATACAGCAAAAGTCTAGAAGAGCATGTTGAGCATCTGAAATTGGTTTTAGAAGTGCTTAGGAAGGAAAAGCTTTTTGCCAATCTTAAGAAATGTACTTTTGGAACAGATCACCTTGTCTTTTTAGGTTTTGTTGTGAGTGCAGATGGAGTTAAGGTTGATGAAGAGAAAGTGAAAGCGATTCGAGAATGGCCAAGTCCAAAATCTGTAGGAGAAGTAAGGAGTTTTCATGGACTTGCTGGCTTCTATAGGAGATTCGTGAAAGATTTTAGCACTTTAGCTGCTCCACTCACTGAAGTTATCAAGAAAAACGTGGGATTCAAGTGGGAGCAAGCTCAAGAAAATGCATTCCAGGCCTTAAAAGAGAAGCTTACTCATGCACCTGTTTTATCTCTTCCTGATTTTGTTAAAACTTTTGAAATCGAATGTGATGCATCTGGTGTAGGAATTGGAGCTGTTTTGATGCAGGATAAGAAGCCCATAGCTTATTTCAGTGAAAAGCTAGGAGGAGCAACTCTCAACTATCCTACTTATGACAAATAGCTTTACGCTTTGGTGAGAGCATTGCAAACGTGGAAGCATTATCTTTGGCCTAAAGAGTTCGTAATTCACACAGATCATGAGTCTCTTAAGCATATCAAAGGACAGCAAAAGCTCAACGAAAGACATGCGAGATGGATTGAATTCATTGAAACATTTCCCTATGTCATCAAATACAAGAAAGGTAAGGACAATGTAGTTGCCGATGCATTGTCAAGGAGGTACGTTTTACTCACATCTCTTGATGCTAAACTACTTGGTTTTGAGCATATAAAATCTCTTTATGCGAATGATTCTGATTTTGGAGAGATATATGCATCTTGTGAGAAATTCGCATATGGAAAGTACTATAGGCATTAAGGATTCTTGTTTTATGATAACCGTTTGTGTATTCCTAATTCTTCTTTGAGAGAGCTGTTTGTAAAGGAAGCACATGGTGGAGGCTTAATGGGGCACTTTGGAGTTTCCAAAACTCTTAAAGTAATGCAGGATCACTTTCATTGGCCACATATGAAAAGAGATGTTGAGAAGATGTGTGAAAGGTGTACTACATGTAAACAAGCTAAGGCTAAGTCACAACCCCACGGTTTGTATACCCCTCTTCCTATTCCTTTGCATCCTTGGAATGATATTTCTATGGATTTTGTGGTAGGTTTGCCTAGGACTAGGACTGGTAAGGATTCTATATTCGTGGTTGTTGATAGATTTTCTAAGATGGCGCATTTCATTCCATGTCATAAAACTGATGATGCCATGCATATAGCCGATCTGTTCTTTAAGGAAGTTGTACGTTTACATGGCATGCCTAAGACCATAGTTTCAGATAGAGACACTAAGTTCCTTAGTTACTTTTGGAAAACGCTTTGGTCTAATCTAGGAACTAAGTTGTTATTTTCTACTACTTGTCACCCTCAAACTGATGGGCAAACTGAGGTTGTTAATAGGACTTTGTCTACACTCCTGCGTGCATTGATTAAGAAAAATCTGAAAACTTGGGAGGATTGTTTACCTCATGTAGAATTTGCATATAACCATTCTGTGCATTCTGCTTCTAAATATTCACCATTTGAAATTGTTTATGGGTTTAATCCTACTACTCCTTTGAATTTAATGCCTTTACCTTTGAGTGAAAGAGTTAGTATGGATGGAAAAACGAAAGCAGAACTAGTGCAGTAGATTCACGAAAAGGCAAAGAAGAACATTGAAGAGAAGACCAAGCAGTATGCTAAATATGCTAACAAAGGCCGAAAGGAGATCATTTTCGAAGAAGGCGACTTGGTTTGGATTCATCTCCGAAAAGAACGCTTTCCTAAAGAAAGAAAATCTAAGCTTATGCCAAGGATGGATGGACCTTTTAAAGTTCTCAAGCGGATCAACGACAACGCCTACTCTCTGGATTTGCAAGGTAAGTATAATGTGAGTAATAGTTTTAATGTTACTGACCTTGTTCCTTTTGTGGCAGAAGAAGCAGATTTGAGGACAAATCTTTTTCAAGAGGGAGGGGATGATGTGATCATGGATAGCTCGGACAATGGAGATAAGGAGCAGCTTGAACCTGAGGAGCTTGGAGCAAAGGAGCAGCTTGGAGATGAAGCGGATGGAGCTAAAGAGGAAGAAGCTTTGCATGTTTCTAATGGTCCCATGACAAGATCAAAGACGAAGCTACTTAATCAAGCCATCACAACACTTCTACATCAAATTCAGGGCAGTATTAAACAAGATGCTTGTCCAGCCACACTGGTTGTGATTCAAGCCGTTTAAGCAACAACAATGGAGGTGTGTGACTTGTACTCTTTTTCCCTCCTCTTGGTTTTGTCCCACTGGGTTTTCCAAGAGAGGTTTTTAATGAGACAAGTTAACACACTCTTTCACAAGCCCATTGTTGTTCCAGGCCCATATCTACTAAAGAAGGGGATAAGTCTGTTTTGAATTCAAATCTAGTCTTTGTGTGCTTTTATTGTGTTTCTCTTTCCCTAGGACGAATTTCTCTCCTCCCTATCTCTTAGACTTCTTTATATTTCGTTCTCCCCTTTGTAAAACACTTATCAAACTTTTCTTATCAAAAATTCTCTTTCTGAATTCGTTTGATCACGAGTTTGTGTGTGAAGCATAATCTCAACTTGAAACTGCTTTGGTGCGTTTATCCTGGCAGAATCGAGCCCGAAAGTTCAAAGGAAATTCCGCAACCTTTGAAAGTTTCACTCAAACCCTAATCGTTCAACACCACTAGATCATCAACCACACGGAGTGATTTCAAGGGGCTGTGATTCTCTAACCAGAATCATATCACACTCTTTGTCTTCTTTCTTTTTCTTTTTTATTTTTTGACGGCCACTCTTTGTCTTCTTCTATGCGTAATGGAAACACACAACACACATGAGTGCCGAGAGAAATGGAATTTGTCAATCGAAACGTTGATGTTATATCTGAAGTCAATCATTTTTGTAAAATCTGAAGAAGCCGATTAGGAAATTGAGGTAATTTTGTTGTGTTTGATTTTCTGAGTTTAGAGAAATGGTTTTTTACAAACACCGAATCTTAGTCTCGTAATTTCTCGATCGAATTGAAATATGTGTAGTTACAACGAATTGAATTAGTGTTTGAAGCTAAAACGACTATCTTCAATTGATTCAGGAATTACATAACCCCGAAACTTATTGTTTGTTTTTTTTTTTTTTGTATTTTACAAATTGGAGCTTCAAGTCTTTTGACGAATCTTAACTTTAAACGACTTCCATATATTTTTGGGCAATTCTCTAAAATACCACAATTTTTATTTTTAGGACAAAAATACCACCAAAATAAAATAAATTTTTAAATTTTTAAATTTTAAATTCTAAATTCTAAACACTAAACCTTACCCCAACCCTACCCCATAAATACTAAACCCTAAATTGCAAAATAATCAACCCAAACCAAAGATTTAAAATTTCATACCTATGAACAATAATTTGATATTAGTGGTATTTTTGGAAAGAAAACTAAAATGGTGGTGTTTTGAGGAATTCCTCTATATTTTTCCATGTAGGTAATTATTTTACAAATTTTGGAAACAATCTTTTGTCCTCTGATTATGCATAAGAGTAGTTAATGAATATATTATAGTAGTTATAAGGTAAGACACGTTTTTAGAAATCTGAGTACCTTAGAATTAAATATCAAATATGTAATGTTTTCAATTCCATGTAAAAGGAGAAAACAATAAATCAATATGATATTTGATGTTTTCGTTAGCATACGTGATGATATTTGATTATGTAATGTATGTACTGAATCCAATACATGGGCAAATAGTAATAGTAGATATCACACTATACCAATATTACTATACACATAATTTTTGTAAATTGTTATGCTTTACATAATATAATAACTGAATTCAAACTCTATTCCCTTTTGATTAAAATTTTATGAAATTTATGAAACATCTTTAATGTAATATGTTTTTTAAAAATTAAAACTGATTGATTTTATCTGTATAAATTCAGTGGAAGTCGATGAGAGAAGAAAAAACTGATGACATCTTGCATTGAAAACGAATAAGGTATGTCCCCAACAACTTACTGGTTAATCTCATGTATTATTTTATACATTATGCAACAGATTATTTAATGATTATAGGTATAGAAGTAAGATAAAACAAAACATGATAAATAAATCACTAAAATAATACTGAAAGTAAGACTTAAAATAATATGGTTTCAAATACAGGAAGCTTTAAAAAAGAAGACATAGAAAACTTGAAAACACTACAATGTCATTACAAATCCGACTCTCTTGTAGTAAACTTAAGATAATGATATACTTGAATATAGTAAACTTAAGGAAGCTGTTTATACTACTAACATCATCATCATAAACTCCATCAAGAAGTTCAGCAGCTCTCTGGCCTACAATCTCTGCTGCTGCTTCGTCAAAGATAAGACACTTTGATTCTGAAGTATGATCCATGACATGAACATGCAACATGTATCTGTCACAGAGAAAGATTATTAATAATAAAGTAGCAACAAATAATTCAAATTTCAGAAAACAAATTAGTTCTTACCTTGGAACCACTTGAGTGATGTTCAAACTACACTTAGGACACCAGAATGTTGGCTTTTTTTGTTTAGCCAGAAAACCTTTGTCCTTTCTAGTACTGGGCTCAACCTTTTTACTGCACTTTTTACAACCAACATAAAACCAACCCATTTATGAGTCTATTGCACAGATTGTACAAATGATTTTACATTTCTGGACCTGAAAATGAAGAACAAACATGTCTTGTATTAGTAGTTATAATATCGTGATATTAGTGATTGTAGACATACAGTTAGTTACAAAATGGCATGATATTAGTGTTTCTAGACATACCTCAGTTATGTCTTCTAAGCATGCAATTGTCTTCTTAGGATACTGATTGAAGTAGGCTTCACTTCTCACAACAATTTCTTGCCTTAGATTTGACAATGAGACGGTTAAACCAAGACCATCATTGGGTAAACAGACAATTAAAAAATGAAGATATGAGCACATATATAAAACGTTTTAAGAATGACACATAATTCAATTGTAGTTAAATCACCTTTCCCTAAAACTCCCAACCTCCGGATGGATAGGGTTTATGTAAACAACTGACACATCAAATGCATTTGTAATCTGGTTCTCTCCTGAAGAAAAAATATTGATTTAGCTAAATCTTCATATTTGAAACTTAGATATAAGAAGAGCAGAGAGTGTTTTCTACCTCTAAAAGTTGAGATTTTGGCAAACCTAATGAGACAAATGTCTCACCACTTGCATTTTCGCAAGCTTTGTAAAGCTGGTCAGCAAATTTCCCCCATAAGGTACAGGGAAAACGTGCATCACTGATAAATTTCATGTGTTAGTAAACAAATAGTAAAACTATATTGTAAATGAATAACTAGACTTAACTTACGTAATGTCTCGCATCTCGAATTCAAGCTTCCTGGTTGGTTTGTTATTAGCCTCAACAGTCTCAATCTTCCCAACATTCACAACTTATCTAAGAACATCTAGTTTAAAAAAAGAATTCATTAACATCAACTTAACAAATACATTAGATTTCACGTAAATAACAGGAGTAGAAACTAACCAATCAAGATGAATGGATTAAGGTCAGCAACAATTATGCTTGGAAAATCAGTCAAGGCCAAGTACACATCATCTGATACATTGTTAGATGGACTAACAAAGGTGTTGTTCACAAACCCAAGCTTGAACTTATGAGTAGTCACACGATATTGTCCTCTAGCTTGAGTCAGAGCGAAATTATCAATGAATTTCCATTCACCCTTCACTAAGTGTTTCTCATACTTAGAGACCAATGGCTTCTTTACAGAAGCATGTATTTTGGTACCCTATATACATTGTGTAAATACAATTAGTATTAGAGAAAATTTATTATCACACAAAGCATACATAGAATATATTGTATTGTACCTTCTGGTCAGCTAGAACCATCTCAAAAGTCTCCCCTGACTGTGCAGTATATTGCTTCTAGGTGTGCAGCACTTTGACTTGAACATGCCAGCTACTTTTGTAAGGCTTCACATCGGCAAGGTATGCTAGTGATTGAGCCCCATTCATTGTTGCTTGCTGGTTAGTTATACTGATTTGCTTGGTAAATGTAAAGTGGTAATGAGTGGATGATTTGTAACTCAGATGTCGCCTGGTATATATAGTAGAGTGAATGGAGTTGATATTAGGGTATCACATAGAGAATATGCTCTTATCGGATAGGTTAAATCTCCTTGGAAAATATTTGAGCAAAGATTTTTTGAAACTGAAATGGTAGTTGTTCTTCGAATTAAAAGTAGTTGCGATAATTGCAGGTTCCAGTAGTTGAAGTTAAGATCCGTAGTTAAAGTTAAGATTCGTTAATTTGAATTTATATATGATTAATTATAATTCTGTTATAATACATCATATTGGACTTATAACCGGGCCCAATAAGCCCATCAGGGTTATTCATTATGTATTATCTTATATATATTCCCAAGAGGATCAATAAAATAATCAGTTCCACAACACGTTATCAGCACTTTTGCTCTGAAAAAAACCCTAAACGAGCCCTAACCGAATTAAAACACAAGCCGCCAGAGCTAACAAATCTCCACCGTCTTCTCTTAGTTTCCGATCTCCACCATCACTTACGATCGAGAGATAAGTAACCTCGTGTTTAGTGATTAATCGTTTCATGATTCAATATACGTATCATGCATCGCCTCACGTTTTGATGCATATTAAATTTATTATATTATTTGATGAGATCGTTATGATAGTGTGTTCTCTATTCGTTATTGAGTTGGCTTGATGAATCAAATTTTTATACTGCTTTGAATTAATTTTACTTATATCGATTAGACACATCCCACTTCTAAATATTTTATAGTTATATGTGATGTCGATTATTATGTTTTCTTTTACCAACATTCGTTTGTGATCGCTGAATTGTTTCTATAGTCATGATGCTTTATATTATTTTATTCAGCGATCAATTGATAGATATTTAATCAATTTTATTTATTGTTTTAGCTTTTCACCGAGACATCATATATGTTTTAGATCTCTAGCCGACGTGTATCCGGAAACGTTTCCCAACAATACTTTCGATCTTCAATTACTCAGCTTTCATTGAGATAAGTATTATCTAATGCTTAATAATTATAATCTCGTGGCCTTATAATCGTTGTTCTCGATCCTTGAGTTTGTTTGATTATTATCATTCATGTTATAATGAATCGGTTAATATAATAATATGCTAGTGCAATTTTAGATAAACTGAATTATTTTCATCGCTTTTGTATTGAAAACTCTTTTCAATACTAATCGCGATTTTGCTAGATGAAACCCTAATCTAATCAAAAGCATAAGCGGCTCAACCGCATAATCGAAACCCTAATGCATTTTTTTTAAACGTTTTCAACCGCATGTCTACAATCGCGAATTCAAATTGTTTTCATCATCGAAACATAAACTCCTAAACCCGAATATCAATTCGGTTCATCGGTTAAACTGGTTATCAATTAAAACATATATTAATTTGGTTCATCATTTAGACCGACTCAAAATCAATTTACTTTCGGTTAACTAATAAACCGGATCTTAATCCGGTTAACATAAATTTAAACCAAAAATCATTTTGGTTATATATTTAACCCGATTATCAAACTGGTTCCGAAAATAATAACCGGATCTCAATCTGCGTAAACCGGTTCAAATCGGTTATTCTAAACCGAAAATCAATTCGGTCCAATCCCAAAAAAAAAAAAACCAAAATTCCTAAACCAAAATTTTCGATTCCCGAGAAAGTTTCCTAAATTAGAAAGTTTCCCAAAATAGAAACTTTCCTCAAATAGAAACTTTCCTCATTTAGAAGGTTTTCTCAAAATAGAAACTTTTCTCAATTAGAAAGTTTCCCAAATTAGAAACTTTCCTCAAATATAAAGTTTCCTCAAATAGAAACTTGCCTAAAATAGAAAGTTTAACAAACCCCAAAATGAAATCAATTTCATATTTCAGATGTCAAACATTCAGAAAGTCAAGTTCGAGGCCCTCAAGGTCTTCGGTGAAAACTATCTCGAATGGGCCCTGGACACCAGGATTTTCCTCAACTCAAAGGGACTGGATGAGTGTATCCAAGCGGATAACACCACATCTGATAAAGACCGGTCCAAGGCGATATTTCATATCCGCCATCATTTGGCCTCGAGCCTCAAACAGCAATATCTCACTCTTGAGAACCCACTCGAACTTTGGGTGACCCTGAAAAAATGGTATGATCACCAGAAAACGGTGCTCTTGCCAGAAGCCAAGTTTGAATGGGAAGGAACTCCGGTTCCATGATTACAAATCTGTGGATGACTATAACTCCGAACTCTTTCGGACAGTTTCAATCATGAAACTATGTGGTGAAGAGGTGTTGGATAATGATCTCCTCGAGAAAACATTATCCACATTCCATACCCAAAATATTGTGCTTCACCAACAATATCGGGCAATGAAACATACATTGTACGAAGATTTGTTATCTTGTTTGCTCTTGGCCGAGAAAAACAACGAGTTGTTAATGAGGAACAGTGTCCAGAGGCCTCCGGGATCGGCTCTAGTACTAGATTCCCGCAAAGAATCCTACAATGTCCAGCGAGATAGATCCTCAGATCGTGGCCATGGACATGGAAAGCGTAGACGCGGAAATGGACGTGGCAACCGACATAACCTCGGTTATGGTTCCGGTAAGGGCTGTGGTATCTCTAAACCAAACCGCCCTGCCCACCCAACCAATCCGTCTGCCTGCACCAGATGCGGAATATTCAATCACTGGACAAAGAACTGTCGTACTCCCAACTTTCATTGCAATTTGTATCAAAAACATGGGAAAGCACCTGCTGAAGCTAACATGGCACAGCAAGTTGATGCTGACGACACCACCACCGAGCCGACCAATCCCATGGACTACGAGATCTCAGATCTCCTCGATTGATTCTATCATCTGAATACTTGCTTATTTGTTGTTATCAAACGGCACACATCTGAACATTTCAGATGCATTATACTCACCCAGCTCAAAAAGAAACATTTTGAGTTTTAAAGATATCAGACTTAATGGTTTCCATATAGAAACCCAGGGTGAAGGGAACACAGAATCCCTACTGATCACTAAAGATCACACTTGGCCATAAACAAGTCCTCGAGACTATACTCGTATTATCAACTGGCCTTTACTATGCTAAGGTCAGTATGATTGAGGCCAATAATGCTCTCAAAGCCCGGTTCCAAGACTATACTATTTGGCACAACCAGGTTGGTCATCCCGGTACGACCATGATGCATAAATTAATCCAAAGTTCTCAAGGACACACCCTTTGAGAAAACCGAGTATTCCCTCAGCACCTCATGTGCCCAGCTTGCTCCCAAGGGAAGTTGATCACTCGGCCTTCACCAGTAAAAGTGTCCAAAGAGACATTACATTTTCCGGAAAGAATCCAAGGAGACATATGTGGTCATATTCACCCACCTTCTGGGACATTCAGGTACTTCATTGTACTAATAGACGCTTCGACCCCTTGGTCGTATGTCTGTCTATTGTCTTCTCGGAACCAAGCTTTTGCTAGGTTGTTGGCTCAAATCATCAGATTACGAGCCCACTTTCCAAACTTCCCACTAAAGACTATACGTCTTGATAATGCTGGTGAATTCACTTCCCAAGCGTTTAATGATACTGTATGGCCATGGGGGTAACCGTTGAACATCTTGTGGCACATGTCCATACTCAGAATGGACTTGCTGAATCATTCATTAAACAAATACAATGGATTGCTCGACCATTACTCATGAGGTCGAAGCTCCCGGTCTCAGCTTGGGGACATGCAGTATTACATGTTGCTGAACTAATACGCATTCGACCATCTAGTGAGCATAGATATTCCCCATCCCAATTATTACAAGGTCATGAGCCAGACATCTCCCATCTCAAAACATTTGGGTGCTCAGTCTATGTACCCATTGCTCCACCACATAGAACCAAAATGGGACCTTAAAGGAGGATGGGAATATATGTTTTAATTCTTTCACCATCATCAAATATCTCAAGCCGACCACTGGAGACCTATTTAAGGCCAGATATGCGGATTGCCAATTTAATGAATCGGTATATCCAACTTTGGGTGGAGAGAAACACAAGCTGGTCAAAGAGCTATCATGGAATCAAACATCCTTAAATTGGCAAGATCCTCGGACTCTAGAATGTGATTCAGAGATCCAAAAGATTATACACTATCAAAAGCTAGCTAATCAATTGCCAGATTCCTTTGCTGACCCGAACAAAGTAACCAAATCGTACATACTAGCTTGTAATGCACCAGTACAAATCACTGTCCCAACGGGACAAGTTCAAGTTGCTACAGAGTCTGCATCACGAAATAAACGTGGCAGACCTCTAGGTTCCAAAGATAAGAATCCACGAAAATCAAAGAAAGGTGCAATAATTGAAACCGGGATTCCCAATATAACAGACATAGCGCGCGCTGAGACTCACTCTAATGAACCATCAGAAGAGGTTCGGGACGCCGAATCTCTAGGTTCTCAAGAGATCGATAACGATGAGATCTATATCAATTACACAATGTCTGAAACCCAATGGAACAGAAAAGAAGTCGACTACAATGCACTCTTTGCATACAAAGTAGCACTTGATATTGCGCTCACGCAAGAGGATCTAGAACCCACGTCTATCACACAGTGTACACAAAGAACAGACTGGCTAAAATGGAAAGAAGCCGTAAACGTGGAGTTAAAGAGTCTCAAACTCAGAAACGTGTTTGGTCCGATCATCCGGACCCCATCACACATCAAACCAGTGGGCCATAAATGGGTCTTTGTGCGCAAAAGAAACGAACTCGGTGAAGTCGTTAGATACAAAGCACGGCTTGTAGCACAAAGATTCTCACAAAGACCCGGAATCGATTATGAGGAGACTTATTCTCCAGTGGTGGATGCAACTACTTTTCGATTCCTCATAAGTCTGGCCATAAGAGAAAATCTAGATTTGCGGTTAATGGATGTTGTCACCGCATATCTCTATTGGCCCCTGGACAATGAAATATACATGAGACTACCAGATGGCATAGAGCTTAAAGATAAGCATACATCTCGAGATCAGTACTGCATCAGGCTGAACAAATCCTTGTATGGACTGAAACAAAGTGGACGTATGTGGTATAACCGGTTAAGTGAATATCTCATCAGAGAAGGCTAAATATCTCATCAGAGAAAGCTACAAAAACGATCCCATCAGCCCATGCATTTTCATCAAGAAATACTCAAACAAAGGATTTGTAATCATAGCAGTTTACGTGGATAATCTAAACATCCTCGGAACATCTAGTGAGATCTCCCAAACAGTCGACTGCTTAAAAGCAGAATTCGAAATGAAAGACCTAGGCAAAACAAAATTCTGTTTGGGGTTACAACTTGAGTACATCAAAGGAGGAATCCTTGTGCATCAATCGGCTTATACTGAAAAGGTACTCAAATGATTTATTATGGACCAGGCCCACCCATTGACCAGCCCAATGGTAGTTAGGAGCCTAAACGATGACCCTCTTGGTCCTAAGAAGGATGATAAAGAAATCCTTGGTCCTGAAAAGCTATACCTCAGTGCTGTAAGAGTGTTAATGTACATGGCTAGTCACACTAGACCAGACATATGCTTTGCCGTGAACCTCCTAGCTCGATTCAGCTCATGTCCAACTCAAAGGCACTGGAACGGTATCAAACACCTCCTGAAACACCCCGACCCGTTTTTTTTTTTTTTAATACATCATTAACTAGTGATCCCATACTCACTAATCAACCTAACGAGCACCCAACATCACAATAATAACAATACTCAGCGGAAGGCATACATTAACATAATCATCACTCAATGATCAACACACAACCAACAACCTAAGTGTCAATTCTATTCAATCCCTGTTACAGAATCTAACAACTTAGCAATGCCTAACATCCCCAAACATAACACACAAGTCCCTAGATCATCCTCCTCCTCATTGCCATGATCCCACGGTCACACAAGCCTTTACCTACATCAACAACACAAATGAGATGCGTAAGTATTATTATAAATATTTAGTGAGGCAATCCTCCCAAGCAACAGGCTATACACACAAGCGATTAAACGCAAAACATAACAAACAACCAAACAAACAAACAAACAAACCCGACAATCTGCTCGGCCTGTGTCGAACGACACAGCCACGACCTCTGTCGATCGACACACTCCTCTTGTGTCGATCGACGCAACTCTCTGCGCCTCACAGAACGCCTCCAACGATCCCTTCTCCTCGACAACTCCTTCTAAAACCTCCACAACCCAAACTCGAACCTCACAGAAGCCAGCAAAGCTCCCCACAACCCAATCAAACAATCCACATCAAGTGAATCCATCAAAACATCACATCAATCACATAAAACAAACAATCACAGAGGTCTAATCGCTCAGATAAGCCATGGTCATGCACTCACCTTAGCAATCTGATCCTAACAACAAACACAACCAGGAGAGACTCTCCTTGCGTCTGAAACAGTCCAGAAACGCCCTACAACAAGCCACACAACCCAAACGCAACCTTGAGCAAACTGGACAGAAAAAGCAGAAACGAACAGTCTCAAAGACGAAACCCTAAAATCAAAACCAACCGTTAACTCTCCAATCCCTCCGGTGAAAAGCTTGCCCTAGCCGTCACGGAGCTTCCCACAAAATTTCACGCCGATCAGATATCAGACCAGATCACGATCGCAGTTACAACACCCGCTGGTCCGAATTCGCGCCTGAGAAAACGTGTCTCACAAAACTGCCAATAACTCATCGAGTTTAAACCCAAATTCACTTCTGTAAAAAGGAGAATGACGATAAAAGAGTTGGGAATAACTCAAATTTCGTTACCTTTGAAAACGATTTGATATGCCGAAACCGATTTCTCCCAAACCTTAACGATTCTGTTCTTTCTCTTCCTTTCTCCTTTTCTCTCTTTTTCCCCCTTACAGAACGAAAAGTGGCTAACTAAAGCCCTAATTTCGAGTTTCCTTCTTTTATAAGCATCCTCTATGGTTTCCATTACCCTAAACCAATTAAACCAAGCAATTTAATCATAAACCCTAACCGATTTCCGGTTCACAAGCGTTACAATTCTCCCCCACTAAAAATAGATTCGTCCTCGAATCTAACTCCACGCTTCCACTGCGCAACTCTGTGCAACCAACGCTATGGCTTGCACCACATCCACTCCGACTACTCTAGGTCTCTCTATCCGCCCATCAGTCAAGGACCCCGTGCAACCGAAACTACGGTCTACACAACCTCCGACTGAACCGGCCAACCACCAGTCAAGGACCCCGTGCAACCGACACTACGGTCTACACATCCTCCGACTGAACCTCAAACCAAAACTCTGTCCAGTCAATATACTTTACGATTTACTAGTCATTGTTGCTCACTACTCCGACTCCACTCTCAGACCGCAGTTTTCGAGCACAACCGTCTCTCCCAGGCCTCGGCCTAACGGTATCACAGGTATGAACATACTATTCTCTCCACTCCAAATAAAAAAAAAACCGGAGTTGTGTTAGCTCGCTTTCAGACACAAAGTCATCAGGTCGCGACACTTAGAGAGAATAATATCACAAAACTCGCTGTCGGGTCGTCACCCTAAAGCGTGCTCTCGGATCGTCACCCGAAGCCACCGTACCCACGCACTCTAAAGACACCAAGTCCCTCGAGCTGACTGTACCACTGGAGCATACCCCACTCCCCTCGAGTCATCAGGACACCAAGTCCCATTAGAGCAACAATACTAAACGCATTCTAGCCTATCTCCTGGCTAGACCTCCCAAACATGGTTCGCGCAAGACATCACGATGCCTCACCAACCATCATACCCACATGAACATCAACATGACTCGTGCGAAACACCGCAGTGTCTCACCAGTCACCATATTCCCCTCGGGAACATCCACCATGACTCGCGCGAAATCCGACTGTAAAGATAAATGCTTCAAGAACACAAGTTTCACACCATGTGGCGACAAAGGTAGCAACTTTTTCATCAAGAGGACCCAATTCGATATCACCAGCGATTCTTAAGGTATATCAGCCCCTTTCATACCAATTCAACCCCTTAAGACTCTAAATTTTTTGATCATTTATATTCTGTAATGCAGCCGGATATAGCGGCACCCGGTGTGAACATACTAGCAGCTATTTCTCCCAATAGTTCATCAGTGACAAAGGATTTGCTATGTTGTCAGGGACATCAATGGCTACTCCTGTTGTTTCAGGAGTTGTAGTACTCCTCAAATCATTATACCCTGATTGGTCTCCTGCTGCTATCAAATCAGCTATTGTCACTACAGGTTCTTATAATCTTCAAATGTGTTTGTTAGAATGATCAGAATAACATATTGAACTTGGGATCTCATTTTACATTGCAGCATGGAAAACTGATCCATTAGGAGAGCCCATTTTCGCAGACGGATCAAGCCGCAAGCTAGCAGATCCGTTTGATTACGGAGGAGGCCTCATAAATCCAGAGAAGGCTATAAGACCAGGTCTCATATACGACATGGCCATTCATGACTATGTCTTGTACTTATGCTCTACTGATTACAATGACACCTCAATTTCCCGAGTTCTCGAAAAGAAAACAGTATGTCCTAACCCCAAGCCTTCTGTTCTCGATCTCAACTTGCCATCCATCACAATACCAAACATCAGAGACGAAGTCACTCTCACCAGAACTGTCACTAATGTTTGGACCTCTCAACTCAGTATACAAAGTCATGATCGATCCTCCTATGGCGTTAATGTGACAGTGACACCGGAGACTTTAGTGTTAGACTCTACGACCAAAAAGGTTTCTTTTAAAGTGAGAGTTTCGACCATGCACAAAGTAAATACTGGCTATTTCTTTGGAAGCTTGACTTGGACTGACAATCTGCAATAATGTGGTCATCCCAGTGTCTGTCAGAACCCAGATACTGCAACCTTACTACGATGAGAACTGATGTAAGCAAAAAGACAGAGTTGTGAAAATAATTGCCTAAGTACTACTCAATATTGTTGTGTTAAATAATTGCCTACTAGATAGTAATTCGCGGTGCACCGCGGTGTTATATTTTCTATCATTTTTTCGCAGATTAGTGGCATGTTAGTTTAGTCGCTATTATTTGATTTAGTGGATAGTTTATTGAGTGGTTGAAAGATAAAAATTTTAGTTTAGTAAGTATGACTTGTTTTGGAATTTCATATATTATGTTGTCTGTTTTGGCGCTCTTATACAAATGGGAAAATAAATTTATAAAATCAATTGATTTTTTTGGAATAAATCCCAGGTTATATAGTATTGTTTTTTGTGTAAAAAGAGGATCTCATTCCCAGATTTTTTTTTCATTTCGAAAACAATTTTTTTTGGCCCATATCATTACCCTATAAATAATGGAATATTATAGAATGCAAAGCCATTGTCCAATATTATTTGTTACCAAATAAGAGTTTCTTACTTTCTTCTATGTCTTCTATCGTGCACTCTTTATCTTCTTTTTTTTTTTGGTAAAACACTCTGATGTGATCATGGATAGCTCGGACAATGGAGATAAGGAGCAGCTTGAACCTGAGGAGCTTGGAGCAAAGGAGCAGCTTGGAGATGAAGCGGATGGAGCTAAAGAGGAAGAAGCTTTGCATGTTTCTAATGGTCCCATGACAAGATCAAAGACGAAGCTACTTAATCAAGCCATCACAACACTTCTACATCAATTCAGGGCAGTCTTAAACAAGATGCTTGTCCAGCCACACTGGTTGTGATTCAAGCCGTTTAAGCAACAACAATGGAGGTGTGTGACTTGTACTCTTTTTCCCTCCTCTTGGTTTGTCCCACTAGGTTTTCCAAGAGAGGTTTTTAATGAGACAAGTTAACACACTCTTTCACAAGCCCATTGTTGTTCCAGGCCCATATCTACTAAGAAGGGGATAAGTCTGTTTTGAATTCAAATTTAGTCTTTGTGTACTTTTATTGTGTTTCTCTTTCCCTAGGACGAATTTCTCTCTTCCCTATCTCTTAGACTTCTTTATATTTCGTTCTCCCCTTTGTAAAACACTTATCAAACTTTTTCTTATCAAAAATTCTCTTTCTGAATTCGTTTGATCACGAGTTTGTGTGTGAAGCATAATCTCAACTTGAAACTGCTTTGGTGCGTTTATCCTGGCAGAATCGAGCCCGAAAGTTCAAAGGAAATTCCGCAACCTTTGAAGTTTCACTCAAACCCTAATCGTTCAACACCACTAGATCATCAACCACACGGAGTGATTTCAAGGGGCTGTGATTCTCTAACCAGAATCATATCAAGTGGTATCAGAGCCACTTCGTGTCAGGTTGTATCCATTTAAAACGTTCATCTTCTGTTTGTGTTTCGATTTGTAATTCTGTGACTGTTATGATTCCGTCGATCGTATCTGTTGCTAGGGTTGTTAGATTTTGATATCGTTTTACGGACTTGTTCTAGACGATCTGAACTGCTCGAATATCAATTTTCGTCATTATATGATTCGTATAACTTGTCGTTTCGCCTTTCGAATCCGAGCTGTTCTGTTTGAATTTCAAAACCTGTTTTTTTTTTTCTGTCTTAGAACTAGTTACTGGTGATTTGTGTGTTTAATTGTTTCAGGAACCATGTCTGAAGACTATGAGGAAACGCGTCATAACATGAGAAACAACAAGCTATTGGTTGAATCAATCACGGCTCAGATAACTCAAGCCATGGATCTCAAACTTGACAGCAAACTTGATTCCTTTCGCCAAGAGTTTCAGCAGATTCGAGAAGCTGATCATAACAGAGATCGAGTAAGAGATGAACAGAGGAGATCTCCAAGAAGGCGTCGCGAATCCCGAGAACGAGACAGAGATGATGCTGCTGAAGATTACTATGGAACTCATAGTAGCTCTTCTCAAAACAGTCAAAGGAGAGACTGACGTGGGAGAGATAATAGAGATCGTGTTCGTGATGAAATCAAAGGAATCAAGCTTAAAATCCCTCCTTTTCATGGAAAGAATGATGCAAGTGCTTACTTGGAGTGGGAGCAGAAAATGAGTTGGTTTTCAATTGCCGTCACAGTGAAATCAACAGAGTAAAAGTGGCTGCTACAGAATTCTATGATATGCTCTTAGATGGTGGATCAAGTTGTGACTTCAAGAAGACGCAATCAAGAGTTTCCAGTGGAAACATGGGCTGAAATGAAAATGAATCATGAGAAAGCGGTTTGTACCAAGTCACTATCACGTGATCTGCATAATAATTTAGCAAGAACTTACTCAAGGGACTCGATCAGTTGAAGAATATTTCAAGGAAATGGAAAGGCTTATGTTGCGAGCAGATATCTATGAGGATAGAGAAGCGACTATGTCTAGATTCTTTGAGAGGATTAAACAGAGATATTCAGGACAGATTGGAGACTCAACACTATGTGGAGTTAGAAGAGATGCTTCATAAGGCTATCATGTATGAGCAGCAAATCAAGAGAAAAGTTCTTCAAGACCACACTATGGAGCTTGGAACTGCAACCCACCAAACCGAGTTATCACAGGAAGTTTCTAAAGAGGAAAAACCAAGTTCTTCAAAGGAAATCAAACCCTACACATCCAGTCATGACAACAAAGGAAAATCTGAGGCTAGTACATCGAAAACTCGCGATGTAAGGTGTTACAAATGTCAAGGAAAAGGGCATTTTGCTAATGAATGCGCAAACAGAAAGTTATGGTTCTACTGGATAATGGAGAGATAGAGTCCGAAAAAGAAGAACAAGATTCTGATTCTTAGATAGAAGAGCTGCCGTCTAAAGGGAGAGCTTTTGGTTGCGATAAGAGCTTTGAGTGTTATAGCTAAAACGGATGAGCAAGAGCAAAGAGAGAATCGTTTCATTCGAGGTGTGTTGTCAAAGACAAGGTCTGCAGCTTGATCATAGATGGTGGGAGTTGTACCAACGTGCTAGTGAAACCATGGTGGAGAAGCTGAACTTAAAAGTTCTAAAGCATCCGAAACTGTACAAGCTACAATGGTTGACTGAAAATGGAGAAATGAGTGTAACCAGCCAAGTGAAGGTACCATTGTCGTGAAGGTACCATGTCTATTGGCAAGTATGAGGACGAAATCTTATGTGATATATTGCCTATGGAAGCTAGCCACATTCTACTTGGAAGGCCTTGGCAATCTGATCGCAAAGTGACACATGATGGATTCACCAATCGTCAATCTTCGAATACAAGGGCAGAAAAATTATCTTGGCTCCTATGACACCTCATGAGGTATATCAAGATCAGTTGAGCATGAAAATGAGAAGGAAAGAAGCTGCTGAATCATCCAACCTCATGATCATGGACAAAAAGCAAAAGGGAGTTGATTTTCATAAGCCTAAGCTACTGTTTGTTTTTAAAGAAACACTTATGAGTCTAACTAATCCCGAGCAGGTTATTCCTAGCAAGATTGAGTGTTTATTGCAGGATTATACTGATGTGTTTCCAGAGGAGAATCCGAAAGGCTTACCACCAATTAGAGGCATTGAGCATCAAATTGATTTCATTCCAGGAGCGTCTTTGCCAAACAAACCAGCTTATAGGACTAATCCCGTGGAGACCAAGGAACTAGAAAACAAGTTACTGAACTCATGGAGAGAGGACATATTCGCGAGAGTATGAGTCCTTATGTTGTACCAGTTTTACTTGTACCAAAGAAGGATGGAAGCTGGAGGATGTGCGTTGATTGCAGAGCCATCAACAATATAACAGTGAAGTATCGCCATCCTATACCTAGATTAGATGATATGCTTGATGAATTTCATAGTTCTTGCATCTTTTCTAAGGTTGATTTGAAAAGTGGATATCATCAGATTAGGATGAAAGAAGGAGATGAGTGGAAAACTGCATTTAAAACTAAGCAAGGTTTATATGAGTGGTTAGTGATGCCATTCGGGCTGACAAATGCACCTAGTACATTCATGAGGTTAATGAATCATGTTCTTAGAGCTTACATAGGACATTTTGTTGTGGTTTATTTTGATGACATCTTAGTATACAGCAAAAGTCTAGAAGAGCATGTTGAGCATCTGAAATTGGTTTTTAGAAGTGCTTAGGAAGGAAAAGCTTTTTGCCAATCTTAAGAAATGTACTTTTGGAACAGATCACCTTGTCTTTTTAGGTTTTGTTGTGAGTGCAGATGGAGTTAAGGTTGATGAAGAGAAAGTGAAAGCGATTCGAGAATGGCCAAGTCCAAAATCTGTAGGAGAAGTAAGGAGTTTTCATGGACTTGCTGGCTTCTATAGGAGATTCGTGAAAGATTTTAGCACTTTAGCTGCTCCACTCACTGAAGTTATCAAGAAAAACGTGGGATTCAAGTGGGAGCAAGCTCAAGAAAATGCATTCCAGGCCTTAAAAGAGAAGCTTACTCATGCACCTGTTTTATCTCTTCCTGATTTTGTTAAAACTTTTGAAATCGAATGTGATGCATCTGGTGTGTAGGAATTGGAGCTGTTTTGATGCAGGATAAGAAGCCCATAGCTTATTTCAGTGAAAAGCTAGGAGGAGCAACTCTCAACTATCCTACTTATGACAAATAGCTTTACGCTTTGGTGAGAGCATTGCAAACGTGGAAGCATTATCTTTGGCCTAAAGAGTTCGTAATTCACACAGATCATGAGTCTCTTAAGCATATCAAAGGACAGCAAAAGCTCAACGAAAGACATGCGAGATGGATTGAATTCATTGAAACATTTCCCTATGTCATCAAATACAAGAAAGGTAAGGACAATGTAGTTGCCGATGCATTGTCAAGGAGGTACGTTTTACTCACATCTCTTGATGCTAAACTACTTGGTTTTGAGCATATAAAATCTCTTTATGCGAATGATTCTGATTTTGGAGAGATATATGCATCTTGTGAGAAATTCGCATATGGAAAGTACTATAGGCATTAAGGATTCTTGTTTTATGATAACCGTTTGTGTATTCCTAATTCTTCTTTGAGAGAGCTGTTTGTAAAGGAAGCACATGGTGGAGGCTTAATGGGGCACTTTGGAGTTTCCAAAACTCTTAAAGTAATGCAGGATCACTTTCATTGGCCACATATGAAAAGAGATGTTGAGAAGATGTGTGAAAGGTGTACTACATGTAAACAAGCTAAGGCTAAGTCACAACCCCACGGTTTGTATACCCCTCTTCCTATTCCTTTGCATCCTTGGAATGATATTTCTATGGATTTTGTGGTAGGTTTGCCTAGGACTAGGACTGGTAAGGATTCTATATTCGTGGTTGTTGATAGATTTTCTAAGATGGCGCATTTCATTCCATGTCATAAAACTGATGATGCCATGCATATAGCCGATCTGTTCTTTAAGGAAGTTGTACGTTTACATGGCATGCCTAAGACCATAGTTTCAGATAGAGACACTAAGTTCCTTAGTTACTTTTGGAAAACGCTTTGGTCTAATCTAGGAACTAAGTTGTTATTTTCTACTACTTGTCACCCTCAAACTGATGGGCAAACTGAGGTTGTTAATAGGACTTTGTCTACACTCCTGCGTGCATTGATTAAGAAAAATCTGAAAACTTGGGAGGATTGTTTACCTCATGTAGAATTTGCATATAACCATTCTGTGCATTCTGCTTCTAAATATTCACCATTTGAAATTGTTTATGGGTTTAATCCTACTACTCCTTTGAATTTAATGCCTTTACCTTTGAGTGAAAGAGTTAGTATGGATGGAAAAACGAAAGCAGAACTAGTGCAGTAGATTCACGAAAAGGCAAAGAAGAACATTGAAGAGAAGACCAAGCAGTATGCTAAATATGCTAACAAAGGCCGAAAGGAGATCATTTTCGAAGAAGGCGACTTGGTTTGGATTCATCTCCGAAAAGAACGCTTTCCTAAAGAAAGAAAATCTAAGCTTATGCCAAGGATGGATGGACCTTTTAAAGTTCTCAAGCGGATCAACGACAACGCCTACTCTCTGGATTTGCAAGGTAAGTATAATGTGAGTAATAGTTTTAATGTTACTGACCTTGTTCCTTTTGTGGCAGAAGAAGCAGATTTGAGGACAAATCTTTTTCAAGAGGGAGGGGATGATGTGATCATGGATAGCTCGGACAATGGAGATAAGGAGCAGCTTGAACCTGAGGAGCTTGGAGCAAAGGAGCAGCTTGGAGATGAAGCGGATGGAGCTAAAGAGGAAGAAGCTTTGCATGTTTCTAATGGTCCCATGACAAGATCAAAGACGAAGCTACTTAATCAAGCCATCACAACACTTCTACATCAAATTCAGGGCAGTATTAAACAAGATGCTTGTCCAGCCACACTGGTTGTGATTCAAGCCGTTTAAGCAACAACAATGGAGGTGTGTGACTTGTACTCTTTTTCCCTCCTCTTGGTTTTGTCCCACTGGGTTTTCCAAGAGAGGTTTTTAATGAGACAAGTTAACACACTCTTTCACAAGCCCATTGTTGTTCCAGGCCCATATCTACTAAAGAAGGGGATAAGTCTGTTTTGAATTCAAATCTAGTCTTTGTGTGCTTTTATTGTGTTTCTCTTTCCCTAGGACGAATTTCTCTCCTCCCTATCTCTTAGACTTCTTTATATTTCGTTCTCCCCTTTGTAAAACACTTATCAAACTTTTCTTATCAAAAATTCTCTTCTGAATTCGTTTGATCACGAGTTTGTGTGTGAAGCATAATCTCAACTTGAAACTGCTTTGGTGCGTTTATCCTGGCAGAATCGAGCCCGAAAGTTCAAAGGAAATTCCGCAACCTTTGAAAGTTTCACTCAAACCCTAATCGTTCAACACCACTAGATCATCAACCACACGGAGTGATTTCAAGGGGCTGTGATTCTCTAACCAGAATCATATCACACTCTTTGTCTTCTTTCTTTTTCTTTTTTATTTTTTGACGGCCACTCTTGTCTTCTTCTATGCGTAATGGAAACACACAACACACATGAGTGCCGAGAGAAATGGAATTTGTCAATCGAAACGTTGATGTTATATCTGAAGTCAATCATTTTTGTAAAATCTGAAGAAGCCGATTAGGAAATTGAGGTAATTTTGTTGTGTTTGATTTTCTGAGTTTAGAGAAATGGTTTTTTACAAACACCGAATCTTAGTCTCGTAATTTCTCGATCGAATTGAAATATGTGTAGTTACAACGAATTGAATTAGTGTTTGAAGCTAAAACGACTATCTTCAATTGATTCAGGAATTACATAACCCCGAAACTTATTGTTTGTTTTTTTTTTTTTTGTATTTTACAAATTGGAGCTTCAAGTCTTTTGACGAATCTTAACTTTAAACGACTTCCATATATTTTGGGCAATTCTCTAAAATACCACAATTTTTATTTTTAGGACAAAAATACCACCAAAATAAAATAAATTTTTAAATTTTTAAATTTTAAATTCTAAATTCTAAACACTAAACCTTACCCCAACCCTACCCCATAAATACTAAACCCTAAATTGCAAAATAATCAACCCAAACCAAAGATTTAAAATTTCATACCTATGAACAATAATTTGATATTAGTGGTATTTTTGGAAAGAAAACTAAAATGGTGGTGTTTTGAGGAATTCCTCTATATTTTTCCATGTAGGTAATTATTTTACAAATTTTGGAAACAATCTTTTGTCCTCTGATTATGCATAAGAGTAGTTAATGAATATATTATAGTAGTTATAAGGTAAGACACGTTTTTAGAAATCTGAGTACCTTAGAATTAAATATCAAATATGTAATGTTTTCAATTCCATGTAAAAGGAGAAAACAATAAATCAATATGATATTTGATGTTTTCGTTAGCATACGTGATGATATTTGATTATGTAATGTATGTACTGAATCCAATACATGGGCAAATAGTAATAGTAGATATCACACTATACCAATATTACTATACACATAATTTTTGTAAATTGTTATGCTTTACATAATATAATAACTGAATTCAAACTCTATTCCCTTTTGATTAAAATTTTATGAAATTTATGAAACATCTTTAATGTAATATGTTTTTTAAAAATTAAAACTGATTGATTTTATCTGTATAAATTCAGTGGAAGTCGATGAGAGAAGAAAAAACTGATGACATCTTGCATTGAAAACGAATAAGGTATGTCCCCAACAACTTACTGGTTAATCTCATGTATTATTTTATACATTATGCAACAGATTATTTAATGATTATAGGTATAGAAGTAAGATAAAACAAAACATGATAAATAAATCACTAAAATAATACTGAAAGTAAGACTTAAAATAATATGGTTTCAAATACAGGAAGCTTTAAAAAAGAAGACATAGAAAACTTGAAAACACTACAATGTCATTACAAATCCGACTCTCTTGTAGTAAACTTAAGATAATGATATACTTGAATATAGTAAACTTAAGGAAGCTGTTTATACTACTAACATCATCATCATAAACTCCATCAAGAAGTTCAGCAGCTCTCTGGCCTACAATCTCTGCTGCTGCTTCGTCAAAGATAAGACACTTTGATTCTGAAGTATGATCCATGACATGAACATGCAACATGTATCTGTCACAGAGAAAGATTATTAATAATAAAGTAGCAACAAATAATTCAAATTTCAGAAAACAAATTAGTTCTTACCTTGGAACCACTTGAGTGATGTTCAAACTACACTTAGGACACCAGAATGTTGGCTTTTTTTGTTTAGCCAGAAAACCTTTGTCCTTTCTAGTACTGGGCTCAACCTTTTTACTGCACTTTTTACAACCAACATAAAACCAACCCATTTATGAGTCTATTGCACAGATTGTACAAATGATTTTACATTTCTGGACCTGAAAATGAAGAACAAACATGTCTTGTATTAGTAGTTATAATATCGTGATATTAGTGATTGTAGACATACAGTTAGTTACAAAATGGCATGATATTAGTGTTTCTAGACATACCTCAGTTATGTCTTCTAAGCATGCAATTGTCTTCTTAGGATACTGATTGAAGTAGGCTTCACTTCTCACAACAATTTCTTGCCTTAGATTTGACAATGAGACGGTTAAACCAAGACCATCATTGGGTAAACAGACAATTAAAAAATGAAGATATGAGCACATATATAAAACGTTTTAAGAATGACACATAATTCAATTGTAGTTAAATCACCTTTCCCTAAAACTCCCAACCTCCGGATGGATAGGGTTTATGTAAACAACTGACACATCAAATGCATTTGTAATCTGGTTCTCTCCTGAAGAAAAAATATTGATTTAGCTAAATCTTCATATTTGAAACTTAGATATAAGAAGAGCAGAGAGTGTTTTCTACCTCTAAAAGTTGAGATTTTGGCAAACCTAATGAGACAAATGTCTCACCACTTGCATTTTCGCAAGCTTTGTAAAGCTGGTCAGCAAATTTCCCCCATAAGGTACAGGGAAAACGTGCATCACTGATAAATTTCATGTGTTAGTAAACAAATAGTAAAACTATATTGTAAATGAATAACTAGACTTAACTTACGTAATGTCTCGCATCTCGAATTCAAGCTTCCTGGTTGGTTTGTTATTAGCCTCAACAGTCTCAATCTTCCCAACATTCACAACTTATCTAAGAACATCTAGTTTAAAAAAAGAATTCATTAACATCAACTTAACAAATACATTAGATTTCACGTAAATAACAGGAGTAGAAACTAACCAATCAAGATGAATGGATTAAGGTCAGCAACAATTATGCTTGGAAAATCAGTCAAGGCCAAGTACACATCATCTGATACATTGTTAGATGGACTAACAAAGGTGTTGTTCACAAACCCAAGCTTGAACTTATGAGTAGTCACACGATATTGTCCTCTAGCTTGAGTCAGAGCGAAATTATCAATGAATTTCCATTCACCCTTCACTAAGTGTTTCTCATACTTAGAGACCAATGGCTTCTTTACAGAAGCATGTATTTTGGTACCCTATATACATTGTGTAAATACAATTAGTATTAGAGAAAATTTATTATCACACAAAGCATACATAGAATATATTGTATTGTACCTTCTGGTCAGCTAGAACCATCTCAAAAGTCTCCCCTGACTGTGCAGTATATTGCTTCTAGGTGTGCAGCACTTTGACTTGAACATGCCAGCTACTTTTGTAAGGCTTCACATCGGCAAGGTATGCTAGTGATTGAGCCCCATTCATTGTTGCTTGCTGGTTAGTTATACTGATTTGCTTGGTAAATGTAAAGTGGTAATGAGTGGATGATTTGTAACTCAGATGTCGCCTGGTATATATAGTAGAGTGAATGGAGTTGATATTAGGGTATCACATAGAGAATATGCTCTTATCGGATAGGTTAAATCTCCTTGGAAAATATTTGAGCAAAGATTTTTTGAAACTGAAATGGTAGTTGTTCTTCGAATTAAAAGTAGTTGCGATAATTGCAGGTTCCAGTAGTTGAAGTTAAGATCCGTAGTTAAAGTTAAGATTCGTTAATTTGAATTTATATATGATTAATTATAATTCTGTTATAATACATCATATTGGACTTATAACCGGGCCCAATAAGCCCATCAGGGTTATTCATTATGTATTATCTTATATATATTCCCAAGAGGATCAATAAAATAATCAGTTCCACAACACGTTATCAGCACTTTTGCTCTGAAAAAAACCCTAAACGAGCCCTAACCGAATTAAAACACAAGCCGCCAGAGCTAACAAATCTCCACCGTCTTCTCTTAGTTTCCGATCTCCACCATCACTTACGATCGAGAGATAAGTAACCTCGTGTTTAGTGATTAATCGTTTCATGATTCAATATACGTATCATGCATCGCCTCACGTTTTGATGCATATTAAATTTATTATATTATTTGATGAGATCGTTATGATAGTGTGTTCTCTATTCGTTATTGAGTTGGCTTGATGAATCAAATTTTTATACTGCTTTGAATTAATTTTACTTATATCGATTAGACACATCCCACTTCTAAATATTTTATAGTTATATGTGATGTCGATTATTATGTTTTCTTTTACCAACATTCGTTTGTGATCGCTGAATTGTTTCTATAGTCATGATGCTTTATATTATTTTATTCAGCGATCAATTGATAGATATTTAATCAATTTTATTTATTGTTTTAGCTTTTCACCGAGACATCATATATGTTTTAGATCTCTAGCCGACGTGTATCCGGAAACGTTTCCCAACAATACTTTCGATCTTCAATTACTCAGCTTTCATTGAGATAAGTATTATCTAATGCTTAATAATTATAATCTCGTGGCCTTATAATCGTTGTTCTCGATCCTTGAGTTTGTTTGATTATTATCATTCATGTTATAATGAATCGGTTAATATAATAATATGCTAGTGCAATTTTAGATAAACTGAATTATTTTCATCGCTTTTGTATTGAAAACTCTTTTCAATACTAATCGCGATTTTGCTAGATGAAACCCTAATCTAATCAAAAGCATAAGCGGCTCAACCGCATAATCGAAACCCTAATGCATTTTTTTTAAACGTTTTCAACCGCATGTCTACAATCGCGAATTCAAATTGTTTTCATCATCGAAACATAAACTCCTAAACCCGAATATCAATTCGGTTCATCGGTTAAACTGGTTATCAATTAAAACATATATTAATTTGGTTCATCATTTAGACCGACTCAAAATCAATTTACTTTCGGTTAACTAATAAACCGGATCTTAATCCGGTTAACATAAATTTAAACCAAAAATCATTTTGGTTATATATTTAACCCGATTATCAAACTGGTTCCGAAAATAATAACCGGATCTCAATCTGCGTAAACCGGTTCAAATCGGTTATTCTAAACCGAAAATCAATTCGGTCCAATCCCAAAAAAAAAAAAACCAAAATTCCTAAACCAAAATTTTCGATTCCCGAGAAAGTTTCCTAAATTAGAAAGTTTCCCAAAATAGAAACTTTCCTCAAATAGAAACTTTCCTCATTTAGAAGGTTTTCTCAAAATAGAAACTTTTCTCAATTAGAAAGTTTCCCAAATTAGAAACTTTCCTCAAATATAAAGTTTCCTCAAATAGAAACTTGCCTAAAATAGAAAGTTTAACAAACCCCAAAATGAAATCAATTTCATATTTCAGATGTCAAACATTCAGAAAGTCAAGTTCGAGGCCCTCAAGGTCTTCGGTGAAAACTATCTCGAATGGGCCCTGGACACCAGGATTTTCCTCAACTCAAAGGGACTGGATGAGTGTATCCAAGCGGATAACACCACATCTGATAAAGACCGGTCCAAGGCGATATTTCATATCCGCCATCATTTGGCCTCGAGCCTCAAACAGCAATATCTCACTCTTGAGAACCCACTCGAACTTTGGGTGACCCTGAAAAAATGGTATGATCACCAGAAAACGGTGCTCTTGCCAGAAGCCAAGTTTGAATGGGAAGGAACTCCGGTTCCATGATTACAAATCTGTGGATGACTATAACTCCGAACTCTTTCGGACAGTTTCAATCATGAAACTATGTGGTGAAGAGGTGTTGGATAATGATCTCCTCGAGAAAACATTATCCACATTCCATACCCAAAATATTGTGCTTCACCAACAATATCGGGCAATGAAACATACATTGTACGAAGATTTGTTATCTTGTTTGCTCTTGGCCGAGAAAAACAACGAGTTGTTAATGAGGAACAGTGTCCAGAGGCCTCCGGGATCGGCTCTAGTACTAGATTCCCGCAAAGAATCCTACAATGTCCAGCGAGATAGATCCTCAGATCGTGGCCATGGACATGGAAAGCGTAGACGCGGAAATGGACGTGGCAACCGACATAACCTCGGTTATGGTTCCGGTAAGGGCTGTGGTATCTCTAAACCAAACCGCCCTGCCCACCCAACCAATCCGTCTGCCTGCACCAGATGCGGAATATTCAATCACTGGACAAAGAACTGTCGTACTCCCAACTTTCATTGCAATTTGTATCAAAAACATGGGAAAGCACCTGCTGAAGCTAACATGGCACAGCAAGTTGATGCTGACGACACCACCACCGAGCCGACCAATCCCATGGACTACGAGATCTCAGATCTCCTCGATTGATTCTATCATCTGAATACTTGCTTATTTGTTGTTATCAAACGGCACACATCTGAACATTTCAGATGCATTATACTCACCCAGCTCAAAAAGAAACATTTTGAGTTTTAAAGATATCAGACTTAATGGTTTCCATATAGAAACCCAGGGTGAAGGGAACACAGAATCCCTACTGATCACTAAAGATCACACTTGGCCATAAACAAGTCCTCGAGACTATACTCGTATTATCAACTGGCCTTTACTATGCTAAGGTCAGTATGATTGAGGCCAATAATGCTCTCAAAGCCCGGTTCCAAGACTATACTATTTGGCACAACCAGGTTGGTCATCCCGGTACGACCATGATGCATAAATTAATCCAAAGTTCTCAAGGACACACCCTTTGAGAAAACCGAGTATTCCCTCAGCACCTCATGTGCCCAGCTTGCTCCCAAGGGAAGTTGATCACTCGGCCTTCACCAGTAAAAGTGTCCAAAGAGACATTACATTTTCCGGAAAGAATCCAAGGAGACATATGTGGTCATATTCACCCACCTTCTGGGACATTCAGGTACTTCATTGTACTAATAGACGCTTCGACCCCTTGGTCGTATGTCTGTCTATTGTCTTCTCGGAACCAAGCTTTTGCTAGGTTGTTGGCTCAAATCATCAGATTACGAGCCCACTTTCCAAACTTCCCACTAAAGACTATACGTCTTGATAATGCTGGTGAATTCACTTCCCAAGCGTTTAATGATACTGTATGGCCATGGGGGTAACCGTTGAACATCTTGTGGCACATGTCCATACTCAGAATGGACTTGCTGAATCATTCATTAAACAAATACAATGGATTGCTCGACCATTACTCATGAGGTCGAAGCTCCCGGTCTCAGCTTGGGGACATGCAGTATTACATGTTGCTGAACTAATACGCATTCGACCATCTAGTGAGCATAGATATTCCCCATCCCAATTATTACAAGGTCATGAGCCAGACATCTCCCATCTCAAAACATTTGGGTGCTCAGTCTATGTACCCATTGCTCCACCACATAGAACCAAAATGGGACCTTAAAGGAGGATGGGAATATATGTTTTAATTCTTTCACCATCATCAAATATCTCAAGCCGACCACTGGAGACCTATTTAAGGCCAGATATGCGGATTGCCAATTTAATGAATCGGTATATCCAACTTTGGGTGGAGAGAAACACAAGCTGGTCAAAGAGCTATCATGGAATCAAACATCCTTAAATTGGCAAGATCCTCGGACTCTAGAATGTGATTCAGAGATCCAAAAGATTATACACTATCAAAAGCTAGCTAATCAATTGCCAGATTCCTTTGCTGACCCGAACAAAGTAACCAAATCGTACATACTAGCTTGTAATGCACCAGTACAAATCACTGTCCCAACGGGACAAGTTCAAGTTGCTACAGAGTCTGCATCACGAAATAAACGTGGCAGACCTCTAGGTTCCAAAGATAAGAATCCACGAAAATCAAAGAAAGGTGCAATAATTGAAACCGGGATTCCCAATATAACAGACATAGCGCGCGCTGAGACTCACTCTAATGAACCATCAGAAGAGGTTCGGGACGCCGAATCTCTAGGTTCTCAAGAGATCGATAACGATGAGATCTATATCAATTACACAATGTCTGAAACCCAATGGAACAGAAAAGAAGTCGACTACAATGCACTCTTTGCATACAAAGTAGCACTTGATATTGCGCTCACGCAAGAGGATCTAGAACCCACGTCTATCACACAGTGTACACAAAGAACAGACTGGCTAAAATGGAAAGAAGCCGTAAACGTGGAGTTAAAGAGTCTCAAACTCAGAAACGTGTTTGGTCCGATCATCCGGACCCCATCACACATCAAACCAGTGGGCCATAAATGGGTCTTTGTGCGCAAAAGAAACGAACTCGGTGAAGTCGTTAGATACAAAGCACGGCTTGTAGCACAAAGATTCTCACAAAGACCCGGAATCGATTATGAGGAGACTTATTCTCCAGTGGTGGATGCAACTACTTTTCGATTCCTCATAAGTCTGGCCATAAGAGAAAATCTAGATTTGCGGTTAATGGATGTTGTCACCGCATATCTCTATTGGCCCCTGGACAATGAAATATACATGAGACTACCAGATGGCATAGAGCTTAAAGATAAGCATACATCTCGAGATCAGTACTGCATCAGGCTGAACAAATCCTTGTATGGACTGAAACAAAGTGGACGTATGTGGTATAACCGGTTAAGTGAATATCTCATCAGAGAAGGCTAAATATCTCATCAGAGAAAGCTACAAAAACGATCCCATCAGCCCATGCATTTTCATCAAGAAATACTCAAACAAAGGATTTGTAATCATAGCAGTTTACGTGGATAATCTAAACATCCTCGGAACATCTAGTGAGATCTCCCAAACAGTCGACTGCTTAAAAGCAGAATTCGAAATGAAAGACCTAGGCAAAACAAAATTCTGTTTGGGGTTACAACTTGAGTACATCAAAGGAGGAATCCTTGTGCATCAATCGGCTTATACTGAAAAGGTACTCAAATGATTTATTATGGACCAGGCCCACCCATTGACCAGCCCAATGGTAGTTAGGAGCCTAAACGATGACCCTCTTGGTCCTAAGAAGGATGATAAAGAAATCCTTGGTCCTGAAAAGCTATACCTCAGTGCTGTAAGAGTGTTAATGTACATGGCTAGTCACACTAGACCAGACATATGCTTTGCCGTGAACCTCCTAGCTCGATTCAGCTCATGTCCAACTCAAAGGCACTGGAACGGTATCAAACACCTCCTGAAACACCCCGACCCGTTTTTTTTTTTTTTAATACATCATTAACTAGTGATCCCATACTCACTAATCAACCTAACGAGCACCCAACATCACAATAATAACAATACTCAGCGGAAGGCATACATTAACATAATCATCACTCAATGATCAACACACAACCAACAACCTAAGTGTCAATTCTATTCAATCCCTGTTACAGAATCTAACAACTTAGCAATGCCTAACATCCCCAAACATAACACACAAGTCCCTAGATCATCCTCCTCCTCATTGCCATGATCCCACGGTCACACAAGCCTTTACCTACATCAACAACACAAATGAGATGCGTAAGTATTATTATAAATATTTAGTGAGGCAATCCTCCCAAGCAACAGGCTATACACACAAGCGATTAAACGCAAAACATAACAAACAACCAAACAAACAAACAAACAAACCCGACAATCTGCTCGGCCTGTGTCGAACGACACAGCCACGACCTCTGTCGATCGACACACTCCTCTTGTGTCGATCGACGCAACTCTCTGCGCCTCACAGAACGCCTCCAACGATCCCTTCTCCTCGACAACTCCTTCTAAAACCTCCACAACCCAAACTCGAACCTCACAGAAGCCAGCAAAGCTCCCCACAACCCAATCAAACAATCCACATCAAGTGAATCCATCAAAACATCACATCAATCACATAAAACAAACAATCACAGAGGTCTAATCGCTCAGATAAGCCATGGTCATGCACTCACCTTAGCAATCTGATCCTAACAACAAACACAACCAGGAGAGACTCTCCTTGCGTCTGAAACAGTCCAGAAACGCCCTACAACAAGCCACACAACCCAAACGCAACCTTGAGCAAACTGGACAGAAAAAGCAGAAACGAACAGTCTCAAAGACGAAACCCTAAAATCAAAACCAACCGTTAACTCTCCAATCCCTCCGGTGAAAAGCTTGCCCTAGCCGTCACGGAGCTTCCCACAAAATTTCACGCCGATCAGATATCAGACCAGATCACGATCGCAGTTACAACACCCGCTGGTCCGAATTCGCGCCTGAGAAAACGTGTCTCACAAAACTGCCAATAACTCATCGAGTTTAAACCCAAATTCACTTCTGTAAAAAGGAGAATGACGATAAAAGAGTTGGGAATAACTCAAATTTCGTTACCTTTGAAAACGATTTGATATGCCGAAACCGATTTCTCCCAAACCTTAACGATTCTGTTCTTTCTCTTCCTTTCTCCTTTTCTCTCTTTTTCCCCCTTACAGAACGAAAAGTGGCTAACTAAAGCCCTAATTTCGAGTTTCCTTCTTTTATAAGCATCCTCTATGGTTTCCATTACCCTAAACCAATTAAACCAAGCAATTTAATCATAAACCCTAACCGATTTCCGGTTCACAAGCGTTACAATTCTCCCCCACTAAAAATAGATTCGTCCTCGAATCTAACTCCACGCTTCCACTGCGCAACTCTGTGCAACCAACGCTATGGCTTGCACCACATCCACTCCGACTACTCTAGGTCTCTCTATCCGCCCATCAGTCAAGGACCCCGTGCAACCGAAACTACGGTCTACACAACCTCCGACTGAACCGGCCAACCACCAGTCAAGGACCCCGTGCAACCGACACTACGGTCTACACATCCTCCGACTGAACCTCAAACCAAAACTCTGTCCAGTCAATATACTTTACGATTTACTAGTCATTGTTGCTCACTACTCCGACTCCACTCTCAGACCGCAGTTTTCGAGCACAACCGTCTCTCCCAGGCCTCGGCCTAACGGTATCACAGGTATGAACATACTATTCTCTCCACTCCAAATAAAAAAAAAAAACCGGAGTTGTGTTAGCTCGCTTTCAGACACAAAGTCATCAGGTCGCGACACTTAGAGAGAATAATATCACAAAACTCGCTGTCGGGTCGTCACCCTAAAGCGTGCTCTCGGATCGTCACCCGAAGCCACCGTACCCACGCACTCTAAAGACACCAAGTCCCTCGAGCTGACTGTACCACTGGAGCATACCCCACTCCCCTCGAGTCATCAGGACACCAAGTCCCCATTAGAGCAACAATACTAAACGCATTCTAGCCTATCTCCTGGCTAGACCTCCCAAACATGGTTCGCGCAAGACATCGCGATGCCTCACCAACTATCATACCCACAGGAACATCACCATGACTCGTGCAAAACACCGCAGTGTCTCACCAGTCACCATATTCCCCTCGGGAACATCCACCATGACTCGCGCGAAACACCTATGTGTCTCACCAGCCAACATATTCCCCTCGGGAACATCAACCATGACTCGCGCGAAACACCTCTGTGTCTCACCAGCCAACATATTCCCCTCGGGCATCACTCTGACCAACCCCATGTCACCACGTAAACAACCCCATACTCCGGCTGTTTACCCAACACTTCCAAAAATAGACAAGTCTTACTCCAGACTTTCCATTTTTAGAAAACATACCGCCATCCCTGGCCACCCCGACAATGTAAGATCACCATCTACACATCTCGATCCACTCATCTCCCGCGAAGTCTCCCCCACTTCGCTTTCCGGCAACTCTCTTGCCTTTTACAGTTCTCTTATGGAATCCTTAGTCTCAGACCACCGTCTAGACTTCCCGTCAAACTCTCCATGAGTTTACGGTTTCCACTCCTGGACTCACTTGCCCACTCCGCAAACCGAAAATGTTAGATCTCCATCTAAACATTTCGTCAGCTCCATGACATCACAACCACACACTCCGGTTGTCTACTCCGAAACTTCCCAAAAATAGAAATTTCCTTTTCAGGAAACTTTCCCTTTTTAGCAACCACAAAATGTTAGATCTCCATCTAAACATTTCGCCACCTCACTTCCCGGCACTACATTGCCCTATCCATACTCCCATGGATAACCTCAGCTGCCTCCAGGCATCTCCGACGAAGTAAGTAGCCAACTTAACTTCTCAAGAATCCGCCACCAGCACAACTACTCTGATGAACCACCACTCACGGTATACCCAATACCGACGTGATTCACCACCTCCAACAGCTTCCCAAAAGCCACCTGCAAGAAGCTAACACACCAAGCAACTCACAGAAACAAACAACTCACCGTGGAATCTCATTGAATGCTCGAAGAGGATGATACTAGGACTCCAACAGCACTCAATTGATTAAACACTCCATAATCAATTCTCTGCTAACACCCTAGCTCATCACACATCAATCATCAGGAAATTAATTCATCCAATTAAATTCCTACACATCCTAGAACCGTAATACGCTCTGATACCAAATTGAAACACCCCGACCCGTTTTTTTTTTTTTTTTAATACATCATTAACTAGTGATCCCATACTCACTAATCAACCTAACGAGCACCCAACATCATAATAATAACAATACTCAGCGGAAGGCATACATTAACATAATTATCACTCAATGATCAACACACAACCAGCAACCTAAGTGTCAATTCTATTCAACCCCTGTTACAGAATCTAACAACTTAGCGATGCCCAACATCCCCAAACATAAAACACAAGTCCCTAGATCATCCTCCTCTTCATTGCCATGATCCCACGGTCACACAAGCCTTTACCTGCATCAACAACACAAATGAGATGCGTAAGTATTATTATAAATACTTAGTGAGGCAATCCTCCCAAGCAACAGGCTATACACACAAGCAATTAAACTCAAAACATAACAAACAACCAAACAAACAAACAAACAAACCCGACAATCTGCTCGGCCTGTGTCGAACGACACAGCCACGACCTCTGTCGATCGACACACTCCTCTTGTGTCGATCGACGCAACTCTCTGCGCCTCACAGAACGCCTCCAACGATCCCTTCTCCTCGACAACTCCTTCTAAAACCTCCACAACCCAAACTCGAACCTCACAGAAGCCAGCAAAGCTCCCCACAACCCAATCAAACAATCCACATCAAGTGAATCCATCAAAACATCACATCAATCACATAAAACAAACAATCACAGAGGTCTAATCGCTCAGATAAGCCATGGTCATGCACTCAACTTAGCAATCTGATCCTAACAACAAACACAACCAGGAGAGACTCTCCTTGCGTCTGAAACAGTCCAGAAACGCCCTACAACAAGCCACACAACCCAAACGCAACCTTGAGCAAACTGGACAGAAAAAGCAGAAACGAACAGTCTCAAAGACGAAACCCTAAAATTAAAACCAACCGTTAACTCTCCAATCCCTCCGGTGAAAAGCTTGCCCTAGCCGTCACGGAGCTTCCCACAAAATTTCACGCCGATCAGATATCAGACCAGATCACGATCGCAGTTACAACACCCGCTGGTCCGAATTCGCGCCTGAGAAAACGTGTCTCACAAAACTGCCAATAACTCATCGAGTTTAAACCCAAATTCACTTCTGTAAAAAGGAGAATGACGATAAAAGAGTTGGGAATAACTCAAATTTCGTTACCTTTGAAAACGATTTGATATGCCGAAACCGATTTCTCCCAAACCTTAACGATTCTGTTCTTTCTCTTCCTTTCTCCTTTTCTCTCTTTTTCCCCCTTACAGAACGAAAAGTGGCTAACTAAAGCCCTAATTTCGAGTTTCCTTCTTTTATAAGCATCCTCTATGGTTTCCATTACCCTAAACCAATTAAACCAAGCAATTTAATCATAAACCCTAACCAATTTCCGGTTCACAAGCGTTACAATTCTCCCCCACTAAAAATAGATTCGTCCTCGAATCTAACTCCACGCTTCCACTGCGCAACTCTGTGCAACCAACGCTATGGCTTGCACCACATCCACTCCGACTACTCTAGGTCTCTCTATCCGCCCATCAGTCAAGGACCCCGTGCAACCGAAACTACGGTCTACACAACCTCCGACTGAACCGGCCAACCACCAGTCAAGGACCCCGTGCAACCGACACTACGGTCTACACATCCTCCGACTGAACCTCAAACCAAAACTCTGTCCAGTCAATATACTTTACGATTTACTAGTCATTGTTGCTCACTACTCCGACTCCACTCTCAGACCGCAGTTTTCGAGCACAACCGTCTCTCCCAGGCCTCGGCCTAACGGTATCACAGGTATGAACATACTATTCTCTCCACTCCAAATAAAAAAAAAAAACCGGAGTTGTGTTAGCTCGCTTTCAGACACAAAGTCATCAGGTCGCGACACTTAGAGAGAATAATATCACAAAACTCGCTGTCGGGTCGTCACCCTAAAGCGTGCTCTCGGATCGTCACCCGAAGCCACCGTACCCACGCACTCTAAAGACACCAAGTCCCTCGAGCTGACTGTACCACTGGAGCATACCCCACTCCCCTCGAGTCATCAGGACACCAAGTCCCCATTAGAGCAACAATACTAAACGCATTCTAGCCTATCTCCTGGCTAGACCTCCCAAACATGGTTCGCGCAAGACATCGCGATGCCTCACCAACTATCATACCCACAGGAACATCACCATGACTCGTGCAAAACACCGCAGTGTCTCACCAGTCACCATATTCCCCTCGGGAACATCCACCATGACTCGCGCGAAACACCTATGTGTCTCACCAGCCAACATATTCCCCTCGGGAACATCAACCATGACTCGCGCGAAACACCTCTGTGTCTCACCAGCCAACATATTCCCCTCGGGCATCACTCTGACCAACCCCATGTCACCACGTAAACAACCCCATACTCCGGCTGTTTACCCAACACTTCCAAAAATAGACAAGTCTTACTCCAGACTTTCCATTTTTAGAAAACATACCGCCATCCCTGGCCACCCCGACAATGTAAGATCACCATCTACACATCTCGATCCACTCATCTCCCACGAAGTCTCCCCCACTTCGCTTTCCGGCAACTCTCTTGCCTTTTACAGTTCTCTTATGGAATCCTTAGTCTCAGACCACCGTCTAGACTTCCCGTCAAACTCTCCATGAGTTTACGGTTTCCACTCCTGGACTCACTTGCCCACTCCGCAAACCGAAAATGTTAGATCTCCATCTAAACATTTCGTCAGCTCCATGACATCACAACCACACACTCCGGTTGTCTACTCCGAAACTTCCCAAAAATAGAAATTTCCTTTTCAGGAAACTTTCCCTTTTTAGCAACCACAAAATGTTAGATCTCCATCTAAACATTTCGCCACCTCACTTCCCGGCACTACATTGCCCTATCCATACTCCCATGGATAACCTCAGCTGCCTCCAGGCATCTCCGACGAAGTAAGTAGCCAACTTAACTTCTCAAGAATCCGCCACCAGCACAACTACTCTGATGAACCACCACTCACGGTATACCCAATACCGACGTGATTCACCACCTCCAACAGCTTCCCAAAAGCCACCTGCAAGAAGCTAACACACCAAGCAACTCACAGAAACAAACAACTCACCGTGGAATCTCATTGAATGCTCGAAGAGGATGATACTAGGACTCCAACAGCACTCAATTGATTAAACACTCCATAATCAATTCTCTGCTAACACCCTAGCTCATCACACATCAATCATCAGGAAATTAATTCATCCAATTAAATTCCTACACATCCTAGAACCGTAATACGCTCTGATACCAAATTGAAACACCCCGACCCGTTTTTTTTTTTTTTTTAATACATCATTAACTAGTGATCCCATACTCACTAATCAACCTAACGAGCACCCAACATCATAATAATAACAATACTCAGCGGAAGGCATACATTAACATAATTATCACTCAATGATCAACACACAACCAGCAACCTAAGTATCAATTCTATTCAACCCCTGTTACAGAATCTAACAACTTAGCGATGCCCAACATCCCCAAACATAACACACAAGTCCCTAGATCATCCTCCTCTTCATTGCCATGATCCCACGGTCACACAAGCCTTTACCTGCATCAACAACACAAATGAGATGCGTAAGTATTATTATAAATACTTAGTGAGGCAATCCTCCCAAGCAACAGGCTATACACACAAGCGATTAAACTCAAAACATAACAAACAACCAAACAAACAAACAAACTAACCCGACAATCTGCTCGGCCTGTGTCGAACGACACAGCCACGACCTCTGTCGATCGACACACTCCTCTTGTGTCGATCGACGCAACTCTCTGCGCCTCACAGAACGCCTCCAACGATCCCTTCTCCTCGACAACTCCTTCTAAAACCTCCACAACCCAAACTCGAACCTCACAGAAGCCAGCAAAGCTCCCCACAACCCAATCAAACAATCCACATCAAGTGAATCCATCAAAACATCACATCAATCACATAAAACAAACAATCACAGAGGTCTAATCGCTCAGATAAGCCATGGTCATGCACTCAACTTAGCAATCTGATCCTAACAACAAACACAACCAGGAGAGACTCTCCTTGCGTCTGAAACAGTCCAGAAACGCCCTACAACAAGCCACACAACCCAAACGCAACCTTGAGCAAACTGGACAGAAAAAGCAGAAACGAACAGTCTCAAAGACGAAACCCTAAAATCAAAACCAACCGTTAACTCTCCAATCCCTCCGGTGAAAATCTTGCCCTAGCTGTCACGGAGCTTCCCACAAAATTTCACGCCGATCAGATATCAGACCAGTCCACGATCGCAGTTACAACATCCGCTGGTCCGAATTCGCGCCTGAGAAAACGTGTCTCACGAAACTGCCAATAACTCATCGAGTTTAAACCCAAATTCACTTCTGTAAAAAGGAGAATGAAGATAAAAGAGTTGGAAATAACTCCACCAAATTTCGTTACCTTTGACAACGATTTGATATGCCGAAACCGATTTTTCCCAAACCCTAACGATTCTGTTCTTTCTCTTCCTTTCTCCTTTTCTCTCTTTTTCCCCCTTACAGAACAAAAACTGGCTAACTAAAGCCCTAATTTCGAGTTTCCTTCTTTTATAAGCATCCTCTATGGTTTCCATTACCCTAAACCAATTAAACCAAGCAATTTAATCATAAACCCTAACCGATTTCCGGTTCACGGGCGTTACACCTCCTAAGATACCTTCAAGGTACTAAAGACTTAGGACTATTTTACACTAACCACAACAAGGATGGACTAGTTGGTTTTGCTGATACAGGATATCTATCAGATCCGCACAATGCCAAGTCTCAAACTGGCTATGTGTTCACGCATGGAGGAACAGCCATCTCTTGGAGATCGATAAAGCAGACAATCACTACCACTTCATCAAACCATGCAGAACTTTTGGCCATTCACGAAGCCAGCAGAGAATGTGTCTGGCTACGATCCATGACTCAGCACATCCGGTCAGATTGTGGTATGGACAAAGACAAGGAGCCTACGGTGATGTATGAAGACAATGCGGCATGTATTGCTCAACTCAAGGAAGGTTATATCAAAGGAGATCGGACGAAGCACATCCTACCGAAATTCTTCTCAACCTCGGATTGGCGGAAGGATGGTACGATCAGCGTTCAACAGGTCCGATCAAGCGAGAACTCTGCCGACCTTTTCACCAAATCATTGCCCGCTTCAACACTCCGGAGGCTCTTCCAACAAATAGGAATGCGTAGACTTAGAGATCTACAGTGATGCTCTAATCAGGGGGAGTAATGCGTGTTGTACTCTTTTTCCTTCACCATGGTTTTTCCCACTGGGTTTTCCTGGTAAGGTTTTAATGAGGCAACATTCCCCAGCGCATTATCGAGATCCCGATTGACCATCAGGTCCGGTTACTCCGTCCAAGGGGGAGTGTTATAATACATCATATTGGACTTATAACCGGGCCCAATAAGCCCATCAGGGTTATTCATTATGTATTATCTTATATATATTCCCAAGAGGATCAATAAAATAATCAGTTCCACAACAAATTCATAATAATTGTCAAGATTTTATTGAGATTATTGGGCAGGATATTGACGTTTATGATGATTGTAGGTTTCTCTGGGCTTTAGCATAAAGAGCAAATCCATTTATTCGAAATGATTGGGCTTCAAAGCATGAATCAGAAAGCGTCATTTAACGGGTCGGATCATACAGATCCGCGTGTCTTGACATGGGTCGGTGATTCTTTAATTACCAAACTGTCCTTTTAATAATGCTTAACGGATGCTTAATACCTAATGTCAATTTTTGTAATATAACACATCAATATTGGTTAAAGTTTTATTAATGCTGCTCAAATAATAGTATAGAGATTACTACTCTATATTGTTGTGTTAAGTATATGTGAAGCATAATGCTGATGAAATTGTTAATAATGTGTGGTTTAAATAAAATTGTCATAAGCACTCTCGAGATTCATCTGAAGTTGTTCTGAATCATGAGGTCACTTCCATGGATGAGTTCTTTCAGCCAATAGAGTTACAGAAAAATTTCTACAGCTAATATAGTTACAAGAAAAATTATTAACAAATAATCTACACCTAGCGGATGGAATTAAACAGTATATACACATATATCACTTGAGAAAAAAAAAATCTAAAACTTCACTTAATTTTGTTTTTTTAATTTGTAAAATCTATAATATAATTAGGGAGTCTTCTCTCCATCTAGGGTGTTCACATTCACCTAGACATTCACCTAAATAATATTATTATTTTTTTATATTAAGGAATATTTCAAATGTTCATTTAATGCATATTTATATCACTTATAGACTTATAGTTAATAAAAAACTTAATTAAATAAAAACGAATTAAATAAACTAAAGAAAAATCTTAAAATAGTGAATAATAATACCATGGAAATTTTATAGTAAAACAATATAACTAAACTTTTAACAATAAATTTGAATGTATATTAAATTCTAGATTTGTAAAAATAAATCATAATAAAATACAACAATAAATATATTTTAATCTACATAGTACATTAATTGAGTGTGATAGACAAATTATTAGATTTCTTGAAAAACAAAAATTTTAATATATTAAATTTTATGAAGTTCGGTATATTAAAAATGAGCATAAAGACAAAAACAAATTAGTAGATGTATAAAAATAACACGAAAAATATAAAAGAAAAAGTTAACCGAATAATGATAAATCATTGAAACTTTTGAACTAAAAAAAAAGTGTAAATAGACTAAATATTTGTTTAAAAAAGAGCGAGTATAAATTACTTTTATTGAATGATATGAACAATTTCTATACAAAATTTTTCCGAATAGTTTTATAATTATTTTCATATATATATACAACATATGAGAGTTTTAAAACAAATGATGATATTCTTAAAATCATAAATTGTTTTCCTTGGAAACTTATAAAATAGTTATAAAACGTGAAACAAATAAAGTTTTAATGTTTATAAAAGTTTTACACCAAAATAGGAAATAAGTTTAGAAATTTTACAACAAAGTACATGATAAATAGATATGATACATAGTTTTTATAATCGAGTAGAAATCCGACATACGTCATGAACCCAAAAATATGTTTAACAGTTCTATTTTTGAGTTAATTATTATTTACATAAAAGATTAAAAAAAAATCAGATATAATGTTGATGTTATGTAGATGATGTTAATAGTATAATATAAAATGTTTTATAGCTATATATGATCTTAAGTATAGTTTTAAGAAATTGAAAAAAAATAAAAAAATAATAAGCAAAACATAATTAAAAATATAAGACTTATAACGAAAGTATTAATATCGTTATACACGTGCATCGCGCGAGTTTTCCTCTAAAATCACTTAATTTGAAACATATGGAGTATTATAGTATATATATTGCATATACAAAATGAATAATTTTATTTTTCAAATGAGAAAACAATAAATCACAAAAATCCCCTATATATTAAAAGAGAAACATTTTCGCCACGTGTCGTTGTTAGAAAGCTCGCATTAATTATAAAAATAAAACCCTATCCAAAGTTTTCAAACTCTCCTCTCACCTATTGAATTTATTTAAGTAAATATTGAATTTTCTCTTCCCTCTAATTTTGTTAACAAATTTATTTCCCTTTATTTTAGAAATATTTCAAAAATTTTAATAAAAACTTATCTCTCATCTTTTTATGATCATATTTTTTAAAAAAATTGAATCAATACATAGTCTATATAATAAATAAAATATTTTTATTTTTCATATATGTTGTGATTTGAATTTTTAAAAACGGACATAATTTACTTAATTAGTAAAAAAAAAGAAGTGAATTTTAATATTTTAATATTTGATTTAACACACATCCAAAAAATATTTAATATTTTGAATAAAAAGTAAAGAAACTTTGACAAAAAAAAAATAAAGAACAAAACTATTCAATCAAAAACAATAAATAATCATTTTAAAATGTGAAAAAATTGCATTGTATCATAAAGATCAGCGAGTTACTGAAATTTGAAATCGGAATATATAAACAAGCGTTTGTATCATAAAGATCAACATGTCACTATGTCTTTGATTCGTTTAATATCTTTTATAGATCAACTAGATTAGGCCCCGCGTATACGCGGGTTTAAAAGTAAAAATTTTATAACCCTGTGTAAAAAAAAAATTAGGAGCCGTGTATACGGGTTTATAGATAAAATTTTATAACCCTTAAAAAAAATTAGATATTTTATAAAATATTTATAAATTACTTAATTTAATTATTCTCTTTGTTTACCAATTATTTTAATATATTTTTACATATATAGTTTTTTATTATCAATCATGTTTAAAAAATTTATATTTTTATCCAGTGAAATCAATCTTTACGCATCAATCTCCTAAACGTTGACAAAAAAATTTGTAACTTATTAAAACGTGTAGAAGCATACGTAAATATCACATTTAGATCAAAACTTCTATTGTAACACAATAATCATATCAAACGTCTTTAAATTCTCGCATCCACAAAAACATTGGTACACTAACCCTAATCACATCAAAAGTAAAACATATTATACATTAGAAATTCACCCATTCATCCAATAAAATAAATTATAGGGTATCCACCTACAAACCGTTAACAAAATAGTTCGACACCAATTATTGAAACATATAAACAAACACCAAAAAATTAGGTTTTGATCAAAACTTACCTTATCATACGATGATAGCTTCTAGACCAATCAGTTGAAACATCACTGAATCTTCATGCATCAATACATATGGTTTGTTCCACATCCACCAAATTTACAACCATAATTAAAAAAACATAATTCTAATTTCTATAAAATTATAGTAACAATTAGAAAACGCAATAAATCCATATGAACTGCTATTAAAACCTATCAAGGTATATATATAGGAAACTAAGAGGCGGTGAAAATTTTAAGTTTTTTTTTCATTAATTCGATGATATATTTAAAAAATACATATATTTACCCGTAATTATCGACAAAATTTTTTTAAAAAATTACTTTTCATGAAGTAGGGGTGAAATTTTTTTTCATTAATTCTACGATATTTTTTAAAAATACATATATTTACCCGTAATTATCGACAGAGTTTTTAAATTTCATGAAGTAGAGAAAATTCATCCCTATGAGTTTTCTTAACATTATCTTCTTATATTTTTAAAATTATTTTAACATTATCTTTTTATTTTCAAATTTATTTAAGTTTTCATATTTTCTCATAATTATCTATTTACATATTTAAAATTATTAAATACAAATATTTTTTTGACACGTGTCCAAATCTATAATCGATAGATACGACACGTGTCGCGATCTCTTGAGTTACTAACTTCGAAAACCCAACTTTATATAATAAGATTAGAGTTTTATATTTACGTTACAAGCAAACTTTCAAATCGTGAATTTTAAAATTTATAAATTTAATGTTTGTTCCGCGGTGTACCGCGGGTTAAAACCTAGTTGAAAATTAAAAGAGAAGAAAACGACATTCTAAATAAATTTTTGTAAATAAAACTTGAATTCATATTGGATTCCATTTAGAAAAAGACATACACAAATGACAAATTTGGAAGAACTTGTCATGAAATTTCCCCGAAGAAAATCCCAAAACTGCTTGACCATATTGACTCCAGCAAAACGTGAGAAATCAACTAAGATAAAACAGAGCAAACCTTTAGTGACGCAACTATTTTACTATATAAAGGCATTTGCTTCAGTAATCACTAATCACTATCTCCAACTAGAACCACATAAATATTATAGGATGGGCATCATAAAAATTATCATCGCCATGGTTCTAAATATAGCTCTGAATCTGCAATGCAGTTTCGTCTTTGCTGATACCAAGGTATTTAACATTTATGCGAGATATTTCTTGATGAAGCAATATAACCATATTTAATATTGAGTAATATACTAATATTGTTGCTTTGTGCCCAATAGGTTTATGTAGTTTATCTTGGAGCGAAGAAACACGATGATCCTGAGTCTGTCACTGAATCTCACCATCAGTTGTTGTGGCCACTTATGGGAAGGTGTGATTTAGTATTTCAACAAAAGAGATTACATATACTAGTTGATGACAGAAAAAACATAATGTGCTGTATATAGCAACTTAGTATTGTACTATTTTTCATTCACATAAATAAGTCTTCATCCATTGCCATTTTCCAAATTAACTTTTTTAATGGTGTTTAGTATATACGGAATATGTGTATGTATAGTGATATAAAGATATAAAAGTTATTTCAGAAAGAAAAAAAGAAAGGATATAAACAAAGATTCTGAAAATAAAATTTATAATATGTATTTTAGTTATAAAAAAAATTCGTAATTAGCTAGTTTGTTGGATATAGTTTTCTAATGATACTTTTTTTTTTTTGGTTCAAGTTTTCTAATGATACTTAATTTTCATGTTTTCAGCAAAAAAGCAGTCCATGATTCAATAGTGTACAGTTACCGACACGGCTTCTCAGGTTTCGCTGCCAAGCTCACAGAGTCCCAAGCCCAACAACTTTCAGGTACTTTTATAGTTGAACTCTTCTCGGTTTGACTTAAACCAATATTTGTCTGAACAAGTCCATGTCTTCTCGAGAACAGACCTGCCTGAAGTAGTACATGTCATACCAAATACATTATACCAACTGACAACAACTAGAACTTGGGATTACTTGGGCCTGTCTCCTGGTACTTCAAAAGGTCTTCTACATAAGGCCAACATGGGGAACAAAGTCATCGTTGGAGTCATCGATTCAGGTATATGAATATAGTAAAAGTCTTATATTTTCTTAAAGACATGTTTACTAATAGAAAGCATTAAATGTGGTTACAGGTGTGTGGCCAGAGTCTGAAATGTTTAATGACAAAGGCTATGGACCAATTCCTAACCGTTGGAAAGGTGGCTGTGTAAATGGACAACGCTTCAACGCCTCGGTTCACTGCAACAGAAAGCTGATAGGAGCAAAACACTTTATTGATGGCTTTAAAGCCGACTACGGAGACTTGACCATAACAAAGAACCCTGATTACATTTCCCCGAGAGACTTTACCGGTCATGGCACACACGTCTCCTCAACCATCGGTGGTTCTTTTCTTCCTAATGTAAGCTACTTAGGCCTCGGAAAGGGAACTGTAAGAGGCGGTGCTCCCGGTGTCCATTTAGCTATGTATAAGGCGTGCTGGGATAAAGTGGGATGCTTAGGAGCTGATGTATTAAGAGCAATCGATGAAGCTATTCATGATGGTGTTGATGTTTTGTCAATCTCTTTAGGACACACAGTTCCTTTATCTCCAGAAATTGATGATGTGAGGGAGGCGATCTCTGTGGGAGCATTCCATGCGGTAGCAAAGGGCATTCCTGTAGTAGCGTCAGCTGGTAATGATGGCCCTGGGGCTCAGACCATTGCAAATGTAGCTCCTTGGATCTTGACGGTGGCTGCAACTACTCTAGACCGTTCCTTTCCCACAGCCATCACACTTGGGAACAATATAACAATACTGGTATACATATATTTTGTTTCTTTTCTCTCTAAACTATAAGGAAAAATGTATTTCTAGAGATCTAAACATTGGAAAGTTTCTTCTTTGTTTTTAATGTAGGGTCAAGCTATCTTTGTCGGTCAAGAACTCGGTGTTGTTGGCCTTACTTACCCAGGGTAACATTAAATTACATATTTCATGTTTTGATCATTTGATATTTCAAGACGAGATTACGTCTTTGGACATGATATAGCCTTCAACTTGCAGTGACTGTGAGAAGCTCTCTGCTAATCCGAACAGTACAATGCAAGGAAAAATTGTGTTGTGTTTCACAACAGATACACTATCAAATTCTGCTATAAGCGCAATAAGCAAATCCGGTGGTCGAGGGGTAATCATTGCAAGAAATCCAACCTACTTGCTTCTTCGAACTCGTAACTTTCCCTATGTTTTCGTAGACTTCGAGCTTGGGACCGACATTTTGTACTATATACGCTCCACAAGGTATATTTTCAAAACAATCACGATCTCTTTAACCAATACATTCGACTAAAAATATTGGGTTTTGTTCGTTCAGATCTCCCACTGTAGAGATACATGCTTCAAGTACTCGTGTTGGACAACCTGTGGCGACAAAAGTAGCAACTTTCTCATCAAGAGGACCTAATTCAATTTCTCCAGCAATTCTTAAGGTAGAAAAGACCATTTCATACAATCTTAAACTTTTAAGATTCTCTGTTTTGAAACCGCTTCTCCCTTATGGCAGCCGGATATAGCGGCACCCGGTGTGAACATACTAGCAGCTACTTCTATAAATGATACTTCTAACGACAAAGGATTTGCTATGAAGTCAGGGACATCAATGGCTACTCCTGTTGTTGCAGGAGTTGTAGTACTCCTCAAATCATTATACCCTGATTGGTCTCCTGCTGCTATCAAATCAGCTATTGTCACCACAGGTTCTTATAATCTTCAAATGCGTTTGTTAGAATGATCAGAATATATATATAAAATATTGATCTTGGGATCATATTTTACATTGCAGCATGGAAAACTGATCCATCAGGAGAACCCATTTTCGCAGACGGGTCAAACCGCAAGCTAGCAGATCCGTTTGATTACGGAGGAGGCCTCATAAATCCAGAGAAGGCTGTAAAACCAGGTCTCATCTACGACATGACCACACATGACTATTTCTTGTACTTATGCTCCACTGATTACAATGACAACTCCATTTCCCGAGTCATCGGAAAAACAACAGTCTGTCCTAACCCCAAGCCATCTGTTCTCGATCTAAACTTGCCATCCATCACAATCCCAAACCTTGAAGAGAAAGTCACTCTCACCAGAACCGTCACTAATGTTGGACCTCTCAACTCAGTATACAAAGTCATGATCGATCCTCCAATGGGTGTTAATGTGACAGTGAAACCGGAGACGCTAGTGTTCAACTCTACGACCAAAAAAGTTTCTTATAAAGTGACAGTTTCGACCATGCACAAAGTAAATACTGGCTATTACTTTGGAAGCTTGACTTGGACTGACAATCTGCAGAATGTGGTCATCCCAGTATCTGTGAGAACTCAGAAACTCCAACCATACTACGATGAGAACTGATGTAAGCAAAAAAGGCAGAGTTGTGAAAATAATTGGCTAAGTACTACTCTGTATTGTTCTGTTAAATAATTGCCTAAGTACTACTCTATATTGTTGTGTTAAGTATATGTGAAGCATAATGCTGATGAATAATAATATTGTGTGGATTGTGTTGTTTAAATAAAATTGTCATAAGCACTCTTGAGATTCATCTGAAGTTGTTCTCAGTGAGGTCACTTCCATGGATGAGTTCTTTGAGCTAAACCCTAGAAATCGTCCGCGCGCAAGGGTTGATCGATCAGGAACCTGATCAAGTCCTCGATGATTGAATCGCTGAAAAAACAAGGAAAAAAATAAGTACAAAATTTAAGAAACATATACTTGGAACTTGGAAGTTATTTTTGGAGATAAGAGTACAAAGTTAAAACTTCAATCATTATTAATCAACGTTACATGAAAGTTGAATTAGTTTGAGACAGAATAAGTATGTATACATCTCATGAGTGTGTTAGTTTTTTTTTTTTTTTCCTTGTATACATCTCTTATTAGGGCTAAAAGGAAAATCAAAAGAAAAGGAGAACAAAAACCCTTACTTGTCAGAAACGTTAAAGTCCAATACCCACAAGATTATGTTGCAACAGAGGAAAGCATATCTCGTGTTTTGTTATAAAAACAAACGAGTAAAATCTTAAACAGTTGTTTACTTGTAAAACAATTGAAAAGTCAGTTTCACATCCTAAGATTGGAAACGAAAACATCGCACAGAGTAAGCAATCTTGATCTCTGCCTCAATGAGCTTCCCAAGTTGCGAATCCATCATCATATATCATAAATTGAAATATGTGTTATTGACTATAATTTGCACCCGTTCTTGACCAAGTCTGAACATCCTTTGAGGTAACCTATTGTCACCTGAACTTTTTTATAAAAGGCATTAGACTGTCTTCTCCCTTTCCTCAATGAAAAAATATAAAAAAAAAAAAAACAACTACTTGTTTTATAATATTCCTTATATAGTTCCAAAATATAGACAACCAATTTTACGAATCTATATACGATCTCATACGTGACATATAAATAGTTGTCTACCCTAATAAAAAAAAAACTACAACTATTTGAAACATAATATAGATATGTGAAGATCGAAAAACTATTTCGTAAATAATACTATATCACGATTAATGAAGGTAGAAGATACATCGAATCATAAATAGTTGTCTATTCGGGAAACTAAAATCTATAACCAAGTTGGCCTACAAAAAACTAGAGGTATAATCTGGCTGCGTCGCTGCGATATATTTATGTTTCCAATCTCAGGTTTGAACCGCCTTTTCTAGTTTTCTTCAAGTAAAAAATTATTTTAAACGTGTATACGTTATTGAATCAAATAATCATCTATATTCTTTCCCCAAAAATAAACGACTAAGTTCATGTATCTATTAAAAAAAGTTTTTTTTTTTTTCTTTTTTTTGACATAATTCGCGTACGTACCACATTTCTTGACATTCTTCCTATTACTATCAGATATAATGTAATATGAGTGCTAAAGAAGCCATAGGTGTTCACAAATATCCTACAAATCAAATTTCCAGTTTTTACTTTCTATCTCTTTTCTTTGAGTTGTTCATACTATTTTTGTGTCTCTAATATGATCATTTCTAATCTTCAGAGTTTCTTAAAGATAGTACTTTAGTGTTCTTAATCTGACCAATTCTAATATATGGCTGGTATGAAGTCATTTTCCCATAATCAGTTTAGTACAATTCAAAGTTGCTTAGTACAATTAAATTTAATGTTTAAACTAATTCAATTAGATACAAATCTAGTGTTCATATTTTGATCAGTTCTAATCTCATTAAAGAACTATTCTGAGTTGCTTAATATTGAAAATCCAATGTTTAAAATAATATAGATTCTTAATTTAAAGTATGTTAAAATTGAAACGTTGACTCTGAAAAACAAGCAAGCACAAAGCAAACTAATGACACAAACATCTATGACCTCGTCGTAGATGGAGTCCTCGAATTTTATACCTTATATAAAGCCTTTTGCTTCATTGATAATCTTTAAACATTGAATCATATATCTTTCTATCTCCTTTTAAGAGAGAAAATGAGCAAAACCATAATTCTCCTGGCGTTATTTCTGACTATAGTTCTGAATGTGCATAACAGTTTCGTGGTTGCGGAGAGCAAGGTAATTGGTATATATGAGAGATCTCTCTTGATCAGGAACCATAACCATATCTAACATTGACTATTGTAATTGTTTTGTTATCAATAGGTTTATGTTGTTTACTTGGGAGAGAAGGAACATGACGAACCTGAGTCTGTCACAGAATCTCACCATCAGATGTTGTGGTCACTTCTTGGAGGGTATGATGACTTAGTACTTCTACATAGGATTAACTTTTTGGAGACATACATATGTCGAAAGATCGAAGATATTTTACTTACTTCGTTTTCTTGTTTCAGCAAAAAGGCTGTTCATGATTCAATAGTGTACAGTTATCGACACGGCTTCTCAGGTTTTGCTGCCAAGCTCACAGAGTCCCAAGCCCAGCAACTATCAGGTACTTTTAGAGTTGAAATCTTCTCGATTTCCTGGCTTGACTTAGTTATTTGTCTGAACAAATCAATGTCCTCTTGAGAACAGAACTGCCTGAAGTAGTACATGTCATACCAAATACATTATACGAAATGACAACAACTAGAACTTGGGATTACTTGGGACTGTCTCCGGGTAATCCAAAGAGTCTCCTACAGACGGCCAACATGGGGAACCAAGTCATTGTTGGAGTCATCGACACAGGTATGTGAAATATAGTAATGGTCTATGGTTCCCTTAAAGACATGTTTACTGATGGAAGGTATTACATGTGGTTATAGGAGTGTGGCCAGAGTCTGAAATGTTTAATGACAAAGGCTATGGACCAATTCCTAGCCGTTGGAAAGGTGGCTGTGAATCTGGACAACGCTTCAATGCCTCGGTTCACTGCAACAGAAAGCTGATAGGAGCGAAATATTTTCTTGATGGCCTTGTTGCCGAAATTGGAGACTTGAACACAACAGAGAACCCTGAGTACATTTCCTCTAGAGACTTTAACGGTCATGGCACACACGTTTCCTCAACCATAGGTGGTTCTTTTCTGCCTAATGTAAGCTACGAAGGCCTTGGAAGAGGAACCGCGAGAGGTGGTGCTCCCGGTGTCCATTTAGCTATTTATAAAGCGTGCTGGCTTACAGGGGCATGTACAGGAGCTGATGTCTTAAAAGCAATTGATGAAGCTATCCATGATGGTGTTGATGTTTTGTCACTCTCTTTGCAATCTAGTGTTCCTTTATACCCAGAAACCGATGTGAGGGAGCTGATCGCTGTGGGAGCATTCCATGCGGTTGCAAAGGGAATTCATGTTGTAGCTGCAGCTGGTAATGCTGGCCCCACGGCTCAGACCATTTCTAATGTAGCTCCTTGGGTCTTGACGGTGGCTGCAACTACTCAAGACCGTTCCTTTCCCACAGCCATCACACTTGGGAACAATATAACAATACTGGTATACATATATTGTGTTTCTCTCTCCATAAACTATAAGAGAAAATGTTTTTCTAGAGATTAATTTAAACCTCTGTGCTGAAAATTTCCTCTTTGTTTAATGTAGGGTCAAGCAATCTTTGCCGGTCCAGAACTCGGTTTTGTCGGTCTTACTTACCCAGAGAGTCCACTTTCAGGGTAACATTGAATTACATATATATATATTTTTTTTTTATCATTTGATTGTTCAAGAAGTTAAACCTGCAAGATTACGTCTTTGGACATGATATAGTCTTCAACTTGCAGGGACTGTGAGGAACTCTCTGCTAATCTCAACAATACAATGCAAGGAAAAGTTGTGTTGTGTTTCACAGAAGGTACACCATCAAATGCTGCTGTAACCGCAGTAAGCAAAGCCGGTGGTCTCGGGGTAATCATTGCAAGAAACCCGACCCACTTGCTTTCTCGAACTCGTTACTTTCCCTATGTTTCCGTAGACTTCGAGCTTGGGACCGACATTTTGTACTATATACGGTCCACAAGGTATATTTTCAAAACAATCACACTCTCTTTAACCAACACATTCGACTAAACATATTGGCTTTTGTTCTTTCAGATCTCCCATTGTAAAGATACAGGGTTCAAGAACGCTTGTTGGACAACCTGTGGCGACAAAAGTAGCAACTTTCTCATCAAGGGGACCTAATTCAGTTTCTCCAGCAATTCTCAAGGTAGAAAAAAACAATTTCATACAATTTTAAAGTCTTAAGATTCTCTGTTTTGAAACTGCTTCTCCGTTATGGCAGCCGGATATAGCGGCACCCGGTGTGAATATACTAGCAGCTACTTCTCCAAATGATACTTCTAACGACAAAGGATTTGCTATGATGTCAGGGACATCAATGGCTACTCCTATTGTTTCAGGAGTTGTAGTGCTCCTTAAATCAATATACCCTGATTGGTCTCCTGCTGCTATTAAATCTGCTATTGTCACTACAGGTTCTTATACCATCTTTAATACTTTGTTAGATTGACTAATAAGAGTTTTATAAAAACATACTGATCCGAATGAACACGTTTTTACATTGCAGCTTGGAAAACTGATCCATCAGGAGAGCCAATATTCGCAGACGGGTCAAGCCGCAAGCTAGCAGATCCGTTTGATTACGGAGGAGGCCTCATAAATCCAGAGAAGGCTGTAAAACCGGGTCTCATATACGACATGAACACAGATGACTACATTTTGTATATGTGCTCTGTTGATTATAGTGACATTTCCATTTCCAGAGTCATCGGAAAAACAACAGTTTGTACTAACCCCAAGCCTTCTGTTCTTGATCTTAACTTGCCTTCCATCACAATCCCAAATCTCAGAAACGAAGTCATTCTCACTAGAACTGTCACTAACGTTGGACCTCCCAATTCAGTATACAAGGTTGTAATCGATCCTCCAACGGGCATTAACGTCGCTGTCACGCCAACAACACTAGTGTTTGACTCTACAACTACAAAGCTATCTTTCACTGTTCGGGTCTCGACCACACACAAAGTAAACACTGGTTACTACTTTGGAAGCTTAACTTGGACTGACAATTTGCATAATGTAGCCATCCCAGTATCTGTAAGAACACAGATCTTGCAACGATACTACGACGAAAACTGATTTAAGCCAAAAAACCAGAATTGTAAACTAGAACTGCTCAAATACTTTACTATTTTGTTGTGTTGAAGAATAAAACATTATGATAATGAATAATACTATTATATAAGTTGTGTGATTATTGATCCGTAAATGAAATCTTCGTAAAACACTTTCTTTCGTGGAGAAAATTTGGGGATACGAATAAAAAGTAGACACTTCACAATTATTTATAAACGTTACATAAAGTTAAATACTTTGATACATATAAGTATACAATATAAGTACAATTTTACGAATGGTTAGTATCTTTTATAGGTTCAGTTTTCATCATAGTAGTTCTGCAGAATTTGAGTTCTGATAGACAAAGGAATGGTGACATTGTGCAGAGAGTCACTCCAAGTCAAGCTTCCAAAGTAGTAACCTGTGTTGATTTTGTGTGTGGTCGAGACTCTTACTTTAAAAGAGACCCTTTTGGTTGTAGAGTTAAACACTAGTGTCTCCGGCGTCACGGTCACTTGTACGCCCAACGGTGGCTCAACTGTTACTTTATAGACCGAGTCAAGTGATTCAACATTAGTGAGGCTTCTTGTGAGAGTCACTTCTTCTTTGAGATTTGGGATTGTGATGGATGGTAAGTTGAAATCAAGAACTGATGGTTTTGGATTCGAACAAACTGTTCCTTTTCCGACAAGTTGAGAGATTGATGTCTCATTGTAACCAGCAGAGCACATGTAGAGAATATAGTCTTCAAGTCCTAAGTCATATACAAGACCTGGTTTTGCAGCTTTCTCTGGATTCACAAGACCTCCACCATAGTCAAACGGATCAGCTAGCTTCCGCGGTGACCCTTCCGCAAAAATCTGCTCTCCAAATGGATCTGTTCTCCAAGCTAGACAGAGTAAAGACGATTACCGAGATCAGTATGTTTTTGTTATATCTCTTTTTTTTTCTAGCATTGGATGAAGAAGGTAAGAACCTGTAGTGACAATGGCTGATCTAATGGCAGCTGGAGACCAATCACGGTGCCTAGCTTTGAGAAGTGCAACAACTCCTGAAATTACGGGAGCCGCCATTGATGTTCCTGACAGCATAACAAATCCTCGGTCGTTGAATGTTCTATTGGTGGATGTAGCCGCCAATATGCTCACTCCTGGTGCTGCTATATCCGGCTGCATAGCATCATTCATATCATTAAAAACATTATAAGGCAAGATAATTTTAATGAGTCTAAGAAAAAACATACTTTGAGGATGGCAGGCTCAATTGAATTAGGTCCTCTTGATGAAAAATCTGCAACCTTTGTACCCACTGGTTGTCCAACAAGTGTTTTAGAAGGTTGTATCTTCACAGTAGGAAATCTACAAACCACAAGTTTAACAAAATATAGCCTCAGAACTATTTCACAATAAGTGTTATGTTCATCATCTTTTTCTTACAGGTCATATTTGCATACCCTGTGGAACGTATGTAGAAAAGTATATTTGTCCCGAGCTCGTAATCAACAGCAACACAAGGGAAATCATCTACACATGGTGAGAGATTGTCGCCTGCGTTTCTTGCAACAACTACTCCAAGACCACCAGCTTCTTTCACATAAGACACAGCCCTTGATACAGTGCTGTAACGTGTTGATGTTGTGAAGCACAAGACGACTTTCCCCGCCATTGTACGATTGGAATTGAGAAATAGAAACTCACATGTACTGCAAAAGAGTGTGATGTTGATGAATGATTTGGTGAACACTGAACCAGAGAAGAAGTTAGAGATTTGATATCTTTACCCAGAAAAACTTTCATTGCTGTTTCCTGGATTCTCTGGGTAAACCAAGCTAGTGAAGCCAAGTTCTGGACCGGTGTACATTGCTTGACCCTAGAAAACATTAACCAAACTCATCAAACATTTTGTTGTGAAAACATATAATCTAAGTAGATTGATAAATGGTTTATATCTTCTTGTTACCAATATTGCTTTATTGTTCCCAAGTGTAATAGGTGTGGGAAAAGACCGGTCTAATGTAGTTGCAGCCACTGTTAAAATCCAAGGAGCCGTGTTTCCCACAGTCTGAGCCGCTGGGCCAGAGTTACCACCTGAACAAACAACTGTGATACCTTTCAAAACGGCATGAAATGCTCCTGTAGCTATCGCGGCGCGAACATCAGTTTCTGGGTAGAATGGAAGACGATATCCGATAGATAAGGACAAAACATCAACACCATCATGGATAGCTTCATCCATAGCTTTCAAGAGGTCAGCAGATGAACAAGTATTTATGTCTAAATCATCCAGATACCAACAAGCTTTGTACATTGCTATACGGGCACGTAGTGCCCCACCTCTCACAGTCCCTCCCGCTAAGCCCTTGTAGCTTATGTTGGGTACATATGAACCACCCGCTATGGTGGCAACATGCGTGCCATGGCCACTATGGTCTCTAGGGGAAATGAAGTCAAGTGATTCTGTGGAGTTGAAGCTTTCGTGTGTCGCAAGAAAAGCATTGATGAAGTACTTGGCTCCTATTAACTTTTTGTTGCAGTGAGATGAGTTGAACATCTCTCCTGATTCACAGCCTCCTTTCCAATGGCTTGGCACCGGTCCAATCCCATTGTCATTAAAGACTTCAGATTCTGGCCAAACTCCTGCAACCTCACAAAATTATTTATTGATTGAGAATCAAAGGCAACAAGAGATTTAAACTCAATGTACAAATCATACCTGAGTCTACAACGCCAATGATAACTTCTTCACCCATATTAGTATCATTTAGAAGATTTTTAGGATTGGCTGCGGAAAGGCCTAAGTAGTCCCAAGTTCGAGTTGTTGCCAGTTCGTAGAAACTATCCGGCGTGACATGAACAACTTCAGGTAAATCTGTGGCGAAAGCAAATAAAGATGTCATGTAAATATGTCTTATGTGTCTGTTTCCTAAAAAGCCAAGAAATTAAGAGACTTAAAACTATGTACCTGCTATCTTCTTGGCTTGGGATTTGGTAAGCTTGGCTGCAAAACCTGAGAAGCCATGTCGATAACTATGAACCAATGAATCATGTGCTTCATCTTTACTGTAACAGGGAACAAACAAGATAAATTTTAGTAACATTTTGAGTCATTATTATACTTGAGAAAGAGAAAACTACCATTACATACCTTCCAAGAAGTGACCACAACATATGATGATGAGATTCAGTGACAAACTCGGGATCATCATGCTGCTTCTCACCCAAATACACTATATGAACCTATTGGAACAGAACCAACTTTGTTAGTCTAGTGGCCTCTGGTCATGTTGCTGGTACAAGAATAACATTTTATAATTGTCAAGTACCTTGGTCTCAGCACCTGCTTGTGCCACGATAGCGCTATGCCCGTTGAGAAAAATTACCAGACTTAGTACCACAAAAATTGAGGTTTTATAATTCTTCATTCCAAGAAGAAAATGGTTTTGTAATTCTCAATCTCAAGCCACAAAGAGAGAGGGAAATTTAATATACTTGGAGTCTAATATCGAGGAAGCAGAAGCATTTATATAGATGTCTACTCAAGTAGAGTTTGACCAAGAATGTTTCTATTTCTTGGAATTGTTCTGACTTTTGCTTGTTTGAAACTCATAAGTTTCATCATAGTCAGAATATAAAATCCACACACAAAATCTAAAGAATACATCAAGCTGTGTAGCTTAGTCAACTAAAGTCTAGTTTATTGCAAATGATGGATCAAACACACCAATCAACAGGGTAATGATCGAGATTGATGATGACAAGCAATAGATGGAACAAACACATTAATCAGCAGGGAAATTAGGATTTTTACTCGGTATGTATATGTATGCATCAAACCGGTTAGGTTGACTCTTGTATCCATGCTCAAACAATTAAACTTGAGGTGTAAGCATGCGGGAATTAGTATGCATTTTGACCAAAGAAACGCGTTTAATAAAAAGGCAGATTCTTTTGCGAATTTTAGAGCTTTACATAGGTCATGAATGTTTAGGAGATTTAAGTGGTTTTTAGATTATAGATTATAGTTTTTAGATTTTATATTTTGATTTTGTTTTTGGTTTCTAAAGTTTGTAAAATAAAAATAAAAAACAAATAGAATATTTAAAAAAAAATATTGTAGAAAAATATCTCAAAATCACATTGAGATGAGATTTTGGATTTGGATTTTTGAAAAATCTAAAACCAAAAAACCATTTGAAAAACCACAACCAGACCTTAGTATGCTACATGATGATTAGTTAGCTCTACAAAGTCAGAAGAAGTATCATGTAAGAAAAAATTTAGTCAAAGTTGATTTCAGAGAGCTCTCTGCAACAATCATCAGTTTCAAAATGAGTTGTGAGCTATAAAACTCTCCTCTATTATCCGGAGAGAGTACTGGTTCCATCCAATTATGGTTTTAAATCAGTTATCAACAAGCACTGTGAACTTCATGAATGTGTCTCTTTCGTCTCGAACATGTGGCTTTGCCTTGAAGGGATAGATCCATGTGTATCTCGTATGATAGTACAAAATTACGAGATGGTTTTTGTAATTTTCAAAGAACACATTAAGAGAGCTCCAAACATGTGTAAATCTATAACTTGTATTATAAGATATTAAGAACAATCTCACAAATGGTTAGTCATTATTCATAGGTTCAATTTTCATCGTAGTAGTTCTGCATAATCTGTGTTCTTACAGACATAGGAATTGTAACGTTATGCACAGAGTCACTCCAAGTCAAGCTTCCAAAGTAGAAACCTGTGTTGATTTTGTGTGTGGTTGAGACTCTAACTTTAAAAGAGACCCTTTTGGTCCTAGAGTTGAACACTAGCGTCTTAGGCGTCACAGTCACTTGAAAACCCAACGGTGGCTCAACCGTTACTCTATAGACCGATTTGAGTGGTCCAACGTTAGTGACGGTTCTGGTGAGAGTGACTTCATCTTTGAGGTTTGGGATTGTGATGGAAGGCAAGTTGAAATAAAGCACAGATGGTTTGGGATTTGAACAGACTGTTCTTTTACCAACAAGCTGAGAGATTGATGTCTCGTTGTAACCAACAGAGCACATGTAGAGAATATAGTCTTCAAGTCCCAAGTCATATACAAGACCTGGTTTTGCAGCTTTCTCTGGATTCACGAGCCCTCCACCATAATCGAAGGGATCAGCTAGCTTCCGAGGTGACCCTTCAGCAAATATCTGCTCTCCAAATGGATCTGTTCTCCAAGCTGCAGAGTAAAGACAAATTATCGAGATTAGTATGTTTTTTTGTTTGTCTAATGTACATTGAATGAGAAGATAATAACCTGTAGTGACAATGGCTGATCTAATGGCAGCAGGAGACCAATCACGGTGCAAAGCTTTAAGAAGTGCAACAACTCCTGAAATAGCAGGAGTTGCCATTGATGTTCCTGACAGCATAACAAATCCTCGGTCGTTGAAAGTGGTATTGGTGGTTGTAGCTGCCAATATGCTCACTCCCGGTGCTGCTATATCCGGCTGCATTCATATGATTGATAACAACTTAGGAAAGATAACTAAATGGGACTCAAAAGAAATGAACAAAGCAAGAATTTTGTACTTTGAGAATCGCAGCGGCGATAGAATTAGGCCCTCTTGATGAGAATGTTGCCACTTTTGTACCCACTGGTTGTCCAATGAGTGTTTTAGAAGGTTGTATCTTCACCACAGGCGATCTGTAAACCACAAGTACAGTGAAACTTAGTCTCAGATATATGTTTTCTTACAATTCTGAGTTGTAGGAAGATATATTTTCATACCCACTGGACCGTATGTAGAGAAGTATATCAGTTCCGAGCTCCCAGTCAACAGCAACACAAGGGAAATCATCTAGACATGGTCGGATAGCGTAGCCTGGATGTCTTGCGATGATTACGCCGAGACCACCGGCTGTCTTCACCGAACGTGCAGCTCTTGATGCAGAAGCACTGTAAGGTAATGTTGTAAAACACAACACGACTTTCCCCGCCATTGTAAAATTCGAATTGTCGGAAAGTTCCTCACAAGTACTGCATTACAAGAACCAGAGGGTGTTAGAGAATATATCTTCTTGATATTGCAAGATTTGGTGAACACTAACTGAACATAGAAACTTTAACATTACCCAGAAAAACTTTCTTTGCTATTCCCTGGATTCTCTGGGTAAACCAAGCTAGTGAAGTCAATTTCTGGACCTGTGTACATTGCTTGACCCTGCAATATAGTGGCCAAACTCACAATAAGACACAGATTGTAATCTGAGAAAAACAAGTAATAAAGAGTGTATATCTTGTTGTTACCATTATCACTTTATTATTCCCAAGTATAATAGGCGTGGCAAAAGACCGGTCTAGAGTAGTTGCAGCCACAGTCACAATCCAAGGAGCTGTGTTCGTCACGGTCAAAGCCTCTGGGCCAGAGTTACCACCAGCACAAACAACAGTGATACCTTTTAAGACTGCATGGAATGCTCCAGTAGTTATCCCATCGCGAATATCAGTTTCGCCATACATAGGAACATTGGAGGCTAGAGAGAGAGACAGAACATCAACACCATCATGTATAGCCTCATCTATAGCTTTTAAGATGTCAGCAGATGAACAAAACGTTATGTCTTCATCATCCAGATACCAACAAGCCTTGTACATTGCTATACGAGCACGAGGTGCTCCACCTCTCACAGTCCCTCCAGCTAGTCCCTTGTAGCTTATGTTAGGCACGTATGAACCGCCCGCGATGGTGGAAACATGCGTGCCGTGACCATCAAGGTCTCTAGGTGAAATGAAATCAAGTGATCATGTGGAGTTGAAGCTTTCGTTCTCCGCAAGAAAAGCATTGATGAAATATTTTGCTCCTATGAGCTTCTTATTGCAGTGAGAGGAGTTGAAATTCTCTCCTGATTCACATCCTCCTTTCCAGTGCCTCGGCACAGGCCCAAACCCATTGTCGTTGAATACTTCAGATTCAGGCCATACTCCTGAAACCACAGACAACATTTTAGTCATATAGACCATAAGAAAAGGAATCAAAAGCAAAGCAAAACTTGAGAAATCTACACAGTAGTAAATGTAGAAGAAAAGTACAAATAAACACTCATATACCTGTGTCGATAATGCCGATAATCATTTGCTCACCCATATTAGTTTCATTTAGAAGATTCTTTGGATTTGCGGCCGAAAGACCTAAGTAGTCCCAAGTCCGAGTTGTTGTCAGCTTGTAGAAACTATCCGGTATGACATGAACCACATCAGGTAAATCTGTTGCCAAAGAGCATTAGCAATGAAAACAAAAAATCAGATGTTTCTTGAGACAATCAAGATTTCATGTAAACTAATGCCATAGGTATCTGATTTATAAGATTCCAAGAATATACGAGACTAAAACTAAGTACATGATATTTTCTTGGCTTGGGACTTGGTAAGCTTTGCTGCAAAACCAGAGAAGCCATGTCGGTAACTATACACCATGGAATCATGAGCATCCTCTTTACTATAACATGGAACAAACAAAAGAAATCTGAGTAACATTTTGAGACATTGTTATATTTAAAAAGTGATTCTCCCATTACATACCTTCCAAGAAGTGACCACAATATCTGATGATGTGATTCCGTGACAACCTCGGGATCATCATGCTGCTTCTCACCCAAATACACTATATGAACCTAATATTGATTATCAAAAACAGAACCAAACAACATATGTTAATCTCTGTTTTTTTTGTCTAATAAAACAATTACCTTGTATAACTCTCTAGTACCTTTCTCTCTGTATTAGCTCGTGCTTGCACATTGAGAAATATTTCCAAACTAAAAAGTACCACAAATATTAATGTTCTTAAATTCCTCATTCCAATCACAAAGTCAAAAGAGATATAATTCTAATGAGGGAGAATAAGGATTTATATAGATTGTCTACTAAAAAAAAATATTTGACAAAGAATGTTTCTCCATTTCTTGAATTGTTCCAAAGAGTATGCTATCATTAGCTATTAATTAAAACTGAGTAGCTAACATACAAAATCTAAAGAATATATCAAGCTGTGCGTAACTTAGTCAACTAAAGTCTTGTTTATTGCATTGTATGAAGCAAACAAAACACATTAACAGAGCAAAATGAGATGGATGATTAATTAACTTCAACAAGTAATAAACATTCTCAATGTAACTGGTCTGCACTATGATTAAGAAGATTGTTTCTTTGGCTAATTCCAGAGGTTTACTTGGTATGTTTTATAAGAAAAAGTCTCTGGTGTTAGAAGCATTATTATGATTTGGTCAATGTTCTAGCCAACATTCTCCAAGCAAGAGATAAAGGATCGGCACTTAGACGTACTGAGTTTTCTGGGGATTACGACGGTGGCCGGTGAACTTCAGCGCCGGAGATAAGCTTTTTTTTTTTTTTTTTTTTTTTTTTGAGGTCTGAATTCTTATTAAGTCAAGGAAAGTGATAACAAAACAGAGCATTATGCTCAGGAAACAGAGTGTAAAATAAAAACTCAAAAGACAGCAAAATCTTCAACGTCCATGCTTGTCTTCTTCAATTCGGTACTGTAACCAAGAAGGGCCACCTCTCGCTAAATATGATTGCATCCGGCCATCTCGTGTTACGCTTGTGGCAATCTCTTTCGCTACTCGATTTGCTTTACCAGTTGACACATGAAAAGAGACTTTACGAAATCTTTGGATCCATCGATGCACTCTTGATGTGAAAGTGTGATACCGTGGCCAGTTGATTGGGTCCAGAATTGCCTCAATCGCAGCATTACAGTCTGACCATACCTCAAGAGAGTCCAATCCGATGTCACACACACTCCAAGAACTACTCTTGCCGCCTTCGGGACGCACGCAGTGGGCTAGTCTGGGCCCATTGGGCTTGGAATACCTGGGTTATCAAAAAAAAAAAAAACACCTCTCTAGCATAGAAACAGCATCACCTTGATGATTCCGAGCTATCCATGCATCTCCACACAAACTTGTTGCATTCACCCAGGACGCATTTATTTTTCATTTTTATAAATGTAAAATTTATTCATATATAATATATAAAAAAAACCTTTTGTATGATGAATGCAATATTAGAGTGGAAAAAGTTTGAAAAGGATCGAAAATATATTACATTGGGACAAAAAAAACACTATCGGCTACGAGTAAGAATTTGGAAAAAAAAAAAAAAATTTGCTGCATTGCTCATAGTTCCACAAGCCTTAATGACTTACTTTGATATGCCAAGGAATCACTAATTACAGTCAGAAGCTTGAGACTTCTGAGTAAACAAGCTTTCTACCTTTGTGATTTTAAGATTGTTTCAGCAACACGTCGACATTGTTATTGTACGACGGATGAATCAAAAGTTCAAAAGAACAGAGTGCTCAATCCTGTTTCAAAAGCAATGATCTACGTGGGAAAGATCATACGTACAACAAAGAAACGAATCGAATAGTGATATACACCAAAAGTGAGAGCTTCAGAGAACACCTAACTAACAAACTAAGAGTTACTTTTACAAGAACTGTTAACATTTTGGAGCATTTGAGAGGGTTTGAGAAATTATGGTAAGGGTCAGGCTCAACCAAGTATCAAAGAAGCATGAGACTTTGAGATAAAATTTTAAGAACAAAATAAACCTCATTCACTCATGTAAAGCAAAATACTTCTTTGAGTAAAATTTTCATCGAAATATCTCATAATAATATTGAACATATCAGTGTTTGACTAATCAATAAAACATAATACAAATTTAGAAATATTTCTCACAACCATAGCAATGTCCATCAAGCTATTTGGTATCTTAATCTACGGTGTGTATATATATTCAGGCAAATGAAGGAACAAAATATTGATTCATACCATTGAAAAGCTATTTTGTATGGACAACGCTTCCCACAAAAAGAGCAAATAGGTCGAGTCTGGTGATGATTGTTGGAAAGAACGTGTACCTTTTTCTCAGAATCCTTAGAATGGTAGAAAGATGAACCAGGCTTCATGTATAAGTGACTCCCAAGCAGACATTCAATGTGTAGGGTGACACAACAATACTCATCACACACATAAAACCGTTGTTTGGGATCTAATTTATCCTCGCAAACTTCGCACCAATACGTCATGGTACTTGTCTCATCCCCATAAGAAAGAGCAAGTGTGTGCTTATCATGCTTATACCTCACCTTTTGAGGTAATGTAGCACATGTAAAACATAACGCAAAGTCACACTCAACAATGCAATTGAATGTTTCAAGTCGAGAGTATTGGCAAACTGAACAAGTTCTTGGGCCCTCCTCTGGTTTGGATGTTAGGAATAAAGTACACTTATGACTTTCATGGAGTAATGGCTCAGAAATTGTTGCGCACTGCACGTGTAGCCAGAAATTACATCTACTGCACTCATAGAAGAAACCAGCTACACCGTACCCGATACAAGCTCGGCATATAATACTATCGCCCGCAACTCTGAAATATCGTAGAGTAAGCTGATGCGGATGTATAGGATGATATATGTTGCGAGAAAGATTTGCACATTTTTGGTGGAGAATGAAACTACATTGCATACAGGAATAGAAGTTACCAAAATAGATTGGCGTGATGCACGCTTGACACACCTTGTTCTCTTCGTAATTTCTGAATGAGTTATCATCAAGTCTCAAATGATGATCTGGATGACTGAAATGCTGTATGATTCCATCGCTTATCTTGACAAATAGCTCAACATCTTCAATATCCTCTTCCGGCTCTCCCTCAAGTTCTTTACCATCCCATACATTTCTTTGTGTTGCACATCTTGAATGAACCGCATACGAACAACCTTCCTTGATGCAAAAATAGCCCCCGTAATCATTGTTAATGTATTTGCGACAAACGCCACAACAAAAATATTCTTGGTCAAAAGAAGGGGTAAAAGAGATACGATGGTGATGCTGTGATATCCTTATGACACGAGGTAAGTTGATACATCTTAGATGAACCACAAAGTCACAAGGGGGACACATATAGATAGGGGAGCTTGCATCATCCAAGGCGCACAGGTTGCAAGTTAAGGAAGCATGTCTTGGAAACAGAGCAAGAGTATGCTCATGCTGCTTTGGATGGTCTATATGTAAGACTGGTGGTGTCTTCACACAAGCCATATTCATAGCAAAATCGCAAGACAAACAACAATAGAATGTCCGAAGGAGATCTCTATTACAACAATAGCATGACCTGGTTTTTTTAACGTTCCATCTCAACAAGGCAAGCTGGAGAGAATGTTTTCGATGAAGATGGTGTTTGATCTCAACTGGAGCCTTGTTTTTATATTCTTCATGATTCTTGCCGTTGCAACCTAAGCAGAGAAAATAGGTAGCGTCTTCTCCACTGAAATTGTATGTCAACCAATTCCCGGGGAGACAGTTCCACTTTATGTTGCTACTACGCATGCCTTTATCGCTCGCATAAAATTCGCTCGCATAAAATTTTCCAGCTTTAAATATTACTTGTATTTGAGGCGACAAGGAAATAAACTTCTTCGAATTTGACTCCTTCGAGATGACGAGGGAGATTATTTGATGGATGAGGGAGATGAGCTCCGGCTCCGGCTCGAGCCTAAATGTCTTAGGTAAGAGTGACTTCAGCTCCTTAATAGACTCTGAATCCATAATAGAGTCTTGAAGAAGTAGTATGAGCTTCGACAATGACTCCGGCTGAGAATTCAAATCCATTGAGCTGACCAGAGAGATTGATTGAGTAATGAGTGACATGAGTTCCGACTCCGGCTTCGGCTGCGAATTCAAGTCCATTGAGCAGACCAGCAAGTTTATTTGAGTAATGAGTGATATGGCTTTCGGATCCATTTTCGAACCCCATATACTTGACCCACTAATCCAGGGGATAAATAATAGTTGAGAAATGAGTGATATGAGCTCCGACTCTGGTTCCATATACTTGCCATTCAGATGGTCTGGTGGTTTCTTCACACAAGCCATATTCATTGAAAAATCGCACGAGATGCAATAATAAAATATATAGTCGAGATATTCATCACAACAATAGCATCTCCTTGTTCGGCTGTCCTCATCCGAGAAGACAAGCTGGAGAGAATGTTTTCGATGAAGATAGTGTTTAATCTCAACTGGAGCCTTTTTATATTCTTCATGGTTCTTGCCGTTGCAACCTTGGCACCAAAAATAAGTAGCGTCTTCTCCTGTAATCTTAATTTTCAGCCATGCTCCACCGAGACAGACCCACTTGCCATTGTTGTCCTTCGAGACTTCTTCACAAACATGAAATTTTACTTGACCTTTTACCAATTTTACTTTTACCTTAGGACATAAGGAAATAAACTTCCCCGATTTCGAATTCAAAGATATGACGAGGGAGAAGATTTCATGGATGATGGACACGAGCTCCGGCTCCGGTTCCATAGTCACGATTTTATCAAAGAGTTTCCTCAGATCCGAATCCTGCTTACTACTTTTCTTAGAGATTCCCGGAGAAAAGTGTGATATGAACTCCGACAGCGGCTTCGGCTGAGAATCTAAATCCATAGCGTTGAAGACAGAGATTGCTTGCATAAAAAGTGATATGAACTCAGACTCCGGCTTTGGCTGTGAATGCAAATCCATTTTGCTGATTAAAGAGATTATCTGAGTAACGATTGATGCTGCCCAGGAAAACCAATTCCAATCAAAATCGACATCGGCTTCGAATAATAGCGGAGTAATGAGTGAGATGAGCTCCGACTCCAAATCCGAATCCGAATCCATAGAGCTGCCGAAAGAAATTAAAATTATATGAGTGATGAGAGAAATAATGAAGGATATTTTCTTTTACCAAAGCTTTGAAGTTTGAACGATCAGCTTGAAATTGATATGAGAGATATCAGTTTTTTTGCGGAAGCATTAAATTTGTATGGGGTAGCCAACATTATTACTGCTCTCCCTTCACATGGGTAGTGTCCTTTGTTACTATTTCTCACGCTTTTTACGTGCCGAATCTTGCTTTAACATCTTATCTTACTCCCTCTGTTTCAAAATGTAAGATGTTTTAGAATTTTCACACATATTAAGAAATCATATTTAAAATGCATTATTTTTTGTGATTTACAATTTAGCAACTCACGAGATCTTGACACGTGTCATATTTATCAAAGTTAACAATATACTTCAACACCAATTATTGAAACATATAAACCAATAGTAAAAAATTTAGGTTTTGATCAAAACCTATTTTATCATACAATGATAGCTTCTGCACCAATTAATCGAAATATCACCCAAATTTTCATGCATCGATACATATGGATTGTTGCACATCCTCAAAATCTACAACCATAATAAAAAAAAAAACACAATTAATTTTTTTTACGTGTCGCGATCTCTTGAATTGCTAACTTCGAAAACCCAACTTTATATAATAAGATACCTTGTGGGTTTTCGTATAAGCTCATATAGGTTTATTGCGTTTTATAATTGTTACTATAATTATATATAATTTTTGTTTATTTTTTTATTATGGTGGTAGATTTTGAGAATGTGAAACAAACCATATGTTTCGATACATGAAGATTTGAGTGATGTTTCAACTGATTGATCTAGAAGCTATCATCGTATGATAAGGTAAGTTTTGATCAAGACATAATTCTTTTGGTATCGATTTATATGTTTCAATAATTGGTTTTGAACTATTTTCTTAATTTTTAATAGGTTGATACCCTATGATTTATTCATTAGATGAAGAAATGAATTTTTTTTAACGTATAATATGTTTAACTTTTGATATGATTATTTAGGGTTAGTGTATTAATGTATTTGTGGATGCGAAGATTTAGAAACGTTTGATATGACTATTGTGTGATAATAGATGTTTTGATCCAAATGTGACATTTTCGTATGGTTCTACATGTTTTGATAAGGTACGAATTTTTTCGAGAAAAAGACAATTGCCTTTCTTTCTTGGGGAAATTGCTATTTCTAGACCAAAATATTGTCTCAAATGCAAATCTAGACCCCAAAATCTCAATTTCTGAAACATAACCACTAAGGGTGGCGAAATTACAGTTGACTCCCCTAAGACCAAACAAAAAACAGAAGCCCAAATGACACATGTACCCCGCGAGAAGTCAGCAATATATGTCGATTTGGTTGATTAAAACTTTAAGTCTACTCTTTAATTACATTTTAAATTTAAATTAAAAAAATTATAAAAAATAATTTGATAAAACTATTGGTCAAATAATAACCACATAGACTTCCTGCATTGAAATAAAATATATTTACATATAATCGAATCAATTTAAACAAGTACATGTTGATTAGGCTAAAATTATTGATTTTAGGGTTTGATTAAGTAGACTTCTCTGTAAAGTATGGTGGTTGACTTCTTTCCGATTGATAACGAGTTGGTTGAGATTTCGGTTCGGTTCGATTTGGTTCAGAGAGGTAAAACCGATCAATTTTCTCGGTTAAAGGAGACACCTATAAAATAAAATAAAACCCTAGATCTAAACAACACTCTCTAATAATTTCTCCGCCTCCAACTCTTCTCTCTCGAGATCTTTCTTCTCTTCAATCTTCTTCTCCTTCTTCCTTCTCTCGAGACTTTGCTTCTTCACCTGTGAGATGAAGCCATCAAATCTCACCGCCAGATCTCGCCACCAAACCTCAGATCGAATCGTCATCTACATCGCCGCCTCTCTCTTTATTCCGATCTGGAGCATTAGTGAATAGCTTCTGCCTGTAACTCCGAGGCTGGTAATGTCGCCGTCGGATACGGCTTTCCGGTGACTCTCATCTTTCCCTTTTTCTTTTTTCTTGCTTTGTTTTTTTTCTTCACAGCATACTTTGCTTCATCTCGTGGTTAGGGATTCTTCCGATGGCGTTTAGATGGTGAGGAGGCGGTTGGTGGTGGTGCGATAACGAGTCACGGTGGCTCCAATCGGGTTTGTGGCTCCACCGAAGCTTCTGGATCTAGATTTGGATCTGGATCTAGGGCTTCAATCGAAGCGGCTAGTGTGGTGATTCAAATCTTCCCTCCGCCGTCGACAGTCATTGCTTCTCCTCCGGTCTTAAGGTATGCCACGCTTGCATTCTTTTTATTATATTGCTTTGTTTTCGTGAATAAGTCCATTTTCTGTTTCTCTATGCGTCATTTTCCAGGTAAATGGAGAGCCATCATTTTTGCTCTCTAGTGTGAAGAAGAGAGAATCGAACAAGACAAAGAAATCAAGGAAAAGTTGAGTTTCTGTCTCATTAATATTCATGCATTTAAGTTCGTATGTTGTGTATATTAGTCATAGGCTCGTTAGCAATCGTTATTATAATCTCTTTTGGTGCTGTTACATTATTTTTTTGCACTTCAGAAGCCTAGAGAGCAAATAGCAGATGCGGAGGCCCTTTTTGGCTTAGCGGGTGAAGTCTCTATCTGCTCATGGTGGTGTTTCTCCAGCTGAGTTTGTTAATGCCTTGATCAGTGGGTTTGGGAATTCTTATTTAAGAATTGATGATCAGGCTCTTCTTGGCTTAGCAGAGCAAATGATTATTCAAAGTATGTGCTTTTTTTCTGAATAACAGTTTTTCAGCTTATTGTGATCCATTTTTAGTCGATTATGTGGGCTGAAATACACTTTTTAACTTTTAAGGAGGCTGTGATTCATTTTGAGGATGACATTGAGGAACTACAACAATGGGATCAACAGGGATTATGCCAAGCTCTCAACGATATTCTGGATGGTATGGCCAAGAAAAGCTTGGTTGTTCCTGTCTGATTGATTCCAAACCGTGGGACCGACTCGTGATGATCAAATTGTAATAGCCGAGCTCAGAAGATTGAGTATCATGCCTAAGTTTTTGCCAAATTATTGTGTTTTGGGACAGTCGGTGTCACCTCATTTGCTTTTGTAAATTCATGGGGATTTTTATGGTTAACTGATGATGGGGATTTTTAAACCACAGGTACAAATATTTTTATGCATAGATGAAGTTTTTTGGTGCTAGAGAATGATCAAAATACTAGTTAATTCTAAACGATTAGAACTTTTGCAAATTTAAGAAATCATAAAGATAATAGAAGATGAACTTTGTTGCATAAAATTTTGGAAGACTTGCAAGAACGACTAGCTAATGAATCTAGCTAATGAATCGCTTGTAACACCAAACATTGTTATTGTGCTACTTAAGTAATTGCAAGCTTAATAATGAGAATGTGGTGTTTCTTGGTCTTATTGTCTTACAGACAATGGCACAATGCATTGAACAAATCATTACTCTTGGATTTTCAATAAAGATAGATTTTTAGGCCCCTGTGATTAGTTGGCCGGCACAATGACCATTAGGATTAGTTAGAGCGCACCAAAGTTCAAGCCTCACTTTGAAAGATACAATCTAACGATCGCATCTCAAATTCAAGTTTATGACAAATTTAGTATGTTAATGGTGGTAGATGGACCTTATGACAAATTTAGTAGAATAATCACAAAAACTCAAACAGCTCAAATTCGTGAAAAGTTGAGGAAATACTAAACAAAATGATTTTAAGCAACCATATCTTTTATGGAATGGAATCTAACAACATTTATATGCTTCATCATTTTATGGTGGAGACACTACTCTAGGAAAGACAAATAGCTCACTAATACTCATAAAAGACTTCAACACACTCTTGCGAACAACCAAACTCTTCCAAAATTCCTTTTAGTCAAGTTTCTTCTTTATTAACATCAGCAAAGTCATACATTAAGCTTAGGGTTAGGGTTAGGGTTAGGGTTAGGGTTAGGGTTCTTCCACAAATATCTCACATTTGGTAAGGAGCAAATTAAATACTCATTATATGGTTGATTACCCGTAGAAGTCTTAAATCAATGACCTAATTGCCTAAGAAAACTAAAAAATTGATTGATCTAAAAGTATAATAAATTATCATGAAAAAAATATACAGAGGCAAGTACATACCCGATATATAACAAACAAACTAAAAAATCAAAAAAATGTTTTAACAAATTTTCAATTAATTGGTTTTTCAATTATACAGACTTCAAACAGAACTCCAACAGGTTGACTTCAAAAGTAAGTCTAAATTAATGATCTAACTGCCTAAAAAAACCAAAAACTTGATTTCTCTATATGTATAATATATAATCATGTCAAAAACATACAGAAACAAGTACATAACATATATCAAAGAATACACCAAGAAAATCTTAAAAATTATTCACCAATTTGCAATAAATTGGTTTTCAAATTATGCGGACTTCATCTTGATGTCACCATTTTAGACTTCAACGAACTTCTACGCGGAGACAATAAATAGAAGTCTACTTTGTGGTCTATATTTGCAATTACAATTTAACAAAGCAGACTACAAACGAAGTCTACTAGGATAGTTTACTTCTTTTGCAGTCTTCCTTTGTTAAATTTTTGGTCAGTTTTGCAATTAAATTCATAGACACGAGTAGACTTACTGGGAAAGTTCGACAAGTAAACTTCGATTACAGTCTAATGTGGCTATTTTTGCAATTGACCAAACCATTGACTTTTTGGTAGACTTCTCGTAGCAAAGTAGACTTCACATATTCGTCAACTAGAAAAAGTAGACTTCGCGGTGGTTAGTTCTGCAATTGACCAAGTTTGACTTTCCAGAAATAGACTTCAAACGAAGTCTACAGCACCGTTGACTTCGTTTGCAGTCTACGCGTGGTTATTTTTAGAGTTGACCAACATTTAATTAATTTATTTAGTTGACTGCTTTTGCAGTCAACTAATTTTTTTTAATTCAATAATATTCCGGTCAATGTTTTGATATGTTGGTCAACCCCGAAAATAACCAAAATTGAAGTCTACTTCTTTAATATGATGGGTAGACTTCTTTCTGCAGTCAAAACTAGTAAGTCAAGATTTTGGTCAATTGCAAAAATACACCTTTGTAGACTTCAAACGAAGTCTACGACGGAAAGATTATAATGCAGTCTGAAACATATTTTTTTGTTTTCAAATGAAATTTAGGAGACTGCAAATGAAGTCTACGGCTCGAAACTCGATACAATTTTGAATTGCAAAACTGACCACATAGCAGTAGACTAACAAATGAAGTCTACTTTCGTGGAGTTAAATAGGAAAAATCTATCGGAAAATTACCTTATATGTGGTTGTTTGGCAATGTAAAGCACTGAGGACGTCGTCTTTACTCACCACAAAAGAAACCCAACACCAATTTAATCACTATCCAAAAATTACGACATATAACAAGATGAATGCACTTTGCAAATTTTCTTGGATTAAAATGGAGGAGAGATGGAAGACAATGAAGTTCTCATAGCATTGAGTGTTATTTAAGCTCACAAATCCGGGTTGTTGAAGCATTAAGAGGTTCAAATTTGGTTGTTCATGGTTGTTGGAAAATTGATGGCGGTGGCACAACCGTAAATAAAAGAAGAAGATGAGGATATGAGTGTAATAAACATTTTCGATTTAAATTCAAATAAATCAGAAATAATGGCAGTTTTGTAAATAAAATGTCTTCATAAGGATTAGATTGGAAGAAAGTGGCAAATGTTGGAGAGAGAAAAAGAGGGGGTTAGATTTGCAATTAACTTTTATTAGGTGGTTAGTTTAGTAAGTGTCCCTTCTTTCTTTCTTGTTTTTTTTTTTTTTTCTTTTTGTCGTCAAGATATTATTAATGAAGGATGAGAGGAGTTTGGCTCAAACGGAGCACTACAAAACAGAGTGCGGACTTAGATCAAATACGTCCGACATAAAACTTATCCTATCTGCAACACAACATAGGTAAAGAGGTGGATAAAATCGCCCTCGATTTTATCCGCCCCAACCGCCGCCACCGAAAGCCAAAAAATCTCGTTTAATATGATAGTTTCGATTAACATGTTTCTAAGACTATAGTCTATAGATAAAGAGCATAGGACACTAACATCTACTCCCTGAGTTCAATAGATAAGATTTTTTTATCTAAAAGCTCCCGTATTGAAAGGGAAAAGCTTATCTTTTTATCTCTTCAACTCAATATCAATGAGTACACAAAAATTATATTTGGTGTTGAAAATCACAACAAAGGCTACTTCACAATTCTCTACACTTCTAAAGCTCTTCATCATTTGATTTACTATTCAACAAATTACCCACTCACCTAGAAAATTGGCTAATCTAACAATCTTCCGAATATAAATCCCACCTTTCCACAAAGATCTGCCATAATAACATCATAAAAGCTGAAGCAGAACCCTCCAACCGAACCACCAGCTTTTTAATCAAGAAATAATAGAGGTGTCATCACCTGACATGAGAGTGAGTGAGAGACCGATGCATCGATGAGAACAATGCAGCAATTTCGTGCTTTGTCCATTATGAGAGTTAAGGCTTGACTAATCCATATCATCACTCCTCGACATCTCAGCTGTTTGAGTCTCTGTTTTACTTCCCACTCTTCGGTAGAACAGTACATATGCAGCTGAGTTTTTTATTTCAGATTCATTTACAGATGAAACATGACTATCGTCGAAATGATACCATTTGTTGTCATCAATCAACTGCAGGAACAGTGACACATATGATTAGATAACGAACTCATCTGAAGCACTAGTAGCAGATCTAGTATACTATATGATGATACAAATTATGACACATTTATGCATATGCTTAAGTTAAAACTAACTAAATACATACTGAGACCAATCAAGAAACTAACCTTAGCGTAGGCAGTGTAGTGACCACCACCAAGTCCACCGTAATGATTACTAATGGCATACAGTTCATATAGATATGACTGGCCATTCTTGTTTTTCACGTACTTGCTCAAGTCTAGATCGTGAATTGGGAAATTCACAAACGTATCAATCTTGTTCTTGAGATATCTGCTATACGTGAACCGTTTTAAATGAAACACAAGAATATCTGGCAACTTCCACAGGTCTAGCTTTTTGTTAGCTTGTCTGTGTTCTTTGCAGCCCGGACAAAACCTGATTTTAGAATGGTGAGAAAGATGGTCAAAGCTTGATACCTTTAAATGAATAGATAACAAGTTAAAGCTACAAGCTTATACCACATGTCATCCGGCCCCAGAGGCTCTTCTGCTAAAAAGGCCTCCAAACACGAAAACAGAGATATCGCTTCTTGCCTTGTCTTCTTTGCAGAGAAACTTGTTTTATGAACCTCCGGAAGGTCACTCAAGTATTTTTCATGCTCACCCTCATTCCACTCGACTAAAACCCTTGTAATGGTACCAGGGCTCACAGAAGATTCAGACTGAAGTGGTTTCAAGTTCAAACCGCGTTCATCTGTCAAAAAGATCCTAAAGGACAACTCTCTATCAGATACATCGTCTGTCTCGGTATCTGGGGATGATAAACTTCCCGATGTTTCATCAGCAGTAACATCAGGAAGGTGGCCATTGTCACTTCCGTTATGAATCTTAGATGAGGCATGGACCCTGTGCAGAGGTGACAGAAATCCAGAGATAACTGCATCAATGTCAGTTCCACTTAGTGGTTCTGTGTTGACATATGTGACAAAAGGAGTTCCAAAAACCTTCACGTCTCTCCCCCTAACACTCTCCAGAACAGCCCTGTCGAATCCAAGAGTTATGATCAATAAAGCTTAACCCAAGAGGGAAAAAAAAAAGAATTCTTGAGTAACAAATAAAACCAAGCGCACTCACCTTTCCCGCACTCCATGAAGGATTTCGAGTTTTGCTTTTCCTGATTTTTTCGGCACCTGATTTAACCGATACGCCACAATATGCTCATCATCTTTTATCACACTCAGTGACTCCAGGGGATTCTCAAAATATCTAAAGATCTTGTGATCATATACCTGAGAGGACAATTTCACGCATTAGTTAGGGTCTTCAACCCAAAAAAAAAAAAGATGAAGGAAAAGTATTAATACATTAAGGAATTCTCCAAAAATCATACCTCTGCAAGTAAAAGGCTCTCATCATCAGCTAAGCAGCAAGCAGTACCTAAGGCAGTAATGAGATCTCTACAAGATCCATGTTTAGGTACTGTTACAGTGTATGGCATCGGAAGATGACTTCCATCGCAATAAAACACCGTAACTGTCATTGGTCGCGTAAGTGTTGATGGCAAAGGTAAAGACAAGTACATAAAGGGATCAAAAGTGATTGAGATTTTTCCACAAACTGGACAAACCAGAGTTGACTTGTATTGGCCCTGAAAGAAATTGAATACATCATAAGCAATGGTCAGGAAAATAATACAGAAACTTTCAGTACTTTTATGAAAAACTAGAACCAGATGAACATTCAATGGAAGAAGCGATTAAGAAACGGTAAGAGATACTTACTTGGCAAACGTTAACTATTACAGAATCATTTCGGGCTTTATGATAATTCCAAAGCTCTTCAGCAACTTCATCATCTGGACGACTGTCAGAATCTTTAAGTTCGATGTAAGGTTTTCGTTTCACCTTATTCAAATCTTCATGCAACCCATCCAATAAGAAAGCAAGCAGTTCCTGAGACAACAAATTAATACATCATATACAAAACAAAAAAAAATGAAATATTCTTTTTAATGTCAAAGAGGAAAGCAATGAACAACAACAATGCCAGGAACAAAGAATTTGGTCAATTATGCACCATCATACATATTAGAGGAAATGACTAACTTGAGAATCATGCTGATTGTAACCACTAAACTGTGGAGCAAATCTAGCCAATTTTGTCTTAAAAGAGCGTGGTGCAACTGCGTTCCTTCCTGACGACCATAATTTCTTCAACAAATCACCAAATGCAATAGCAAGCTCACCCTGGATAATTAAGTGTTAGAATTATATTCAGAATGCATGTGAGAGGAAATAGAAACGTTATTAAGTATCAAGCACTTACACACATTCCCAAAGGATTATCTCTATTTATGTCGTCACTGTAATCTTGCAAGAAGTATTCAACAATTGGAGGTGTGTGGGCCAAACATTGAAGAGCGCTATTCATAAAGCAGGTATTTCCTAAATTACTTAATCCTGCTAATCCTCCCTTCTCTCCTTTTTCAAGAATACTCAAAGAATCGCAGCCATCGTCTTCAGAAGTTATTCTCGGAAAGAGACTAAACTTGGACGTGGTGGAATGACCATTTGATAGGGTAGGACCCCCAGCAATTGTAACACGCGACCTTGAAGGTTCCAGGGGTACCAGAGCTAACTCATTTCCTGCCGAGCTCATAGCATACGGAGAGGAAGACGACCCATTAACTTCAAGAAGAATCTGCATGGGATGCAGCAGTCAGTGTCAAACAAAAAAAAAACAAACATTGAAATAAAAGAGTTAAATGGGATTCGGTTTGAGTAGCGATAAAATCACTCAAGAGGCATGCATTATCCAACAAGTTCCTCTCAACATATATTTTTCAGGAAAGATTCAAGGCAATGATCCAAAATAAATTTATGACAAATTGTAGGACGAGTGACAAAGGTGGTTCATCAAGTATATCAATATAAGTATCAGAGACAATTCTCTAGATACTTACATCTTGGTCCATATGAAGGCTTGACTCTTCTAGGCTCTTGTTAGATGAAGGATCCAAGAGTCCGTTTTTCCTCTTATCGAAATAATCCCAGATGTGAGCCTGCTTATACATATCAATGTAGAAGCAAATAACACATCACAATCCGTATTCATCAGCAAAAAATAGACATAGATATAAAACACTTTGGACACACACCTTTTCTTGCGCTACCCCTGTCATAGCACAAACCTTACCATAAAGTTCCTTTATAGAGGCCTGAAACATGAACAACCCATGTAAGAAAGGGACCAAAGTGGGGCATAACAGTGAATACACAAAGACACAACTAGGTGGAAGCAAAACTAAGAGCCTGAATAGTATGATGGAGGCACCTAATACCTGTTTTCCCAACCGTATTGCAGTTCTACTTTCGTCTCGTCCGTCTGTCAACATAAGGCAAAGTGGGTAAACCTCTACACTATAACTCCTACTGTAAAACCCTTGACAGATCAACTTCCTTGGTATTGGAGGACCTCCGCTATACCTGAAAGAGGTATAAAGACCAGGTTATGCCCCTTGAAAGCATATTTTATCATTAACAGTTGCAGCAGAAGAGCAGATATATACGAGAATAAATGTAACAGTCATGCAGCAAACTTGGGACCTTGCCCCAAGCAGAAAGGAGTATAGAACTAAACAAAATTCATTCAAATGATGGAATAATAGAGGAAACACTCACCATTCAACAAGTCTATTCCAAACTTCTTGAGGAACTAGAACGTAATCATCCCCTTCCACCAACAATCTACGAAGTTGTGGATCATTAGTCCCGCTTTCACTTTCGATAATATCATTGTTATCAATTGGTCCAGGCCTCGGAGCTTCCGAGGACTCTCCACTGGAACATTCATTTGTTGATTGCTCAACATACTTCTGCCAGCTTGTGTACCACCTGCACTAACACAGACACTTAAATCACGACTCAGAACACTCACCTAATCTTAGAGTATATCAAGATTCACAAGAAACACAGATACAGAAAAGTAAATCTACACATAGATTTGAGCAGAGAAGCATTAAAACAATCAAACAAATCAATCTACGAAGCAATTATCATAAACATTCGTGCATTGATACTACTTGGATCATCATCATCAGCTTACAAAACGCTAATGCAAATTGGATCAACTAAAAAAGTTGAAACCTAATCCTAAGTAACAAGAACCTTTTAGAGATGACAAAATACAAGTTTCCTTCCTTCAAATTATCCTCCGATTCGTTAGTCAGCTCCGATACAATACGTTTCTCTTCCTCAGGACTTGACGGAAAATCACAAACTCCGTTTTGTAACATGAAATCGGAATTCGGAATCGTCATCTTCAAAAAAAGATGAATCGATCAAGATTCACCAATTTCCAAACGAAATCTAGTTTTGACTCGAATTGGATCGGATGAAACAGAGAAGAAAATGCGAGGATTGAGAATCGGAGAATCGGAGAGGACTAGAAGAAGAATTTGGAGAAACTCTAGATTGAAGGAGAAGATTGAAGAAGAGACGTAGAGAAAGGTATTTGTTGTTGTTGGTTGGATTCACGATCCCATTTTATGGTCTTGTGAATGTTTTTTACAATTAACAACGGCCAATTTCCCAAAGCAAGTAGTATCAATTTCCAAATCAATTTTTTTTTTTTTATTATTCTTGTCGGAAATGAATTAATATTTTTATTTTGGAACTTGTTAAAATTGTTAAATTTTATTTTAGGTAGTTGTATTTTTTTACGGTGGGAAAATATAATTATACTCGAAAATATTAAGTCGCAATTTAGTTCAGTTTTGATTTGATATATAAAATTTTGTCTGGATATTTTTATTGAAATCTTTTGATTTAGTTATGTTGTATTGTTGTAAACAGTAAAACCCGTTTATTTCATTTTTTGGATATTCTATATTGATTTTGTAATACGTGTTTAGTTAAGTATGATTACTATTTAGGACTTTGTGAAAAGAGAGTGAACGATGAAAATATGAATGAATTTTAGGATGTTTTCGATAAAAAATTCTTACTGTATTTGCTAACCATTAATTAAATCAACTTTTTTTCCTTAAAATTAATCTCAATTTGATAAGATCATTTTCATGCTTATTTCTTTTTCTAAATGATATATTTGAAAAAAGAATAATTCTCTCCAGATTTATGACACAGTATTATGGGATTGCCACATTAATTAATGAAAAAAGTTTTAAAACCAATCAAAATATTTTATTTGCACACGTCATGATACACCTAAACTAAGTCTCATTCATTTTATTTTTTAAGAGATGTGAAATCGAAAGTCCGCGGGTTTGACCCGAATAGTATCACGGCGGAGCGGGATTAGATATTGTTTTTTACGTCAATAAAATAGCGGGTCTTGCAGACAAACCAATACGGAATGCGGATTTTAACGGATTATACCCGCGAATTGGCGAGTCAGCCCACGGACCACAAATATTTATTAAAAATAAATATTTATATATATATATAAATAAAGGAATATTTTGACATAGTTTACATTTAACCCAAATAGTACCACACCGGAAAGGTTAAACATCGTTTTCTATGTCCATAGAATAGCGGGTCTCGCAGATAAGCTCATGCGAATCACGGGTTTTATCGGGTTATGCCCATGGATTGGCAAGTCGGTCCGCGGAGCACAAATATTTATTAAAAATAAGTATATTATATATAAAAATAAATATTTTGACATAATTTTAAAAATATTATATGTGATCATTTAACATAAATTCAAAAAAAAATAATGTGAAATTAGAAATAATTAAAAAAAAAAAATCTGCAGCGTAGCGCGGGATTCGACCTAGTTAAAAGACAACGATCCTTCACTTTATTTCAACAATATTGTTGTTTAGTAGTTTTTTAACGTAATTATATCTGTTTTTTTTTCTACCAACCAAGCAACAATGAACCATTATAATTATTTTCACCGCTTGTAAACCAAACAAAAATAGATAAAAATGTTACTAAATAATGTTTACTATCTTAGAAAAAGAAGTAAAAATAGAACTTCTATGATAGAAGTAACATCATCTCAAATACTTTATCGTTAAATCCAATGAAGTCGCTATTCCAAACATATATTTCTATTCAAACCCATCATCAATTTCTCTAATTTTGTAATTACTATTTTAAACGTTCAGTATTAGTATAAATAAAAAAAAATTGTTAAACTAAAACATAGAAAGAAACTACCAAAATAATTTGTTTCTTCTCAATATGGCTACAATGCTCATCAAACACCCAACATTTCCTTTGTCATTGTTTTTATTCGTGATGATTGTGTTTCCGGTTACAAAGGCAATGCCTATCAAAGACATGTATGCATTTTGCAAGGAGACAGATGACGTGAACTTCTGTTTGAAATACATTGGAACAGACAAACGTATATTAGAAGCACAAAACTTGAACTACGTTCTTTTAATTGCGGTAACGTTATATAATTAGTTTTTAATTTTCTTTAATTATTATGTATTACAGTAGTTATTTAGTTCATCAACCTAGTTTTTTGGTAGAAAACAGTGTTAAAAAACTTTTCAAAATATACATTCCTTGTTTTTATTTGATTAAAAAAGAACGCAAATGTATGTTACTAAGAAAACGCTAAAAATGGATACAAGTTAATAAGTTATAGAAAGAACAAATCATAAAAATGGATTCTGCTTTATTTTCTCACGTTAAAAAAAATATGTTTCTTGAGTTTTTAGTTAAGACTTTTTTTTATCAGTTATCTCAGTGCAGCACTCAAGTAAACGATGCAACCAAACATATCAACAAAATCCGCCAAAAGTTTAGTGGTCCGAATGGGAAGAGCCGACTCCAACGTTGTGAAATAAACTACGGGCTAGCTTCTGCAAAATTTAAAGATGCTTATGACATGGTCAACAGGGGAATACGACTACGAGAACCTGGTCTACGCAACTTTGCTAACCACATCGCACGGGATGGCTTAGACTATGTACTTGAGTGCGAAGACGGGTGGCAATCGAATGGTCCAATACAAAAGTCTCCTCTCACTTTCTATAACAGAAATATTGAAAAACTAGTATTTTCTATTATTCGTACTATCGTCCACAAGCTTAATAGGCCAGGATAAGTATGCCAGATAGGAGAAATATGAAACTCTCATAATGGGAGCGAATAGATTAACTTACTAGATGTGTAATAAATTAATAATATTATATTTTGGTTAAAGTTTTTATTTTTTTTATTGATTTTGTGTATATTACTATTGAGAATTGCAACTTGCAATAATTAATAGTAAAGTTTTGGGGTTTTGTTATATAGTTCCTCTTTTTCTAAAATGAATAAAAAAAGAGAAAGAAAAAAAACAAATGTACAACTAAAAATAATTAAGCGTTAAAAAATGAAATATTTGATAGAAATAAAAATAAAGTAACTCTCATAAATTTATAAGATGAAAAATAGGAAGGCAATCTGTTATGAAAAATTAAATATTAACTAAATGGAACATTGTTGATTTTTGATTTCAAGCGAATACTTTGGGCGTCTTTCTGCTGAGGCCTTATGGCTTGGGAAATATCATACATATCTTTCCATATTTTACCAAAAACGTTTGAAACTTTCTAGAGATGATCCGACCTACAAAAATAAAGAAAAAAACTCATTAAGATCCTAAGAAAATATTGGTCATGACCAGAAATATGTCTAAGTGAACGGGTTGTGAGAGGATGCTGGCTAATGTCTAATGTACCTTGAGCGGACTTTGGCCACCGTTAGACGGTCGCTCTCTGGGAAAGAGGACGTTGGCTTGTGCTCAGGAATGATTACTAAATAATGTTTACTATCTAAAAAAAAAAGTAAAAATAGAACTTCTATGATAGAAGTAACATCATCTCAAATAATTTCTCCTTATAAATCCAATGAAGTCGCTACTCCAAACATATATTTCCATTCAAACCCATCATCAATTTCTCTAATTTTGTAATTACTATTTTAAACTTTCAATATTAGTATAAATTTAAAAAAAAAAAAAACTAAAACGTAGAAAGAAACTACCAAAATAATTTGTTTCTTCTCAATATGGCCACAATGCTCATCAAACACCCAACATTTCCTTTGTCATTGTTTTTATTCGTGCTCATTGTGTTTCCGGTTACAAAGGCAATGCCTATCAAAGACATGTATGCATTTTGCAAAGAGACATTTGACGTGAACTTCTGCTTGAAATACATTGGAACAGACAGACGTATATTAGACGCACGCGACGTTAACGACATTCTTTTCATTGCGGTAACACGTTAGATAATTAGTTTGTAATTTTCTTTAGTTATTATGTATTAGTTATTTATTTCTTTTTTTGGGGGCGGGGCAAAGTTATTTATTTCTTAAACCTAGTTTTTTGGTAGAAAACAGTGTTATAAAACTATTCATAATATACATTCTGAGAAAGGAGAGAAAACAAAGAAGAGTTATTGACGAAAGAGATGTTTATTTCTGATAATTTTTAGTAGAGTTTTACACTCTTCTTTTATAGACTACATAAGGAACAATCTAGAATCATAGGCTCCATCCTTATCTCTATTCAACAGCTATGTTGATGAGTCATCATCTGATAAAGATGCTAGGAGCTCAAATTGGTTTTGCAGGTTCAAGGTTTCGTTTTGTTTTGCAGGTACAGTCTTTGTCTTCTTCCTCTGTTCTTTTTGAGTGTTTTCGAGTGGGCTCTGGGTTGTTTGGGCCTTTCCCATTGTTTTGTCAAGGCCCAAATTGATTGGGTTGCTCACACCCTCCCTCAAACTTGGCGTGGATGGCTTCGGAGAGGTAGACATGCCGAGTTTGGTTCGGAGATCGAGAAACGGCCGTCTTGGCAGCGGCTTTGTGAAGACATCGGCGAGCTGGATGGCGGCGGGAATGTGATGTGTTTCGATCAGACCAAGCCCCACGCGTTCCCGAATGTAGTGATAGTCTTTTTCGAAGTGCTTAGAGCGGCTGTGCAGAGCAGGGTTTGTGGAGAGATATACTGCAGAGAGGTTGTCACAGAATACTCTTGTTGGTTGATGCTGAGGGATTCCAATATCACGAAGAAGCGATGAGATCCAGGTGAGTTCTCTGGCGACAGCGGATAAAGCTCTATACTCGGCTTCTGTTGAGGAATTGGACACTGTTGGTTGTCTTTTTGCAGACCAAGAGATGAGGTTTGATCCCAACAAGATGCAGAAGCCTGTTGTTGAGCGCCTTGTTTCCTGACATCCAGCATGGTCACTATCACAAAATGCTGAGAGAACAGGTCTGTTGTGTTTCTTGATTGGAAGCCCCATGGTTATTGTTCCTTTTATGTATCTGAGTATTCTCTTTAGAAGACCAAAATCTGAGACTGTTGGCGCATGCATCCGTTGACAGACGAAATTGACAGCATATTGAATGTCTGGTCTAGTGATTGTGAGGTACTGCAGCTTTCCTGCCAAGCTTCTGAAGTAGGTTGGTTCTTCGAAAGGTTCAGAGTTCAGATTGTCCAGACGTTGAGGTAGTGGTGTTGCCATTGGATTGCAATCAGTCATTCCTGCCTGATGAAGAATGTCAGAGGCATAAGCTGTTTGATGAAGAAACAGACCACTAGCATAAGATTCAATTTCAATTCCCAAAAAATAGCGAGGTGGACCAAGATCTTTCATGGCAAAGCGAGTATTGAGGGCTGACAGAAGCTGCATCAGAAGAGATTGATTACTTCCAGTGAGTAAAATATCATCAACATATAAGAGGAGTAGGAGGATCTCATTGTTTAGGTGACACACGAACAGTGAAGGGTCAGATGTGCTGCATTCAAACCCAAAATCGAGAAGAAAGTTACTGAAAGTGTCAAACCAGGCTCTTGGAGCTTGTTTTAGACCATAGAGAGCTTTGGTAAGCTTGCAGACATGATTGGGTTTCTCAGGATCAACAAAACCAGAAGGTTGGTGCATGAAGACTGGTTCTTGTAACACTCCATGGAGGAATGCATTGGAGACATCTAGTTGCTTGAGAGGCCAGTCATTTGCAGTTGCAGTATCAAGCACCAGACGAATTGTTGCTGTTCTAACAATAGGACTGAAGGTTTCGAGATAATCCACTCCCTCTTCTTGATCAAATCCTTTTGTAACAAGGCGAGCCTTCAGTTTGTCTATGGTACCATCCGGATTGAATTTTGTTCTGAAAACCCACTTGGAGTTGAGGATGTTCATGTCTTCAGTTGCAGGAACAAGAGACCAAGTATGTAACATGTGAATCCTTCCCATTTCTTCCATGACAGCTCCATTCCAGCCTGGATGCTTCATTGCTGAAACGATGCTTTTGGGTTCATCAATATTAGATTTTGAGGCTAGGAGCACATACCGAGGGTTTGGTTTGTGAATCCCAGCTTTGGATCTTGTAGTCATAGGATGAGAGTTTTCTGCTTGTTCTTGGATTTGTATTGGTGGTGCTTCTTGTTGAATTGCAGCTGGAATTGTTTCGGGTTCATTCGACTCTGTTATTGGAGCTATCTCAGGTTCATGATCTGCATTTATTGAGTTATCTGAGATTGAATCTGTGTCTGTATTGTGGTTTGCTCCCTCTGTTGAATCATGTTCCTCTATTACAAATTCTTGTTGTTGTTGCTCACAGGAAGTGGTCTGCACTATTGTAGGTTTGGAGAGAAGGAGACTTGAGGAGCTTGCTGTTGCGACTGGTTCCAGATCACTGTTTTGCCAGGCCTGAAGCAATGGTGTCTGATACTGCGGAATTAGACTTTTATACTTTTCTTTGAAGGGAAACTGATCTTCATCAAAGAGGACATGCCTTGATATATAGACTTTGCCGGTTGGAGGATATAAGCAACGATAGCCTTTGTATTGGCTGTTATAACCAATAAACACACATTGAAGTGACCTGGGATCGAATTTGTTGTGCCCCAATGGTCTTAAACAAGGGTAACAAGCTGAACCAAAGACCCGCAGAGGAGAGTAGTCAACTTTCTGTTGATATAAGGTTTCATGAGGGCTGACATTCTTTAAGGCGGAGGAAGGCAGAAGGTTGATAAGATAGTTGGCTGTGTAGAAGGCTTCTACCCAGTACTTGTGAGGTGTGTGACTTTGAAATAACATTGAGAGACCAAGCTCCACCAAATGTCGGTGCTTCCTTTCTGCAACTCCATTTTGCTGAGGAGTGTAGGGACAAGATATTTGGTGATGTATCCCATTTTGTCTGAAGTGTTCTTGTAATTTGTTGCTTGTAAACTCTCCTCCTCCATCACTCTGAAATATTTTGATTCTTGTATCAAATTGATTTTCCACCATTTTTTGAAAACTTGTAAAGACTGTGAAGAACTCTGATTTTAATCGCAATGGGAAGAACCAAGAATATCTTGAGAAGTCATCAACAAAAACAGCATAGTATTTGAAGCCTTGATTTGATACAATTGGTGATGGCCCCCAAAGGTCACAATGAACTCTATCTAAAGGTTTCAGACTATGAGAATCAGAAGAAAAAAACTGAAGCTTGTTGCTCTTTCCCATTTGGCAAGGCTCACAAATGGAATAAATTCTGCTCTTATTAACTTGAATTTCCTTGCTGGCTTGAAGTTGCTGAAGAATCTTGAGGTTTGAGTGGCCAAGACGGTAGTGCCATGTTTCCATGCTCACGGCACACTGACGATTTGAATAGAGGGCCACAAGCTCTTGATTCTTCAGCACATAGAGTCCTTCACTTCGAGGACCCTTGGACACCACCTTCTGAGTGTTTAAATCGATTACGCAGACCTTATTAGCATCAAAATACACACCACAGGGATAATCATCGCATAATTTGGAGACAGAGAGAAGGGATTTCTGAATATCTGGACACACTAAGACTTCATTTAATGGAATGGTACCTTTGGAAGAAGAGAGAGTGGTGGATCCAACGTGTGTTATTGGAATGTATGTTCCATCTCCAACGAGCACTGTATCATTACCGTTATAGGGAGTAGCTTCTTGCAAACCAGAGGTAGAAGCAGTAACATGAGCAGAGGCACCGGAATCTGGATACCACTCTTTCCCAGTTTCATCTGACACTCGTAGTGAAGAAAACGCTTGGTTAGGGATCTCAGTTTGATAGTTATTATCAAATCTGTTGTAACATTTGATGGCAGTGTGTCCTACACGGCCACAAATTTGACAGATTGGTCTCTGTCCAGAAGCTGGTGAAGAAGACTGATGTTGTGAGAATCCGCGACCTCGACTTGAATAGCCTACTCTGCCTCCTCCTCTGTTCAGACCAGACCTACCACGACCTCTCTGATTGGGATTGTACTGAGGAACGAAGCCTGCCCTTTCAGTGTTAAAAGCAAGATGAGGAGTGACTGCTGGTTCACTATCATAAGATTGCAATTTACTATCAAAACCTTCGACCTCAGAGATAACATCATTAAAAGTTGGAGGAGGATATTTACTCAGAGAACTTTGAATAACAGTGGTTATAGGATCATATTCCCTGCCTAGACCGTTGAGAAAACCAAATATCTTCATAGACTCATCCACAGGTTTTCCAATCGAGCTAAGAGAGTCACAGATAATTTTAAAGTCTCTGCAATAGGCTGTAAAAGACTTATCTTTCTTTGTCAGGAGCTGAAGATGACGACGGAGAGAGAACTCTCTAGCAATACTGCTCTTGTTGAAATTTTCAGCAAGAGAGATCCAGATTTGGCGAGACGTGGTAAGGTTGTGAACATGGCCAAGCACTTCCTCTGAGAGAGTTCCGAACAGCCATGAACGGACAAGCTGATCGGTGCAGAACCAGTCTTCATACTCCTTGTTTGGGACTTCGGTGGTGACATCACCATTGACAGCACTCTTCGTCTGAGGTGGAGCCGTCACAGCTCCATTGACAAATCCTATGAGTTTGTGACTGGACAAGAGAGATTCAACTTGGGTTTTCCATAGCAAGTAGTTGGTATCGTTTAGCTTCAAGGTGACTGTGCTAGTGACATGAACTTTATCAGGAAAAGGATAGGTTTTGTTTGAGGTAACCATTGTAGCACCTGTTAAGGTTTACAATGGCTCTGATACCATGAGAAAGGAGAGAAAACAAAGAAGAGTTATTGACGAAAGAGATGTTTATTTCTGATAATTTTTAGTAGAGTTTTACACTCTTCTTTTATAGACTACATAAGGAACAATCTAGAATCATAGGCTCCATCCTTATCTCTATTCAACAGCTATGTTGATGAGTCATCATCTGATAAAGATGCTAGGAGCTCAAATTGGTTTTGCAGGTTCAAGGTTTCGTTTTGTTTTGCAGGTACAGTCTTTGTCTTCTTCCTCTGTTCTTTTTGAGTGTTTTCGAGTGGTTTCTGGGTTGTTTGGGCCTTTCCCATTGTTTTGTCAAGGCCCAAATTGATTGGGTTGCTCACACATTCCTTGTTTTATTTGATTAGAAAAAACGCAAATGTACGTTACAAAAAAAACACTAAAAATGGATACAAGTTATAGAAAGAACAAATCATAAATAGAAAATTGGAGACATGGAATTCTGCTTTATTTTCTCACGTTTAAAAAAAAAATATGTTTCTCGAGTTTTTAGTTAAGACTTTTTTTCTATCAGTTATCTCAGTGCAACATTCAAGTAAACGATGCAACCAAACAAATCAACAAAGTCCGCCAAAATTTTAGTGGTCCGAATGGGAAGAGACGAATCAAACGTTGTGAAATAAACTACAGGCTAGCTTCTGCTGGTTTTAATAAAGCTTATGATGTGTTCCGCCACGGGGGAATACGAGAAGGGTTACACAACAAAGCTTACAACATGGCACTGGATGGCTTAGACTCTGTACGTGCGTGCGAAGACGGGTGGCAAATGAATGGTCCAATACAAAAGTCTCCTCTCACTTTCTATAACAGAAATATTGAAAAACTATTTTCTATTATTTCTACTATCGTCAAGAAGGTGAATCTCTAGATGATTTTTAGAGAAGTCTTGGAAGGCTATGATAAGTATGCCATATAGGAGAAATATAAAACTCTCATAATGGGAGCAAATAGTTTAACTTACCAGATGTGTAATAATATTATATTTTGGTTAAAGTTTTTTTTTATATGATTTTGTTTATATTATTACTATTGAGAATTGCAACTTGCAGTAATTAATAGCTAGTGTAGTTTTTGGGTTTTTGTTATATTGTTTCATCTTTTTCTAAAATTAACAAAAAAAGAGAAAGAAAAAAAACAAATGTACAACTAAAAATAATTAAACGTTAAAAAAAAAGAAATATTTGATAGAAGTACAAATAAAGTAACTCTCATAAATATATAAGATGAAAAATAGGAAAGCAATCTCTTATGAAAAATAAAATATTAACTAAATGGAACATTGTTGATTTTTGAATAATTAAAAACTATAATAAGTTTATTTTAATATTTTATTGATAATAGTAACTGTAAGTTCGTAAATAATTTAACTAAAAATAATAATAATACAAATTTATTTTCAAGCACTATACATATTCAAATCGTATTCTTTATAAAAAAAAGTTGAATACTTTGGGCGTAAGTATTTCTGCTGAGGCCTTATGGCTTGGGAAATATCAAACATATCTTTCCATATTTTACCAAAACGTTTGAAACTTTCTAGAGATGATCCAACCTACAAAAACTCATTAAGATCCTAAGAAAATATTGGTCATGACCAGAAATATTTCTAAGTGAACTGGTTGTTGAGGATGCTGGCACCGTTAGACATGTAACTGGCTAGTGTCTAATGTACGTTGAGCGGACTTTGGCCACCGTTGGACTTGGACGGTCGCTCTCTGGGCAAGAGAACGTTGGCTTTTTGCTCGGGAATGATTACTAAATAATGTTTACTATCTAAAATAAAATAAAAAAATAGAACTTCTATGATAGAAGTAACATCATCTCAAATAATTTCTCGTTAAATCCAATGAAGTCGCTATTCCAAACATATATTTCCATTCAAACCCATCATCAATACCTCTAATTTTGTAATTACTATTTTAAACTTTCAATACTAGTTTAAATAACTAAATAAACATTTAAACTAAAACATAGAAAGAAACTACCAAAATAATTTGCTTCTTCTCATTATGGCCACAATGCTCATCAAACACCCAACATTTCCTTTGTCATTGTTATTATTTGTGCTCATTGTGTTTCCGGTTACAAAGGCGATGCCAATCAAAGACATGTATGCATTTTGCAAGGAGACAATTGACGTGAACTTCTGCTTGAAATACATTGGAACAGACAGACGTATATTAGACGCACGCAACTTTAACAACATTCTTTTAATTGCGGTAACGTTAGATAATTAATTAGTTTGTAATTTTCTTTGATTATCATGTATTAGTTATTTATTTCATAAACCTAGTTTAATTTTTTGGTAGAAATTAAAACAGTGTTTTAAAACTATTCATAATATACATTCCTTGTTTTTATTTGATTAAAAAAAAAAAGCAAATGCACGTTACAAAGAAAACACTAAAAATGGATACAAGTTATAGAAAGAACAAATCATAAATAGAAAATTGGATACATGGGATTCTGCTTTATTTTCTCATGCTAAAAAAATATGTTTCTTGAATTTTAGTTAAGACTATTTTTTATCAGTTTTCTCAGTGCAGCAATCAGGTAAACGATGCAACCAAACATATCAACAAAATCCGCCAAAATTTTAGTGGTCCGAATGGGAAGAGACGAATCAAATTTTGTGAAAAAAACTACGGGCTAGCTTCTGCTGTTTTTAAAAAAGGTTATGACATGGTCCAAGAGGGAAAACGAGGTGAGTTACACGCCAAAGCTCACACCATCGCACGGTATGGCTTAGACTATGTACGTGAGTGCGAAGACGAGTGGCAAATGAATGGTCCAATACAAAAGTCTCCTCTCACTTTCTATAACATAAATCTTGAAAAACTACTTTCTATTATTTTTACTATCATCAGGAAGCTTAATGGCTAGATTTCTTTTAGAGATGTCTTGGAAGGAATCAAGGAAGCAACTCCTTATTATAGGCTAGGATAAGTATGCTATATAGGAGAAATATGAAACTCTCATAATGGGAGCATATAGTTTAACTTACCAGATGTGTAATAATATTATATTTTGGTTAAAGTTTTTTTTAATGGTTTTGTGTATATGTATTACTATAGAGAATTGCAACTTGCAGTGATTAATTGTATTGTTTTTGGGTTTTGTTATATAGTTTCCTCTTTTTCTAAAATCAAAAAATGAAAAGAACTAAAAAAGGAACAAATGTACAAGTGAAAAACAATTTAAACGTTAAAAAAAAATATTTAATAGAAATAAAAAAATAAAGTAACTCTCATAAATTTATAAGAAGAAAAATAGGAAAGCAATCTCTTCTGAAAAATAAAATATTAACTAAATACTAACTAAACATTGTTGATTTTTGAATAATTAAAAACTATAATAAGTTTATTTTAATATTTTTTATTGATAATAGTAAATGCAAATTCGTTAAAATTTAATTAAAATAACAAGAAGACAACTTTATTTTCAAGCACTTTACATATTCAAATCGAATACTTTTGCCGTTAGACATGTACGTAGCTGGCTAATGTCTAATGTACGTTGAGCGGACTTTGGCCACCGTTGGAGTTGGACGGTCGCTCTCTGGGCAAGAGGACCTTGGCTGAGTATTCATTGGTCGCTTGACTTGTTGGTTGCGTTAAAATTCAACGTCTAAGCATATTGTGAGCTTACGATGGCCACACGATGGATACTCACTTGTTGTTGTCTGGCCACTTCCATTTTGCCCTTTTCATGTCTTTATAGTCCCAATCAATCAAGCATTCTGATTAATCATAGTACTCCCAATGCATTAAATAAACATTAACATATACCCAAAATGATCAAATAGGACCGAAATGCGAAATGCAAAGAAAAAATTAAACATCTCCCTTTACTTAACTCTAGAGACGACTTTAATGATCTAACTATCTTTTCTAATCTTAACTCATGATCCTCTAAACTTCTAATTTAGGATTTTTTTTTCTGTTTATCACTTAGAAGTGATCAAGTCTCAATTTGTTTCAAGCTTAGTGCCATTTTTTAAATCTTTTTGTCCCTAGAGTCTCTCTTTAAGATTAGAGACATGTTACTAGGTTTGAGAGAATGAGAAGAGAAAGGAAAATGAAAAGATGGAAAAGATAGTTAGATCATTAAAGTCGTCTCTTTCATTTTCCAATTTCCATCCTTTCATTTTCCTTTCTCTTCTCATACTCTCAAACCTAGTAACATGTGTAAATCAACAGCCCAAACTATAATCACCATCCTAAATGCTAGTTTCAAATCATTAGAGTAGACCCGTAATTATTGCAGATACAGTCAACTTTATTATTAAATTAAATCACAATGAATATACTAGATTTCTCTTTTGTTGACAAAAAAAAAAAAATACTAGATTTCTCTTTTTTTTCTGTAACTTATTGAAGTCACGAAATAACGTATATACTTAATGAATAGAATTATATGAAATTCTCAAAAACAAATTAAAAAAGTATCATATCATCTCGCTTTAGATAGTTAGAATTTCATATAATTTTTTATTGGTAAATCAACATATTTAATCTTGTGCTTGGCGCTGAGCCACTGACCATCATCTAGTATAATTCTTATTTAAAAACATATTTTAGTTGTTTCCTTCTAAATGACTTTTTTATTTTTTTATGAAAATCAAATTGCTATTTTTAGATACATTTGTCCATTTATAGTATATATACTCTAATTTAGATATATTTTTCTAAAATTCAATTTGTTTTACTTAATTTGAAAAATAATTTGTAAAAAACAAATGAGTCTAAGGCTTTTCACCTATCAAATGAGTGGAAAGCTGAATCGGAATTTAAGGAGATAGGTAGCTTAAGATAGATATTATTTGTGGGATACACACAATTTCTTATATATTACACTTTCTTATATCTTCTGTGTTTTTTTAAACACAATCAAGTTTCAGATTCAGAAAAAAAAAAAAAACACAATATAGTCATTTATATCATCTAAGATGAAAAAAAATTTCCTATTCTCGTTCAGCGTTCTAACTCTCTTCATCATTTGTGTGATAGGTTTGTAATCAAACCTTATGTTAGAAAATTTGTTAAATAAATATTAATACTCTTATAGTTTTTAAGTAAATTTATGAAAAATATTTGAAGTATCTCTATATAATTTTTTTTTTTTAGTTACAATGATATGTATTTGTTAAAAATAATCAACGTATTTGATAAATATGTCAAGCTATATTTTCTTTGTCCACTATTATTTACTTTGTAGTTTTAAGTAAAATTATGTGACCTTTTTAAATTACCTCTATATATTTTTCAGTTACAATGTTATGTATTTGTCAAAATAATCAGAATTTGGAAAATTGTACAAAACTCTGTAAGACATTTTGTTTTGTTTCTCATTACAAAAACTGATATTTTATGTTTTACAAATAACAGCAACAGGGGTGGTTGTAAATGCACAACAAAAAAGACCAATGAAACAAACATGGTGTTCTAGGCCTCTTCCTAACCAAAAACCTGGCAAATGTGTCATCCAAGAGTGTGAGTCTAAATGTAGGCAGAAGTGGAAAGGGAATGGTACAGAAGCTACATGTCGTAACCAGTGCAACTGCCATTTTCGTTGTCCATGGCTTCAAGGCCAGCCTTGAAATTTAGGAGACCCAAGTTCATTTCCTTTTTAAGCCTTTTCAAAAGGTTTAAAAATTTGTGGTTTATTATTCCAAAGATAATGTGGGGTTTAGTTGTATATGATTGTATTTTTGAATCTGACCGATGTTTCATTTGGTTCGGCTCATAGCCGGCCATGCATATGACTTTAATGTTTTATTTTTTATTTTTATTTACAGTAATACTCATATCATATTGTCATATTAATAGTGTCTTGTAATAAACTAATAAAATATTTGCTAGAGTTTTGTGGTCTAGTGACTTTGTACCAATGTTTTTTAATCAAATTATGATATATAATCAGATAAGGTAATTTGTGTGTATATCAAAACAATTTTTTTATAATTTGAATAAGTTACTTACATTAGCATGATTTGGCGAAAAAATTGTTGGTTGAATATTACAAGCTTAAATTCATAACCAAAAAAAAAAGAGAAAGAACAAAGCAAAGAGAAGAACCAAAAGAAATAAAATAATGTCTGCATGGTTGTGGTCCAGTAGTTGATGATCTGGGAATGTAGGAACAACATTTAACATGTGATCTAGCTATCCCTGACATTAATCGGAAAATATTCCAAACTCGAGATAATTATCAGTATGGTCGCTTGAAATTCATGGTGTTCGTTGAACCATGACACAGGGCACTCTGTTTATTAAAAAAATTATAACATAAAAACCTTATTTTTTTTATTAAAGAGTTTTCTTGAATTAATGAAATTGAACGGTCACGAGAAGAAACAAACTAAGAACTAAGCAGCCACTGATTCCCACCAAGAAGAGAATTTTACATGGAATCAAGATTGATGTTTAAGTGAGCTTGTTGAAGATCTAGCAAAGTAGGAACTAGGGGCAAGATTTGTTCATATATTTTACTCTCATCATCATGTTGTGAATCCTTAGAAGGAATACATTCTTTGATATCTTTTCAATGTTGGTCTTGCTGATATCTAACCTAACTTGTGTAGCCAATAAAAGACATGAGCAGACTCAATCTTGCAATTTTTAACAATGGAACCAATGATCATACAAACTAAGTCTCATTAAAGCTCTGCAGCCTCTTTGTATTCAAAAGAACGTGGTTTTGGAATACAAGTAGGAAGCAATCCCCTTTAGTGCAATGCCTTCCAACGAGAGAGCTTTCTGATCTATTTGAAATCACCTAAAATTGTTCAAGATGAGAAGTTTCAGGAAATTAAACTTCATCAAGGCGAGTCTCTTCCATCCCAACTTCCCCATCTCTTGCATCTCTTGTGGCAAGGTTGTTATGTAACTGAAGCACATGAGAAGCAAGTGGAGGCGGTGGAAGCTCAAGCAAAGGAGCGTGAAACAGAGGAAGTGCCATAACCGACTTTGTTAGAAGAGAGACTACAAACAGAGAGGAGAGACTATTGTAGAGATTATCCTGTGTGATTATTGATGTGTAAAGAGTACTAGAGCTTTATGTGTTCTGTTCTTATTACAAATCGTGAATTTCGAACAGTTGACAGGAGTGACTAAGAATGACTTTATCATTACGATAAACAAGCCTTTTCTTGCTTTTTAATCCTTATCTAACCTACATACTCTTAAACCAAGAGATCGACAATAGAAAGAGCTTTCACTTTTTATTGCATATTTTGTGGATGTTAAGTATCGTACAACTGTTAGTTGATCGCAAAGACAAATGAAACCATGAACCCTTGTGGTTAAATCTGAATATAAAGGTTAAGAATCTAAAAACTAGTGAAAAAGTTAGAAACCTAAGCATTGACAAAGGATAGTTCAAAGAAACTAAATTCGTCCGAATCGAAAGTCAATTCAAAACATATCTCCTCCTTCGCCTCATTGCGCTTATCGTTTTCGTTGAGCCTTGAGGACAGAAGGATCACTAGTTGCAGAGCTCTTAAGCACTATTTGGAAATGTTGCAAAGCTCTTAAGCAACATTACCGGCTGCATCACCACCAATCTTCATAGCAATAACACTACCAATAGGTTCTCCAAAAATCAGTTTCCCTGTGGATATTTTTTACTCGCAAGCTTCTTATAACGGGGAAAAAACCATAGGTCGAATCGAAATACTAGTAATTCAAAAAATAAACTTGAATTTCTATAAAAGTAAGAAATGTTGGTTGTGAGAAACATAATGTCTCCTTTGCATTCAAATCAAACCCTTCTTACATCATCTTCCTCCTCGTTGTCAACAACTTTAACCTTCTTCTTAACCCGATCTTCAAAACCACCCGGCGATTCTTTTCTCCGCTTATTCATACTCAAAGTACAAAGCAAGCTCTTCTCTTTCTCTACATCACTCCGAGATTGTTCCATCATAACGTTTCCCTTATCCCCTACATCGTTATCTTTCGACATAGACAACAAAACTCCAGCACAAGTATCTTCTTCTTGACACACATTCTCCTTCTCATCATCCCAACAAGGAAACTCCCTATACTGAAACCTAAACTTCTTAGGCACATAACCACAACACTTCCAAAGCTGCCGCGTAAAAACCGAAGAAACACATTCAAACAGAGCCAAATCACCACCTTGAACACCTTGTACATGAACCCTATCTTCAATTGGTATCTCTGAACAAGCCTTCAATGGAACAGTCTCACTCTGAGTAGATACATTCCCCATTCTTATCGATTTAGTAACCGATGATAACTTAGAAACTTCATTGTCATTGTTTTTGATCTTACACTTATGACAAACAAACAAATCATCTCCTTTAACATAACGAGAACACCATGTATGAACCCAAACACCACATTCATCACAATCAACCATCTCTTTACCATCATCAAAATTCACACCACAAACACAATCTACAGTCCAAGATTCATAAACCCAATCCTCGTGTGGCTTCATATCAAATGTACCCCCAAAAAAAAAAAAACCTAAACGCCTAAATTTCTCGATTCTTTCACAAATTTACCCAGAAATCGCCCTAAATTTCGAAGCTTTGTAGAGAAGAAACCCAATTCGTCTCTTCTCAACGACGATTGTAATGTAACGTGAAAGAGCTTTGAGATTCCAGATAGAAAAGAAAGAAAAAAAAAAACCTATCTTGACGTAAATTTTTTGTTCTCGCCTCCGATTTCTGAACGAAGAAGACAATGATTTATTTTGGGCTTTACTAAATTATGGGCCAGGCTTAGAAGATAGATAGATACTGTTTTTTTTTTTTTTTTTTTTTTTTTTTTTTTTTTCTTTTTTCTGGGACTAATAAATTAAAAAATAAAATGAAAAAATGTCCACAAAATCTTCAACTCTGCATTTTCTTCGAGAACAATTACAAATTTTCTGGACAATAGATTAATATTTATCTAATAAATCGTAATTTTTTGTTGACATTGTTATTAGAGATACAACGTTAAATCGATTAACGGGTTAAGTCTCCGTTTTGTAAGCTAACGTTAATTAATAAAACAATGTCATATTCGGTCTAACCTAAAACCTCCAAATCAAATTCTATCGTCCTCAAAATTCCTAAATCAAACCCTATAATCAATTTATCTCCATTTCCTATCGATTTCTTCGGTTTCTTCTTATTAACGCGATTTTTCAAGAAGATAAGGAAAACCAATTTGGTCGCCAAATCGAAGCATTATGATGCAAAATAGCGGTAATTATAATAACAGCCAATTTATCGATTAAACTTTCCACTAAAAAAAATCATTTATTACTTCTTTTGTCCATACACCTCTCAACAAAAATAATTTCTAATTACAAAAAGAAAAAATTAATAACCAAGTAAAATTAGAGGTAATGTCGTCATCCCTCATTATTTATTTATTATATTTTTCTTTTTGGTATTTAGTGATTTGAGGAAGGGAGCATTACTCTCATTAACTCCAATAAATTATTATTCCAAGATTTTACTACTACCATTCACTTTTTATTTTTTTACTAATTTAATATTGTTTCATTTTTTAAATTTAATATTTTTCCATTCAAATCCATAAATTTTCCTAATTTAGTAAGAACAGTTTTTAGCTTTCAATATCATCCATTATAAATAAAAATGTTTGAGACATATGAAAGAGAAAATACCAAACACAATTTGTTTCTCATTATGGCTACAATGCTTATCAAACACATAACTTTTCCTTTGTCGTTGTTACTATTCGTGCTTATTGCGTTTCCAGTCGTAAATGCGATGCTCGCTACAGAAGTGCATAAGTTTTGCAAGGAGACTAATGATGTCAACTTCTGCGTGAAATACATTGGAGGGGACAAACGTATAGCAGCCGCACGCGATCTCAACGACTTGCTTTTAATTGCGGTAACGTTACAAAACAATGCTGAACAAATATTCAAAATGTCCATTCTATATTTAAAATTCAGAGATGAGAAACTCCTTTATCCTCTCACTCGTTTCTTGATTTCTGATTGAGACTTGTTATCAGTTTTCTCAGTGCAAAATCCAAGTGACCAACGCAGCCAAACAAATCAACAATGTCCGTCAAAAGTTTAGTGGTCCAATTGGGAAAGAACGGATTAACTTTTGTGAGAGAAACTACGGGTTAGCGTCCACTTTGTTCCAAGAAGCTTATGATTTAGGGCAACAAAGAGCTCTTGCATATAGAGCTCACTTATCCGCACAGGGTGGCTCGGACTATGTGCGCGAATGCGAAGACGAATGGAAAAAGAATGGTCCAATTCAAAAGTCTCCTGTCACTTACGATAACACAAATGTTGCTAAACTATTTTCTATTATTCGTCTTATTATCAACAAGCTCAAGAGTTAAGACTTAGTTGTACAGGAATTAAATTCGTTTTACTTAACCTTTGTTTAGTTGACTCTTTCACTCACATCTTTAATAAACTAGATATTTCTATGCTTCTAATTATAAAATTGATTCTCTGTAGTACAACTTTCTTGAAGTTTTTGATGAATTAGGATTAGAAATACGTGAAAATTAAAAACATGACGTTTAAAGTTTTATAACAATTCATATGATTTTATATATTCAGTTAATCTACAATTTAAATAACAAAGATAGATAATATTTCACCATTACAGAGCTACAATCAAATCAACCTTTTTCATTTTAATTTAAATCGCATTTAAAATAACTTTTACAAACGAGCCTTCTCGGTGAAGTGATCTTGGTCTAGTGGCAAATGATAAGTCCACAGAAGACAGACACCATCACACCAGGGATCGGGTCCCCGACTCTACAATTTAATTGTAGAAATTAGGCTAATGGGCTGGTCAGTTGTGGTCCAAATGTTGACAAAAAAAAACGAGCCTTCTCGAGCGCAAATATATTTATAGTGATTACAAGAGAGATTAATTGACAATTCTATGATTTACATATCTATTCTCTACGGGTGACCTGCAAAGACATGAGTGTAACCTCACATTCCTCTCTTTCCAAATTAGGTATATAGATCCTTGAAAAACTAGATTGAGGATAAACACGATGCGTACATTTGGTAAGCACTCTTTTATCCAAAGCAGGAGATCATCAAAGGGTTGTCGAGGATTCAATTATGCAAGAATGTTGATATATGTCCAAATAGAATTGTTGAATGGGAAAGAGAAGAACATGTCTAATCGTGACTCATTCTCTTGATCCCACAACAAACATTTCCGATTTGTAGTTATTTATGTTTTTAGCATGTTCATGTTGATTTTTGAGACGAAACTAATATTATATATTACATGCTCGGATCTAGGAAGTTACGAGGTTCGGCCCAGAATCTTCTGATATTCAAAAAAAAAAAAATTGTGTTTTGGAATACTGTTTTTAAAGCATAAAGTTGACGGCCAAGAAATAGTGAAAAGTAGAGTGTAAAGTCCCGACCTCTAGTTCGTGGGTCTCTGCATTCTCTATTGGTCGTGAATCTCACTCTCGTTCGACAGCTGGTGCGCTATTTCCGGAGGTTCGAATGACTTCTTCACCAGACCACACGATATTTTTATGTATTTTGTATTCACTCACGTGGTACAAAAAATCACTTTTCGGTAAATCATCTTTTTAAAAGTTTCTCCAGTTCAAGCATACTTAACTATGAGATTCCAATAATAATCGTATCAGTGAGAAAAGTACGAGGTTTGAAGAAAGCATAACCAAATCATTAGAGTAGATCCTAAATTGATTTCAAATACGATCAACGTAATTACTTCATCCGTTCATTAATATAGTATTTTCTAGAAAAAAAAAGTAAAAATTGTTTCAAAAAAGTGGATTTTCTCACTTTTCTATATACAATATTAATTATAAATTATTGAATTAAAAAAAAAACTAAACATTATTTATTTAAAGTTGTTGGAAATTATAAATCACAAAAAATAATGTATTTTAATATGTTTTGTTGTTATATCTAAAAAACTAGAAAATACTATAATAAAAAACAGAGGGATTATTAAATTAAATTACAAAAACTAGAAGTGAGTTTCGCTTTTTTTTTTCTTTAATTAATTCTTTGAAGCTATACAATAAAATATTAATATGAATGAAATTATATGTTATTCTCAATACTTTTATAAGTACTATATTATCATCTCATTTAGATATTTTTTCTTGTTTAAATATTTTTAATATAATTCTTTATTGGTCAATTAACCTATTTATCTCCTACGATTGACATAGACCACCATCTATCTAATATATTGTTTATCTAGAAATCTATTTCAATTGTTTCCTTCTTTACTATTTATTAAAAAAAAATTGCTAATTTAAGATATCTCAGATACACAATATTATCATACTTAAATATGTATTATATGAATTTGCATTGCCTATATATAGATTAGGAAACAATTTTCAAAAGAAGAGCGAGTCTAATGCTTTTATAATCGTAGATATGAATCGAAATCTAAGGAGATAAATAACTTAAAATAGATAACTTAAAATAGATTACATTCAACTTCTTATATATATAGCCTCTAGGTACCTCTAGGTACCCCTTTTCCTTTCCTTCATAAAAGAATACGTATATACATATGATCGTAATATTTTAAGAAGAAATATTGTGAAATAATCTAATTTAACATATTTTAATGCTTTTTCATCAAAAATTCTTTTTTTTTTCTTGCGAATAGATAAATGACGAAGAGACAAATATGTGAAGATAATTTTTTTCATAAATGGTTTTGAAGTATACTCTTTATATGACAATTTTGAATTACCTCTATTAATTCTCTTTTAGTTACAACTTACAATGTTATGAATTTGTCAAAAATAATCAATGAATTCGATAAAAGAATATATTTCAAATATGTTATATTTTTAATATCTTAAAACTTACTATTTTTACAAGAAAAATAAAATTCTTTTTTTCATCAAAAGAACTGATATTTCGTGTTTTATGTACATTAGTAACAGGATTGGTGGAGAATATGCCGCATAGAAGACTGAGACACCCAATGGAAGGTTTGTGCACTAAGCCTCTACCTAATCAAAAACCTTGGCCATGTAAGGTCGACCTTTGTGAGCGTAGGTGTAGGCAGACTTTTAAAGTTAAAGGGTCGTTAGCGGGTCAATGCACTGATCCTAACAAGGGTGAATGCTTTTGCACTTTTCGTTGCGGATAACTTTAATGTATTTATTTATTTACGAGAAAACTTATTTTTTTTCGTTTTTCTTTGACGTTCAAACTCATTTCATATATTTAATATAAGTCTTGTAATAAAGTAAAAAAAAATTGTTGATTTTATGGTCTAATAATTTGTATTAGTGTTGTTACCAAATTATGATATGAATTAAAATATGTAGCATGTGTGTGTTGTAGATGACAAATTTATATTGGTTTAAATGTTATGAACAATTATGCTACTAAGAACTGGCATAAAAAATATGTAACCTACATTAGTTAGATCTTGTAGAACCATTTTTTGTAAGCCAACTTTTGGACGTCCCTTGGGCAGTTCTAATGAAATTTATGTTCGAATCTAAAAATGTCTAGATAACTCGATGGTCAAATGTTGGCTTTATCCTTCGAACAAGTTGCAAATCCTATATCAGACAAAATAAGTCAGTCAAGCTCTTCAGGGTTTCATACTTTCATGATACTCTTAGAAATACATGTATTTGTCATACTTAAAGATATAATTATGTTCCCACGTGTATCATGTTTTTTTTTTTGAATTAATGTAAGATTATGTATATATATATAAAAAAAATCAGCGTTTCATACAAATGAAAGCATACTTTTTTAGAAAATAAAACCATATATCTTGATTTCGTCTTGTTGGGAACCAATATCGAATACCGTCTTCATACTTCAAGTCTCCCAACACCTTGAATTGTGCTTGACCGGTTCTCTATATTTATACCGATCAGTAAAACAAGCTTCTCGGTCGATGATGATTGCGAACCATATCTTCTTTCATTCCATTCTCACGTCTATCTTTCCTCTTTTAACACATGACAAGAAAGGATAAGCACGACCTAGTTACCTCGCATACATTAGGAAGATAAAACATCATTATATACAGATTCTGTAGATAATTTCCTTTCACTATGGCACATCTGGAAATTTATATATTGACCATCGATCTATCACAAACAGCAAAGGAAGTAGGTGAAACTACTGGACTGTGTCGTACAAACATGGCTTGACAAACAATTATACCTTAACGGTTAACACCAAGACAAAAATTAATTCACAAATATCTACCAATCTAGTTCTCCATTTCACTCGTCTTTAGATCAATGATAAGTGTATCAATGGGAAAAGTACAAGGTTTCTAGAAAGAATAGCCAAATCATTAGAGTAGGTCAAATATGATCTGTAATTATTAAATTAAATCACAAAGACTACAGAGAACAGAGAGCTCATCACAGTCGATCGAAAACTATCGAGAAAAGAAAAAAAAGTGCCGGAACCACCAGTTAGATCGTCGAAGCTACAAGGAGAAGATTTGGCAGAGAGCTGACACCAATCAGGAGGAGGGAACGCCAAAAGAAACTCGCCGGAGGAGAAACACCATTGGAGAAGACAACTTCAAGCGACACCTAAAGAATCGGGCCTCGGAGAGAAATTATGGCTTCCTTATCTTATAATTTGCTTTTCTAGATTATGTTATGAATAATTATGCTACGAGAACTGGCAGAAAAAATATGTAACCTTCACTAGACAGATCTTGAACTACTATTTTTTAAGCCAACTTTTAGTCCAAGAAGTACATGATTTTTAAGAAAGATAAAACATCATTATATACGGATTCTATTGATAATTTTCTTCACTATGGCACATCTGGAAATTTATTTATCGACCATCTATCACAAACGACAAAGGAAGTAGATGAAACTTCTGGACTACGTCGTACAAACACGGCTTGACAAAAACCCACAAATATCCACCAATCTGGTTCGCCATTTCACTCATCTCTTCTAAATCACAAAGACTAGACGTGTATATGTACTTTCGATTTTTTGTCTTTTATTTTTTGAAGCTATATAATAAAATATAATATGAAGTGAATTATATGATTACTTCTACAAGTATTATATCATCTCATTTGAGACGATAGTGTTTTAAAAAAAAAATTAATATGATTATTTATTGGTCAATTAACCTAATTATCCTATGATTGACATAGACCATCATCTAATATATTGTTTATTTAGAAATCAGTTTCAATTGTTTCCTTCTTTAGTTCTTTTTCCTTTTTATGAAAACCAAATTGCTAATTTAAGATATCTCTGATATACATATTTAAGAGTAATACTTGGGTTCACTCCTAGGGGTGAACCTCCTTATTCACCCGCTATTAGCTTAACCAATAAAAATAGAGTAATATGCCACATCATGGTATATTTAAAAATAAATCAAAATTAAAATTAGAAAAACAAAATGGATTATGGAAACAAAATCTGTATACATATAACAACTTTTTAACAAACCCAAACCGACATATAATTTGGTTTTAGTTATAAAATTTAAACTCTAACCACTTTTTTATAAACCCAAACCGACATATGACTTCGTTTTAATTATAAAATCTAAACCCTAACCACTCCTTTATAAACCCAAACCGACATATGACTTCGCTTTAATTGTAAAATCTAAACCCTAACCACTCCTTTATAAACCCAAACCGATATATAATTTCGTTTTAATTGTAAAATCTAAACCCTAACCACTCCTTTATAAACCCAAACCGACATATAATTTCATAAAAATTATAAAATCTAAATCTTAACCACTCCTTTATAAACCCAAACCGACATATAATTTTATTTTAATTGTAAAATCTAAACCCTAATCCTCGTTTATAAACCCAAACCAACATATAACCTCTTTTAATTGTAAAGTCTAAACCAAGCCAATAATTAACTTTCTTTAATTAAAAGTATACAACATTTGTTTCCTTAATTTGTTTCGTTTTTTCAAATTTATTTTTAATTATTTTTTAAATGTTATATTATGTGGTAAATTCTCATTGGTTTTAAAAAGAGAGGTGAATAAAGGGGTTCACCCCTAGGAGTGAACCCAAGTATTTTTCCATATTTAATATATGAATTTGCATTTTCTATATATAGATTAGGAAAGAATTTTGTAAAATAAGAACGAGTCTCATGCTTTTATAATCTCAGATAATCAACCAATATGTATCGAAATATAAGGAGATATAGCTTAAAATAGATATGGTCTAATGTGGGATATATTCAACTTCTTATATATGTATATAGGTTCCCCTTTTCCTTTCTTTTTCATTTTTAAACAACCAATTAATTTTTTTTTAAAAACGAAAAAGTTAAATTAATTTATATCATTTAGTGATGAGCAAATCCTTCTCATTTACCGATCTAGTTCTTCTCGTCATTCCTGTGCTAGGTTTGTATTTTCATTTATAATCTTTTTATACATAACCTTTAGTTGTTTTAAATAAATTATTTTAAATACCATATTATTTATTTAAAATTATCAATTTAATTATACTTTTAGCATTTGTATCGTAATTAATTTTCACCATTGAGTTCATACTAGACCTATAAAATTAATTTTCAATTGTTTAGTGTTAGACCTAGATAACTGATATCCAAAAAGCACTTTTATAGTAGTTTCACATGTTTTGTTAATTTATATATATGTATATGGTAAAGATAATTTTTTTCATAAATGGTAATACTCGTTATATGACATATTTTGAATTACCATTAGTAACAGGATTGGTGGAGAATATGCCGCATAGGAGACTAGGCCATCCAACAAAATGGTGCAATAGGCCTTTACCTAATCAAAAACCTGGACCATGTAAGATCCACCTTTGTGAGGATAGGTGTAGGGAGACTTTCAAAATTAAAGGAGGGCCCTCATCGGGTGAATGCACTAATTCTAAATGCATTGACGGGTGGATAGCGGGTCAATGCGACTTTAATACTAACAGGTGCCATTGCAGTTATCATTGCTGATAACTTTAATGTATTTATTTATTTATGAGAAAAACTTTTTTTTTCTTTTTTTTTTTTGACGTCCAAACTCATTTCATATATTTAATATAAGTCTTGTAATAAAATAAACAAATATTTGTTGACTTTATGGTCTAATAATCTGTGATATGAATTAAAATATGTAATATGTGTGTGTTGTAGATGACAAATTTATATTATTTTTTGTTATGAATAATTATGCTATTGAGAACTGGCAAAAATTATGTAAACTTCATTAGGCAGATCTTGTAGAACGATTTTCCGTAAGCCAACTTTTGATCCCTTGGGCGGTTCTAGTGACATTTATGTTCGAGTCTAAAATTGTTTAGATAACTCGATGGTAAAACCATTTGTTAGTGGCAATTAAGGAAGTACTTTTGGCATGGTGGTTAAACGGTCAAATGTTGGCCTGATCCTTCGAACAAGTTGCAAATCCCATATCAGGCAAGATAAGTCAGTCAAGCTCTTGATCAGGGTTTCATACTTTCATGATACTCTTAGAAATACATGTATTTTCATACTTAAAGATATAATTATGTTCTCACGTGTATCATTTTGTTTTTGAAATAATGTTAGATTATATATATAAATAAAAAATCAGCGTTTCATACAAATGAATGCATACTTTTTATATAAAAGAAAAACCATATATCTTGATTTCGTCTTGTTGCGAACCAATATCGAATACCGTCTTCATATTTCAAGTCTCTCCACACCTCGAACTGTGCTTAACCGGTTCCGTACATTTTTATCGATCAATAAAAACAGCTTTTCGATCAGTCATGGTTGTTCGCCATGCATGTCTTCTTTCATTATGCTCTCATGTGTATCTTTTCTCTTTCAACACATGAAAAGAAAGGATGAGCACGAGCTAGTTACCTCGCATACATTAGAATGATAAAGCATCATTATATATGGATTCTGTAGATAATTTCCCTTCACTATAGCACATCTGGAAATTTATATATCGACCATCTATCACAAACGGCAAAGGAAGTAGGTGAAACTACTGGACTGCTTCGTACCAACACGGCTTGACAAACAATTATACCCTAACGGTTAACACCAAGACAAAAACCCACAACAATTATACCCTAACAGTTCACTCGTCTCTAAATCACAAAGACAAGAAGTGTATATGTATTTTTGGTTTTTTGTCTTTTATTTTTTGAAGCTATATAATTATAATATGAAGTGAATAATATGATTACTTCTACAAGTATTAAATCATCTCATTTGAGATAGTGTTTTTTTCATAAAAAAATAAAAAAAAATAATATGATTATTTATTGGTCAATTAACCTAAATATCCTACGATTGACCTAGACAATCATGATCATCTAATATATTTTGTTTATTTTGAAATCTGTTTCAGTTGTCCTTCTTTAGTTCTTTTTCCTTTTTATGAAAACCAAATTAGTAATTTAAGATATCTCTGATATACATATATATTTAAACATATATTATATGAATTTGCATTTGCTATATATAGATTAGGAAACAATTTTATAAAAGAAGAACGAGTCTCATGCTTTTATAATCTCAGATAATTAGCCAATATGAATCAAAATGTGATGAGATAGAGCTTAAAATAGATATGGTCTAATGTGGGATACATTCAATTTCTTATATATATAGGTGCCCCTTTTTCTTTCTTTTTCATTTTTAAACCAACAATCAATTTTTTTTATAAAAAAAAAGTTACAAAAAGTTAAATTAATTTATATCATTAGTGATGAGCAAATCCCTCTCATTTACCGTTCTAGTTCTTCTCGTCATTCCTGTGTTAGGTTTGTATTTTCATTTATAATCTTTTCATACATAACCTTGTTTTAGATAAATTATTTTAAATACCATACTATTTATTTAAAATTATCAATTTAATTATATTTTTAACATTTGTGTCATAATCAAGCTTCACCGTTGAATTCCATACTGGATTTTTTTTTTTTTTTTTTTTGAACACCTTCCATACTGGATCTGTAAAATTAATTTTCAATTTTTTAGTGCTAGACCTAGAAAACTCATACCCAAAAAGCACTTTTATAATAGTTTCACCTGTTTTTGTTAATATATATGTATATGGTCATAATATTTTAAGAATAAATATTGTAAAATGATCTGTTTTAACATATTTTATTGATTTTCCATCATCAATTCTTTTTTTTTTCTTTTCGCATAAATGGTAAATGTATGAATATAACTTTTTCATAAATGGTAATACTGTTCATATGACATTTTTGAATTACCATTAGTAACAGGATTGGTGGAGAATATGCCGCATAGAAGACTAATTTCTGATAATTGCAATGTGCCTCTACCTAATCAAAAACCTGGGCGATGTAAGATTAAGCTTTGTGGGCGTAGGTGTAGGGAGAATTTTAAAGGGCCGCGGACAATGGGCCAATGCGAGCTTAGTACTAACATATGCCATTGCAGTTATCGTTGCCAATAACTTTAATGTATTTATTTATTTACGAGAAAACTTATTTTTTTTCTTTATTTTTTAACTTCCAAACTCATTTCATATATTTAATATAAGTCATGTAATAAAGTAAACAAATATTTGTTGATTTTATGGTCTAATAATATGTATTAGTTGTTGATACCGGATCCCGCACCATGGATCATTTTTAGAGCATCGGAGGCCCATCGACTTATGAAGCCCATCAAGGACCATATTGCACAAAGGGGGTGGTCAAATGTTGACATTAATGTGTGATTTAATTTACGAATTAATTCTCATGGTCAAAGGAATAAACTTGTCATTCAAGTTTATGAATTAATACCATGTGATTAATTGTGTGAGTTAATTCTATAATTAATGGGCAAATAATGACACCTTAGGAGGAGGAAAAATACTATAAAAGAGAGGTGAAGACTACAAGACAAGGGACTTCGAATCTTCTACATTTTCACACCTTATTCTTTTATATTTTACACCATAATTTTCTACATGTATTTCCAATAGTTTTTAGAGATCCACATTTTGGCGCCGTCTGAGGGGACTTGAACAAAAAGTCTCTTTAAAACATCAGAATATCTACCCAATAAAAACAACATGAGAAGAAGGAAAAGAAGGCAGATCCGAACTGCTTACTTGCGAGGCAATTTTCCAGCAATGTACATCAAACGAGATGATGAAACAACCACCAATGGATCGCCCCGGATGTTAGCTTTCCAGAGAACCTGACCTCGCTTCAATCGGAGCTGTCTACTAGAAGTTATCACCATTTTTCTGCAGCATATGCAATCCACGCGAATCTGATTCGTCATCATAAAACTAGGCAACTTTCGACGCGATTTCCCGACGAAGTACAACGAACCAATTGACGAAAGACCCCTTCACGGATTGCCCCGAACGTCAGCTTTCCATAAAGTCTGACCTCGCCTCAATCCGAGTTATGTGTGAAAAGTTATCGCCGATTTTCTGTAACAGGTGCAGTCTGCACGAACCCAGATCCATCCAAGGCAACTTTGATACTAGTTTCCCGGCGAACCGCAAGGAACCACATAACGTTCGACATACTCGTCGTCTTATCCGAGCTCGCAGCATCCGAGCTCGCAGCATCCGAGCTCGCAGCTCGTCATCTTATCCAAGCTCACAGCTCGATAGCTTCATTCGTATAAGGATCAACCTCGTTTCTATCGTCAAAGCTCATCCGAGCTGTATCACTACATCGCTTCACAAAGTTAAATATCGTCACTTGGAGATTTTTTCGAGAACTCTCGGAAAAATAAGTTCACTTCGATGGAATTTAAGTATTGAGTTCGCTCACATAATTAGATTTCATCTCACGGAGATTTTTCCAAGTTCCAACTCTTGAAAAAATGAGTTTCACTTCGATCCAATGTAAGTGTTATTTTTGCTTTTCACATATATTATTCTAAAACTGAGCTCAGCCTCGCTAATCACTCAAACCGAGCTTAGCTCATATCAACAAATATTCACGATATGTTCTCGAGCTCAAGCTCGGAAGAAGCGTCTTTGGTGTTCTCTAATGATTGCATCTCAACAATCATGCGATTGTATTCTGCAAGATTATCCTCTTGGATTATTTCAATTTGTTCGGACTTTTTCAATTTGCTTGGAATTTTTACAAAAATTGATGTTCACACAATCACTTGATTAGAACTCATCTCACAACAAATCTGTCGAATACTCCTTGCAAATTACTCAGTCCGAGCTAAGCTCACCATACATCTATAAGAATACACTTCGCAACCATTTAACTCGAGCTCAACTCCTATGCCTAAGCCGAGTTCACTTCGCAATCATGAGACCAAAGATGTGCTCACAACTTATTAACCATGTTCACCTCGAAGCTACTTAGTCTGAATTCATCTCCGGCATTGCTATAATGTTCGTTCTCCGAGCAAGTCAACTTACTCGAAGAACTGGGGGGCTAATGTTGATACCGGATCCCGCACCATGGATCATTTTTAGAGCATCGGAGGCCCATCGACTTACGAAGCCCATCAAGGACCATATTGCACAAAGGGGGTGGTCAAATGTTGACATTAATGTGTGATTTAATTTACGAATTAATTGTCATGGTCAAAGGAATAAACTTGTCATTCAAGTTTATGAATTAATTACCATGTGATTAATTGTGTGAGTTAATTCTATAATTAATGGGCAAATAATGACACCTTAGGAGGAGGAAAAATACTATAAAAGAGAGGTGAAGACTACAAGACAAGGGACTTCGAATCTTCTACATTTTCACACCTTATTCTTTTATATTTTACACCATAATTTTCTACATGTATTTCCAATAGTTTTTAGAGATTATTTCTTTCATCTATGTATTTTTATTCATAATTTATTCCAATATCTTGGGGATAAAACTCATATTTACTACATCAATACAATACTCTTTTTTCTACAAATTTATTCTTATTTTCAACCAATTTCTTTACACTTTTATTTACAATATTCGAGTGTTGGATCCGGGATCCACATTAGTGTTATTATCAAATTAAAATATGCGTATGTTGTGGATTGTCATGGTATGGTATGAGAGCCAAAATCCTAATTTTTTGGCTTTCTCTTTTTCTTCTTCTCGTTTCTTGTTCTCTTCAGTCTCGAATTCTTTCTCTCGAAACTGTTCTTTCTTTTGTTCGCTTTGATTACGAGCCGTTTGCTCGACGTTTTCGATCAGCGTTTTCTAAGAGCCAATTGCTATATCTTTTGTTGGTTTAGTTCTCTTGTTGTTACGTGATGGCCGACGATCTCGCTATCATCGTTCCTAACATCAAGGATGCTGGTATTCTCTCAGATTACTACTTGCCTTCGGGGGCAGATCCCGGTAATGTTATCTCCTCGATGATTCTCGATGGCAACCAATTATGAACGATGGGCAAAGGTTATGCGCAACGCTCTCAACGCCAAAAACAAATTTAATTTTATTGATGGTGCTCTTCATCGACCTTCTCCAGGGACTGATCACTACAAGCTTTGATGAATTATTAATTCTATGATAGTTGCTTGGATCCTCAACACTATTGATCCCGAACTTTGTTCTTCTGTGTCTTGTTCTGACACAGCTTACCATATTTTTATGCTATGAATAATTATGTTACTGAGAACTTGTAAAAAAAACTGTTACTTTGACATTATTAACATTATTTTATAACAAAAATAAATTAAAGGTGAAGAGAGGAACACAAAAAAAAATATAAGAAGGTTAAAATATATATATCCACACATAATGAAACACCAACACATAAACATGGTTTATAATCGGTTTACTATTGTCCAAACAACCATTAACCACGTAAAAACAAAAGTAAACCAGATTTAACCCTCAAAACAACCCGATTATAGTTTATCAACCCAAAAATACAGTGGTCCGGTTGGAAAACAACGAATTTATTTTTGTGAGAAGTTTTACGGTTTAGCGTCAGCTTTGTTCCAAAAAGCTTATGAACAAGCAAAACAAGGAACGGCTGCATATATACGTACCTCATATGTCTGCAATAGACGGTGCAAACTATATGCGCAAGTGCGAAAACAAATGGAAAACGTATGGTCCGATACAGAAGTCTCCTGTCAGTTTCTATAACACAAATGTTGTAAAACTAATATCTATTATGCAAGTTATTATCGAAAAGATTTATTCCTAGTTGTACAATAACTTACTAGCTAGAATTCAATTTACTTAAGCTATTATTGGTTTTGTAAGCATCCAAGGATAAAGAAATAGAAATAAATAAAAGATAGCGAAGAAAACATCTACCATTCTAATAATACCAATTTTTAAACAGCGAGATAGTAATTTAAAACCAAAATCAAACAATATGAGAATCGTATAGATATTTTGTTCCATCATTTTTTTGGTTCCGTTTTAATGTTTCAGGTGACCAGAGAGCTTTTTTAAGGATATAGTGAACTAGAGACAAGACAGAGAAAGAGAGAAAGCAATATAAAGGAGAAGACATAAGGCAATGTTTAGATGAGAACAAAACAAATTTGACATCTCAGTTTCTATAGGTACTTGGAAATTTTCCAGTATAGATCCTAATTAATATATATGCAAACATTCTGCAATTTCAGGAAAACGTTTCTACATTTACTTTCAAATACTTTTAGAACTAATTATAAAGGTTAAACATACCAAAAATAATCGTGCATCCAAAATTTAAACAAGACCAACTCTTACTACTCGTGAACATGAAATATGTTTGAATAGTCTAAGGGTGTAAAACCCGAACCACGCGTATCCAATCCAATTCACAATCGGTTCGGTCGGACTCAATAGTTGGTATACCGATACATACCCGAACATAATGAGTTCCATGGCTAAAAACAAAAACATTAATTCGAGAGGACATATTAAGAATAATATCTCACATCCAAAATTGAACAAAATTTTAAATAGTCTATAAAGAATAACCAGATAATTTTGATTAAAAGTCCATATGCAATATCTACATACCAAAAGAGAGAGAATCACATCACTAATTGTTTTTGAGATATTTGCATTATAGTTGCAAACTAGTTTTATATGTAATCTACTAAACTAAATATACTAATCTTTTCGGGTGAGACCAAATAACTTTCGAAGAAGAAAGACATAATAAATGAGATTTGGTATCTTGGTGGTTGCTAGGAAACTAGTATGTCCAGTACGATTCGATTACAAGACAAGAGTTTGGTAGCTATTGGGTGGGATAGTATGTACTAAAGGAATAATCTAAAACCACTATTTTCAGTTTTGTTTCTGAAATTACAATAATTCTTTTAAGAAGATATATAAAAAATACCAAAAGAGAAATACTATGGATCTTATTTGTTTCTGAATTATTTAGTCTGTCGTACATAACTAGATATGTTACAACTACTATGGATCTTTTTTATTTTTTTTTAAAATGTTGTAGTATAAATCCAATCTAATTTATGTAATCCTCAAATATACCACATTTTATGCCTTCTTCTAACATTTTTAAAAATACCAGAAATTTAATTTTTGTGAAGGATTCTCAGATCTAATTATTTTAAATTTTTTATATATTTCCAAAAATACTAGCATTTTTAAAACTTAAACTTGTTTTATTGTATTTTAAGATATATATCTATCTAAGTTTATACACCATATATACAATTTTTTTGCAGTTAAACCATAATTTGGGAAAACTAAACTTCAAATTAATTAGGATGACACAAGAATTAGTCAATTAACTGGTGTTGTTTTTATTCTATTTTTATTCTTATAGTTTCGAGAATAAATAAAGGAGCTTTAGCGTATCTTTATAGCTGTAAAGCTGGTGATGTAACTGGTAAGTTGGTAACTGCTTCGACCACCGTACGAATGTGGTGGTTACTGGTTAGGCTGCACAGTAATTTTTCTTAACATTTTTTACTAACTGTAAGAAAGGTAAATAATAATGAATCAGAGAGTAACGGATAATTCCGAAACTTGTAATGTCATTGTCATTGCTTTCTTTTTTGTCGGGATGTTTTAGTTTAACTCATGTTTATCCATATGGGTCATTCTACTTTTACAATTTTTATTCTTTTAGTCTTTTATCTGAAAAAAAAAAAAGAAAATTTGTTTCTGAGTCCTTGGTATTCCAAAAAGTAGATAATCATGTAGAAAAAGGTTAATTGATAATTTTCGAATATAATAAAATATGAGGAATAATATTTTTTATAGAAATATTTTGGGGGAATAGATTCATTCAACCGAAACGCAAAAACAAGAAGGCTCTAATCTTGGGCTTTTTCATGAAATATATACTGCTATTGGCTAATCATAATTCATAAATGTGGTGGTAAAGTATATAAATGTTATAAACTGTATAGATTTTTTTTTCCAACATGAAATATAAGGATTTTCTCCAACATGTACAAATATACGGATTTCAAACGGATGAAAAATATTAACTCAAATCAATAGACTATAAATGTTATAGATAGTCAAAGTGAAAATATTATTCATTAAAAATATATAATAAATTTTTTTTTTATTAAAAAAAAACACACATGCTCATTCAATCTTTAATCCTTAAATTTATTAATTGAGAAAACAAATTGTGTATAAAAGAATCGTGAAGTGATTAAGTTTTAGTGATTATCTTAAAGTCAAGAGTCAAAATCAGTGTCGACTATTTCAAAAATGAGCACGTAACTTGGCATAAGTTGTCCGCAAACTAACCCACGCATAAGCATTCAAAATGATTTTTATAGTTCTTAGTATATTAAGTACCAAATTCGTGTTAAACCAACTAAAGTATGTGTTTTGCTTTTAACACTTTTTCACATAGAAAATAAAAATGACTTTTTTTTTTTTGGTAGGGAATAAAAATGACTTTTTGCCCCAAAAAAAAATGACAAAAAAAGACTATAGTAAAATAATGTGTATGTATTGGTTTTAGTGACATAAATATATAATGCCAAAAACGTACATAAATATGTTATTTGTCAAAAAAATATATTTTTAGGATAAATATGAGAGTTCTATAGATGCAGGTTCACTACAATTTAGCTCTGTCCGAAACTAGCAAAGCGTGATCATCTTCTCTCTGTAGTACGACTGATCTTCTACTTTATCCGATCGTTTTTAACTTTTTTTATCACCGCGGTTAAAAAATTAAACTCAAAATCTTTCACATTCTAATCAAAATTTAATTACAATTAATCCTCTGGCTAATGACTCTTTTGTCCTCTTCTCTCTTGTCTCTTCTTCTCTTTCTTGGTGGCTCCTTTCTTCTTATACTACTGTTCCCCTTTTTCATTTTCTTCCTCAAATCGCTTTACTTTGATCGTTGGGTTCTCTTAAAAATCGGATTTTTATTTCTGGGTTTTGGTTCGATTGTTTTTTGTTTCTGATCATGGCGGTCGTTGAGAGCGTCGGAGATAATACGGTGGAAGCTACTGGTGATGTGATCTCGCCGTCGCCGCCGTCTTCTGTTACCAGTCAAGAATCAGGTGTTTCTTCTAACAACGATCATGGAATCCACGGTGAGATCAGATCCCACGTGGCGAGATCCGACGGTGGAGAGAGTTTTAAACGTGATATGAGAGAGCTTCATGAGCTTTTATCTAAACTTAATCCTATGGCTGAAGAGTTTGTTCCTCCTTCACTTACTAAACCAGTTGTTAACGGTTTTAACGGTGGTTTTAACGGCGTTAATAATGGTTTTGGAGTTGCCGGAAATGGATATATCGCCGTCAACGAAGACGGTGGTTTTCGTCGGGTAAGAACATGTCTCTTCTCTGTGATTTTTGGGTTTTGAAATTACAATTATTCTTTTAAATTTGGGTTCTTGGTCTTTTCTTGTGTGTTTATGAGTTGAAAAATCTCACCTTTTTGGTGTCTAAATGATTTGATTTGAAACAGAAGAAGTCGTTTGGACAACAAGGGAAAAGGAGAATGAATCCTAGGACAAGTTTAGCTCAACGTGAAGAGATCATTCGAAGAACTGTCTATGTGTCTGATATTGACCAACAGGTTTTAAAAAGTTTCAACCTTTTCGTTTAATGGTTCTTTCTTTGGCTCTTACTGTATTCTCACTTATTCTTGGGTATTAAGGTCACTGAGGAGCAGCTTGCTGGTTTGTTTATCGGCTTTGGACAGGTTTGAAGCAACTTCTAAAAGTTCAATCTTTGTTTTGTGTTGTTGTGTTATTGTTTTGACTGTATTTGGTTTAATTTTAGGTTGTTGACTGTCGTATATGTGGTGATCCAAACTCAGTACTTCGGTTTGCTTTCATTGAGTTCACTGATGAAGGTATCATTAGTTTTTCATTAGGTAATCTGTTTCTTGGATAATGGTTAGTCAATGGTTTTGTTGATTTGGGACTTGTAGTGGGTGCAAGGGCTGCGCTGAATTTGTCTGGGACGATGTTGGGATTCTATCCTGTTAAGGTTATGCCGTCCAAAACCGCTATTGCACCGGTTAACCCGACCTTCTTGCCAAGGGTGAGCTTTTTCTTGGATTTTATCACAGTGCAAAGTTTTGGTTCTTAAGATTCAAGATGTTGATTTGTAGTCCTGTTTTGGTTTTTTAGACTGAAGATGAGCGTGAGATGTGTGCGAGAACTATCTACTGTACTAACATTGACAAGAAGGTGACTCTCGAGAATCGAATTAGTTTTCCTTTGCTGAGCTTTTCTAAAGCTTAAAGTTGCTAACTTTGATTAGTTTCTCTTTTTTAACAGCTCACTCAAGCGGACATAAAACTCTTTTTTGAGGCTGTGTGTGGAGAGGTGTACCGTCTGAGGCTGCTGGGTGATTATCATCATCCTACTCGCATCGGTTTCGTGGAGTTTGTCATGGTAAAGCAGATGCTTCTACCATATTTCTACCGTTTCTTTCAAACTTTCATGTCAAATAAAAGCACATATTTCTACCGTTATATCGATAGATTAAGCTTCAAAGTATTGATCTTTACTTTTTCCGCAGGCTGAAAGCGCAATAGCTGCTCTCAACTGCAGTGGTGTACTTCTTGGTTCTTTACCGCTAAGGTCCAAGAACAAAACAAATTCTTAAATCTTTTAACATTCTCTCTAACTTTGGTTATGAATCTGAACATTTATCGTATTCCGGTGGTTGGATTTTGCAGGGTGAGTCCATCAAAGACACCTGTTCGTTCCCGTGCTGTCCCGCGTCATCAAATGCATTAACCGTAGTAGCTACAGGTTTTATATATATGTTTCTTTCTACTCCTCTCAGACATGTAAAGAATGTTTGTCTGAAACCTTCTGGTCTTTTGTTTTTCCCTTATGTAATGCTGGAAGCTTGATGATGCTTCTGTTGCCTTTTGCTTTGGGATCTTTTGGGTAAATCTCTTAGGGAGAGTTGGGTTCTTACGTTTTAGAAGTTACTACACAGAGCAGAAGAGTAAAAACACTGAGAGAGGCTTTTAAAGAATTGTCTCTGTTTTTATGGGAAGTTTTAGTTATTTATACTCTTACCCCTGAAGTTATTAGAAACTTGCTTTTGTGCTTAAATGTTTTAGTTTTTTGTATTTTAAACCTTTCTCTTTTGTCTTTTCTATTTTATCAAGAAAATTGTTAGGTACATGATAGTCTGTGTTCTTCTGTTTTTATTTTAAATTCGGAAACGGGAATCATGTTTGCCACAAGAATATCCTATTAGAAGTATCGGAAACATTTTTAAATTATAACAAAAAATGTGGAGAATTTTTATCATATTTTTTTCGATGTTATAGTTTTTCTGTTTACATGTTAACGTCGGGGAATCAAAATGCGTCCCAAAAAAATCTTTTTTTTTTTGTCGGCTAAAAGCATTTATTGAATTTAATACAAAAAATGAGGAATCTTGAAATTTACTATTTTACCTTAAAAGAACTTTTAGATATTGTCCAAAACTCCAAATGTTAAATATATAGTTGTGTTCATAGTCAAAGACTCAAACAAATCAAATTTCTGTTTCTAAAAATATTTACAAAAACATTTTTGAATTTGATCGAAAATAAAAGGAGTCTTGAAATTTTTAAATTTACCCTGAATATTTGTTATCTTTTAAAGTTTTACTTTTTTCTTGTTATCCTTTCATCAGCAAACACATTAATATCAGTCAAATGTTGAATTGGTCAATGTAGAGTTTTAATATCAAACACCTTGATCAGAGTTGTTGCATTTTTAATCGAATGGTTGAAAAAACTCTAAAGGACAATATTGTAATTTGCAAGTAGTACACGTCACAAGCATATGTGGTGGCTCGTTGCACTTATTACACTAGTTGATCCATCTTTGCGCTTTTCGAGATCGTCTAGCTTTGACACTTTTTGTACTTTCCAAAACACATAAAAAAACAAAAAGGTCAAAATTGTTGTAAGGAAACATAAAATTTATCAAATTTTTCTAGTTAAACACAGTAATAAAAATTATCAAAAAAATTTTTGCTTCTTCCCTCTTTTGCTTTTCTTTTTTTTTTTTTTTTTTTTTTTTTTTAAAAACTCTTTAGTGAGATAAGTTATATTTCTTTGAACAAAAAAAAAGAGAAGTTATATTTTTTCTTCTTCATCTCTTGTGTGTATGCATAAGCAAGTGAAAACATATAGAATGACAACAAAAATGCTACATGAATAAAAGGAAAGCCAAAGAAATGTAAATACATAAATTTGTTTTTCTTTAATGGTAAGAAATACAATATTGCAACACACAACACACATGATCGTTATACATAATTCTGAATCAAGTCTGGCGTTTCAGAGGGCAGCGAAAGCATGGATAGCTGATTGAGCACTACGTCCAGCTTCTGTTTGAAAGAATTCCATAAACTCGTCATATTCATAAGGTTTGAAAATACGTGGATGTTCTTCGTCGACAAGTTCTTCGGGTGGATCTATGATAACTCCTGCATTTGGAATTGAGAATAGCGCAGTTGAATACCTTGTCTTCTTTCCCTTTATCATGACTCGGTGATATGTAGGCATCACTCGACCATTCATAAGTGCCTGCAATATCAACAATGATATGATTGGTTTATTCTCTAGCTACTTAAGAGGTGTGTGTGTAGAAAACGGAAATATTATCATAAACGAAGCTAGGACTTACAGAGAGAGCATCTCCAACCATAACAATGAAAGAATCTTGAGATGGTTTCACTTTGATCCATTTTTTGTCTTTGGTCATCACTTCCAAACCATCAACTTGACACTGATGAAGTATCGTGATGATGTTCTTATCGGTATGAGGATGTAAAACTACGTTTGTCTCCTCTATATCAGCATCAAGAGATGCTTTATACTCCATTAGTCGAAGCATACAATTTGTAGAATTAAGATGTTCATCAATGCATTTCTCTATCCCAAAACTCTCCATTATCATTCTTCTCACCATCACATCCAATTCCGATAATTGCTCCGAGAATCGGTGAAGCGTTTCGCTAGTACAAACACAAATATTCGAGTATTGATCTTTAAGGTTGAAAGAATGTTTTATTTTCCAAAAATATAAAAGTCAAACTAAAATGATGTTATCTTTGACAAATGCCTTTTAATAAAATGCCTACATAAAATTATACCTTCATTTTTTGGTAATAATGTTGGGGTTTAATGATTTATGGATTTTAATATATTTAAAAATTCAAACAAAAAAATGTGTTATTCAATAATTGATTTTAATTCTTTATTAAAATTATATGTTATTGGTAATATGATTTGTAAATACTAGTTAAATTTTTATGTTATTCGTTTAGTTACTTGTTTTTAGATTTCAAAATCTACCGTTTATTTTAAATGGATTTAAAAATAAAAAATCGAAGGATAGTAAAACATGTTATTTTAAAATCCATGCCTTAAATTTCAAAATAAATAAGAATTTTCAAATCCTCTACAAATTTACAAAATAATGAACCAATAAGTAAAAGTAATCCATACCTAATACTCTTGTTCCCGTGCTCAGGCCATAACTGTTGAGTAAAGTCGTAGACTTTGTCCAAAACATTAGCATCATCGATCCCAAAACTCTGGTAAGGACCAACAGCAAAATACCCACGGAAGGGTTTGGAAGGCACATTTCTCAGTCTGGTTTGAATCGGCAACTCGTAAAGCTCTTTCATGGCTTCTAAAAGAGACTTCTTAAGCTCCACTGACACTTTGTCGAAGGAAGCTTCAAAACAACCGTAGTCTTCTAGAGCTTTACGGACATGAAGCTTCACTTCATCCCACTTTGAGCTTCCTGGTTTTAGGGTTTTGTCCAAGAAATCGATAACTGGGATCTGAGAAGAAATAGCAAGAGGAAGAAGAGAGTGTGAACCCATTTTGTTGATTCTGGGAATTTTGAGGGTGTTTTTGCTTTGTAATATTGGCCTAAAACACTATATATTGTAGCTGACTAGTGATATAGGAAATCAAGAAAGTGGATAGGGGAAGTGATGAGCTAGAGGATGAGGGTGTTTTTGCTTTGTAATATTATTGGCCTATAAATAGTAAATACTATTTATGGTAGCTGACTACTTGTTTCGAAGCATTTATGGCCAATTATTGATGTATATCGTGTGAAGCTTCCTTCCCATATGCGTATGTCGGATGTTTTCAAGGTGAAGCATTTTTCCCCATACCATGGCGATAACGATGATACTGATTCGTGGCCGAATCCTCTTCCACCTTGGGGGATCAAATGCAGCGCATCTTACATAAGTTGGGCTTTTACTCTTCTATCGTCTTCACGTATTCGTTTTTTCGTTTTTGACGGTGTTGGTTTTTATTTCCTTTTCTCGTTGTTTTTAGGAGATGCCCTGGAGGCTAGATCTCATTAGGGTTTATCTTTAGCTTATCTTATTATATAAAGTTGGGTTTTCGAAGTTAGCAACTCGCTGGATCATAACACGTGTTAATTTCACCGATTCGAGATTTTGACACGTGTCTATTATTAATTATTAAATAAAAAGAATTATAATTTTATAGATAATTATAAGAAGGTTATAAAAATTTCAATAATTTTAAAAATAAATTAGCTACTCAAGAGATTGCGACACGTGTCATATTTATTGGTTATAGATTTTGACACCCGTCAAAAAATATTTTTTTTAATAATTTTAAATATGTATAAAGATAATTATGAGAAAATGTTAAAATTTAAAAATATCAAAAGATAATGTCAAGAAAATTATACTTCATGAAAAGTGAAAAACAATTTTTAAAAAAATTATGTCGATAAGTACGGGTAAATATAGATATAACTTTTAAATATATCATCGAATTAATGAAAAAAAAAAACTTAAAATTTTCACCGCCTCTCAGTTTCTTATATATATACATTGATAATCTTTCGTATATATATATATATATATATAATACCTTGATAAGTTTTCGTATCATCTCATATGGATTTATTGCGTTTTATAACTATTACTATAATTTTATAGAAATTTTTTAATTATGTTTTTAATTATGGTTGTGGAAGATGTGAAACAAACCATATGTATCGATGCACGAAGATTTCTATGATGTTTCAACTGATTGATCTAGAAGCTATTATCGTATGATACGGTGAGTTTTGATCAAAACCTAATTATTTTGGTATTGGTTTATATGTTTCAATAATTGATGTCGAACTATTTTGTTAAGTTTAGTAGGTGGATATCCTATGATTTATTTCGTTGGATGAATATGTGAATTTCTTTCTAATGTATAATAGGTTTTACTTTTGATGTGATTATTTAGGATTAGTGTATTAATGTTTTCGTGGATGCGAGGATTTAGAGACTTTTGATATGACTATTGTGTTATAATATAAGTTTTGCTATAAATGTGATATTTTCGTATGTTTTTACATGTTTTGATAAGTTACAAATTCTTTAGTCAATGTTTAGAAGGTTGATGCGTAAAGATTGATTTCACTGGATGAAGATATAAAATTTTAAAACATGTGATTGATTATAAAAAATATATATTTAAAAATATATTAAACAAAGAAAAAAAATTAATCAAGTAATTTATAAATATTTTACAGAATATCTAATTTTAGTTTTTATACGGGTTATACAAATATTTTTAGTTATAAACCCACGTACACGGGCTTTAAATTTTTTTTTCTTATACGGATTTATAAATTTTTTTATTTTAAACCCGCGTATCCTAATCTAGTTATAAATAGGAATCTCTACTAATTGTGGAGGACACTTTTGATTTGATTAAATATTAATAAAGTTTTTTAAGCTCTGAGAAGAGGATTCTCAAAACCTATTACTTTCTCGACAAAAAACGTCGTTTGAGTAAGAACCAAACGTGAATTCACTTTTTTCCTGGAGAACTTGAGTTCGTCTTTGTTTATTTAGCTTCCGCTCTCCGTCAATATGGCTCAATGATACCATACAAAAAGCCCGACTAATTCGGGAAGTAGATCAAAAACTAATGTGTGAACTTGGCCATATATATATGGTAAGTAGAATTACCTTTGTATCTTTATTTCCAAGTCTTCTAAAAACCTAAATTGCATTCATTTTTTTTTAATTTACTAAGAGATTCTAGGCCTAAATCGGTACATTCCCTTAGACCAGAGACCAGAGCATTAAATATGGTTTCCATCCAATCGTAACTTAAACCAACGACATCTTCTTCTACCTTCTTGCACAAGGCAACCGGCCCAATAGTCCTTAGAAATTATATATCTGTTTAGGTTTGTTAAATATTTGTTATATAAACCCTAAACCCTAAATCCTAAATCCTAAACCTTAAACCCAAACTTATATCTAATTTCGTTTTAATTATAAAATCTAAACTCTAACCACTCATTTGGCAACCCAAACCGATATCTAATTTTGTTTTTTTAATTGTAAAATCTAAACCCTAAACCCTAAATCTATTTTCTGATTTTTTTTTTTAATTGTGTTTGCTTTTTTTATTTTTATTTTTTATTCTCTTATATTAGTAATCTGACATGGCAAAACTATTAGTTATGATATGTTTGGTGAATTTAAAGGTTCACACCAGAAGCAAACCTAAGTATCATTCCTCTACAATCGAGTTTCTCCGTTACATATAACAAAGATAAAAAGGCCTAAAACGTGAAATAAACAAAGAAGTGTTCATAAGCCAACTAGGCCCATTTTCCCAGTCTCGGATCGTATCATACATGCATTGGTCATCACTCACGTCATATAAGACCAAAAAAATCATAAAAAATATACTTCCTTCTTTTTATTTGTGGTTTTGGAGAGTATTTTTTGTTTTAAAATATTTGTTGTTTTGATTAACTTTAACTTTATTGGAAGATGTGTAACCAATGATATTTTATACTTCTTTTTTGTAATTAGTTAAATTATTTTTAATTAATATTTTAATTGATACTTTTTAGGAAAAGTTAGTTGTCTAAATTAGTGTGCACAAATCTTAAACAACAAATAAAAAGAAACGGAGGGAGTATCTGAGAAGGACTTCGACAATATATTGAAGAATTCACAGCAGCAAAAATCAATCTTTGATAAAATATATATTTTATAGACCACGAGCTGAGGAGATATTAAGATGTGTGATGTCATGTAAGATAGAGTGATGATAGACCACAAGCAAAATATCGTTATAGTTAAAGAACGATAAACCATTTACAGTACATGTCGTGGTGGTCACTCACGTCACGTCACATGTGTTCTTTACTCTTGTATTCATATAAGACCAAAAGAGTCAAGAGAAAATATCTTGAGAAGGTAATGTAATAATGTGTATTACACCTAATTAAATATATCGAACCACAACGAGTAAGCTTTAACGACTAAAACTATAAGTTATCACTTAATTTAAGTTAAACAAGTTGATTTTGGTTTTTTAGATTCTACTAACATTCAAACTTAAACAACACAAAGTAAAACAAAACTAATGAGATCAACTAGCAAAAGACTAAGATTCAAATCTAAAATAAGTGGGAATCTAAAGAGATTGCTAAACAATGATTAAAAAGTGGATTCTCGGGTTAAGGCAATGGATTAATATGACTAAGATGTGGCTTTTTCTTTTCTTTTTTTTTTTATAAAAACTCTTTAGTGAGATGAGTTATATTTTCTGCTGTGTGCATATGCAAATGAAAACATATAGAATATCAACAAAAATGCGACAAATTTATAATAGTAGTTTATTCATAAAAGGAAAGCCAAAGAAATGTAATACATATATATTTGTTTTTATTTATTGGTACGAATTATACAATACAATACAACACAACACACACACATTCATACATAATTCTGAATCAAGTCTGGTGTTTCAGGCGGCAGCGAAAGCATGGATAGCTGATTTAGCACTAGCTCCAGCTTCTGAGATAAAGAAGTCTATTAAATCGTCATATACAAAAGGTTTGAAAAGACGTGGATGTTCTTCGTCGACAAGTTCTTCTGGTGCATCTATGATATATCCTTTGTTTGGATATGAGAACAGCCCACTCGAATACCTTGTCTTATTTCCCTTCATCATGACTCGGTGATCTGGAGATATCACTCGACCATTCATAAGTGCCTGCAATATCAACAATGATATATGATTGGTTATTCTCTACTTAATAAGTGTGTGTGTGTACGAATTATTATTATAAACGAAGCTAGGACTTACATAGAGAGAATCTCCAGCTATAACAACGAAAGAATCTTGAGATGGATTCATTTTGATCCATTTTCCGTCTTTGGACATCACTTCCAAACCATCAACTTGAGACTGATGAATTATCGTCATGATGTTCTTATCGGAATGAGGAGGTAAGCCTAGCTTTGTCTCCTCTGTATCAGCATCAGGAGATGCTGAATACTTCATCAGTCGAAACGTATAATTTGTAGAATTAATATGTTCATCAAAGTACTTCTCTATCCCAAAACTCTCCATTATCATTCTTTTCACCATCACATCCAATTCTTTTACTCTCTCCGAGAATCGGTGAATCTTTTCGCTATTTCAAACACAAATATTCGAGGATTGATCTTTAAGGTTGAAAGAATGTTTCAGTCGCAAATATATGTGTTTATTAAGCAAATTGTTATGCGTATATTTTCCAAAAAAAAAAAAAGGACCAAATTTGTTTTCTTAATTAAATAAATTCATACCTAATACTCTTGTTCCCATCAGGCCATAACAGTTGAGTAAAGTCGTAGACTTTGTCCAATTTTGTAGCTTCATCGATCACAAGACACTGGTAATCACCATTAGAAACATACCGAAGGAAGGGGTTCGAAGACGCATTTCTCTGTTTGGTTTGAATCGGCAACTCGTAAAGCTCTTCCGTGGCTTCTAAAATAGACTTCTTAAGCTCCACCTTGTCGAAAGAAGCTTCAAAACAACCGTAGTCTTCTAGAGCTTTACGGACATGAAGCTTCACTTCATCCCACTTTGAGCTTCCTGGTTTTAGGTTTTTGTCTGAGAAATTGATAACTGGGATCTGAGAAGGAGTAGCAAGAGGAAGAAGAGAGTTTGAACCCATTTTGTTGATTCTGAGAATTTTGAGGGTGTTTTTGTTTTGTAATATTGGCCTAAAACACTATGTATGGTAGCTGACTGATGATATAGGATATCAAGTATGTGGACAAGGAAGTGATGAGCTATGGACGGGGAAGATTAAAAGCTGAAGTTACACAGACGGTGGAGGATGAGTTGTTACAGGTCACTGTAACTATAAAAACATATATGAAGCTGAAGTTAGACACGGACGGTGGAGGATCAAGGATGAGGACGGTGGAGCCGTGGAGGATCATGACGTTTATGGCCAATTGGCCATTATTGAGATGCAATTATTGTGTTTGTTCCCACCACATATTTATTTAACTTTTTTACAAGTGATTATTTTTTTAACAGTTTTTATAGTGCTAAAATTCATAAACAAATATTCCCTATGAGATTTTACTGCTTTTGAAATATTGGGAACTGAGTGAAATCTAACCGCTTGAATATATTTTTCTTCAACACTTTGCATTCTGACATATTCATGATAATATTTAAGGATAGCATTGGTTTCTCAAATGACTAGATATTATGTTTGTCGACAACATTTATTCCCACCATAACACAACTACTCAGTCTACTCTTCTGTATACGTGTATGGCTCTAAAAATATATGACGGTGTTAGGTACACAATTACTGTGTTTGTCTGACAATATTTGTTTTATACATGCACACTTGTTTCGAAATATTTATAGGCCACCATGAGTAACACAACCGTTACGCTAGCTTCTGCTTGCAAGCCTGCAAGATATACGTACGTATATGGCTCAATGGTATCAACTCTGAGATTTTTTTGTTAAAAAGAAATATATGAAGGTGCTACGTACTAGATATAAAAAGAGGTTATAAAAGATGATTGCACCTAAAATTTTATTAAGCATTGCTAATTCGCTAGAGCTAAGGGTAACAACTAACAAGGAATGAATGATAACATTTGACATAAATATTTAACTTTTTAACAAGTGATTTTTTTTTTCCAGTTTTAACAATGCTAAAATTCATAAACTAATATTCCCTATGGGATTTTACTGCTTTTGAAATATGGGTAAATGAAATCTAACCGCTTGATTTTTTTTCTTCAAGACTCTGCATTTTGACATATCCATGATAATAGTTAATAACAGCATTAGTGTCTCAAATGATTTTTTTTTTTCAAAAACATATAATCCGTAAATCTCCTACGAGATTTTTACTGTTTTGCAATATGAAAAAGCTCTGAATTTTAACTGTTTTAATATATAAAAAAAACTATGAAAATTTTAACGGTCTTAAATCTTAATTAATCAATTTGTTCTGAACGTAAATGTATTCTCCGTAATAATAGTTCATCTGTTTTACAATAAATGATGTTTTAATACTCAATACTTAACGATATACAAAGACGAATCAAGAACAAAAGACTCACTTTTGTTGAAAACTTTCATGTTTATTTCAGTGATGATTCGTGCTTTATAATGGAATAAGAATATGCATATATAGGCTCAAGAACAATGCTTAAGCTAAGGGCCGGGTAGCTAGGAAACAAAGAGAAACAAGGGAGATTGTGCAAGAAATAGGCATTCTCCTTTAGCATTGAATAAGCTAGAAGACGTTGGATATTTAAAACTAATGTGTGAACTTGGCCATATATATATGGTAAGTAGGATTACCTTTGTATTTTTATTTTAAGTCTTCTAAAAACCTAAATTGCATTCATTTTTTTTTAATTTACTAAGAGATTTTAGGCCTAAATCCGTACATTTCCTTAGAGCAGAGACAAGAACATTTAGGAGGGATTATTCGTTCATGGATTTTAATGGATTTGGAAATCCATACAAAAATCATGTGTTATTCAATCATTGATTTTAAAATCTTTATGAAAATTATGTGTTAATGGTTCTATTATTTATAAATATTAGTTAAAATGCTATGTTATTCGTTTAGCGATTTTTTTTGGATTTTAAAATCCACAGTTTAAAATAAATGGATTTGCATGGATTTGAAAGTGAAAAATAGAAAGATTCAAATTCGTGGAAAGATTCAAATCCGTGGGTAAAACATGTTATTTCAAAATCCATATGTTTTTAACTTCAAAATCAATACGGATTTTCAAATCCTATATGCGTTTACAAATCAATGAACCAATAACGGCCCCTTAATATGGTTTCCTTCCAAAACCAGCGACATATAGAATTTTCCTAAGATCTTTACCAATTTTGATATTAACACTTGGTTAAATTGCATTCATTTACCTTGCCAGTCGTTGTCTTCCTCCGTCTCACTATTATCTTCATCTTCATTCGACTCGCCGCCTCCACCGATAGAACCTTATTCTTTCTTTGCGCTCTCTCTCTCTCTTTCTCTAGGTTCTAACGCCGCCATCAAATTTCGTGACTGAATCATCCTGATAAATAATATAGAATATAATATTGTATTTAGTTATATTGTTTTTATAAGGTTTTAATAAGATATAGTTTTCCGTAACTTTGGCAGGAAAAATTTTAATGGAAAATTTTTGGCGGGAAAAGTTTTGAAGCTTTTGGCGGGAAAATTTTCAAAAATTTTGACGAGAAAATTTTCAAAATTTTTGACGAGAAATTTTTTAATGGTTTGATATGATTTATTGTGACACCCGTCCCGCCACACAGCCCAAGACAGCGTGTTAATCATCCGATCTCGCCAAAAATTGGTTTCTTTAAAATATCCAATCGATAAAAATTTGGAAGCATAACTCTTGCACACAATAACCTGAAGGAAAAAAGGGAAAAGGGGTGAGTAATGAATTACTCAGTGAGGGAAATCAACTCTGCCCACTGGACATACAGTAAAAAAGTTCCAAACATATTTAACAAGCATTACTTATCATAGATTCATAACGTCTAACAATCAAATAATTATCTGATTATCAATCAGAAACTTTCATTTCATTTCATTCTTAATTTCATAATCTCATGTATGCAACACTTATGGGCTTATTATATCCCTATGGTGTAATCCACAACTATGGACTAACACCCATACTCAGAGCAAGTCTCTTGTGGCACAACTACTCCTCCTCTTAGAACAAGGCCCTTGTGGCACAAATACTCCATACCCAGGCTCGCCAGCCATTTTATGAGCTACAAGGAACTCGTCAGTTCACTATAGACCAAGTTCCACTAGTTCCACTGGGCTCGTCAGCCAGTTAATGAGCTGCAGAGAACCCGTCAATTCAATGCAGACCATTTTCACTCATCCAAGGATGGTACCACCATCACCCAAGGACAGTATTCTCATGCCATAATGTTATTTTATACTTTAATATAACTTGACATACGATATCACATAACATGTGTCATACACGCATTCCACATAACATGTTACTAACAACCTAACTACATCATTCACAAACAAATTCACATAAATCAACAAAGATAATTATCGAGTCTATACTCAGCAACTATCGAAAAGAATGAAAGGAAAGAGGTTACTGCATATCGACAAATACCACCCTCACCTTAGCCTCTTGATGAAAAAGAACAATTCACTTCTCTTTACTCATAAACTACAATTTCAACTTGGTTCTCCATCAACCAAAACCTATCTTCAGCTCAAACCGAGCTCATTTGCCCATCCAAACAAATACAACTCGTCACAATACACTCCATAAATATCTGTCTCAGAAATACAATAGTAACTTCAAAACTAACCGTTAGAATCACCATCCCACCGTTGAATCTGGAGCCTGCAGTGCTGTGAAATACTGAAATCCTCAACCAAATTTATGAACGATCGGACTCCGTTTCGCCCTCCAAACATTGCCTTAAAGAAGCCATCACGACACAGATTTCTGGTTCACACTTAGCACAATTTACACAGTTTTCCAGCAATTACTTGGACAGGAAGAAACGAGCATAACTCCTTCGATTTAACTCCGGATAGCAATCCGTCAGTTGGTATGAACTCTTGGCTTGTTGTAGATCACGTCAGTATTATTACCTTGTCGGAAAGACGCCAGATCCGGCGTCGGCGAACCTCCAAAGTTGGCTCCTCCACACTGCTTCTAGTTGCTTCCTTTCTCTTTCTTTCTCTTTTTCTCCTTTCTCTTCTTTAATCGATCTGGTTATCCTTTTCTCAAACTGCTCCAATCTGACCCTCCAGTGATACACAGCTTGTTGTACTAACCGGTGGTGATTGATGGTGATGAACGGCACAAACCTCTCCTTCACGACAACTAGGAGGGACAAAGCTCTAAAAGGTACGTGTCGAATAATAAGACCCTAAATTCAAAACTCAAGCTTTCTTAGTGATGTCTCTGAATTGACTGTATCTATAGCACAATCCATATTACACATTATAAACTGTTTTTTTTTTTTTTTGTGGTTTGACAACAGAACTTAGTTGCCAAATCTGTCGGAAAGTGATGAGTTCTCCAGTGACGACGCCTTGCGGACACAATTTCTGTAAGGCTTGTTTAGAAGACAAATTTTCTGGTGTAACTCAACTGAGAGAGAGAGGCAAAGGCGGTCGTACACTACGTGCGAAGAAGAACATCAAGACTTGCCCTTGTTGCACTACTGACCTCTCTGACTTTCTCCAAAACCCACAGGTCAAAAACAAAATCATCTCTTCTTCTTACATTATAGTCTTTTTTACCAATTTTGTTGTAATAACGTTGGCTAACATAAATGCGTAATCCTTGATAGAGTGGTTCGGAACAGACTCCTCTCCCTCCAGCGAGCACACCCAACCAAGCTAGAAGATGGTCTGCGCATTTGGTTGGCTTCTCGAAGCTAACCTCATACGTCTCTAAACTCTTTTTTTCACAATTTTTCAGCTATACAGTTAAGAACTTTCAAACAAAGGTTGCATATTTGTAAAAAGGGCTTTTTTTTGGGTTGAATAAATTTAACATTCATTCAAAAAAAAAAAAAAAAAAAACAAAAAAAAAAAAAAAAACATAAATGCGTAATCAAACAGGTGAACAGAGAAGTGAAGGATTTGATAGATATGCTGACGAAGAAAGAGGAAGTGCCTGAAGTTGATGCAGAGTCTTCTGGAGGAAACAACACAGAGTCTGAAGAAGAAGAAGAGACTCAGATTGTGTCTGAAGCTGAACCACCAAGTAAGAAGGTGAAACTTGACAACGACGACTGTGTTGGTGTTGGAAATTAAATAGTAAGCCTTTTTATGCAATGAGGTAAGGAATTAGCGTTCCTTTAGTATTAATAAGTTTTAAGAACTCTCTTTAGTTTTGTTGTAATGTTCAGTACGCAAACTTTTGGTGGAACGTACTCATTGTGGCTTTTGTTGTTTTGGTCTTTACTTTGAACTTATTAGTAATTTCTCTAATCTTTTTTTTTTTTTTTGGCATTACATATACATATGCATATTACTTTAAAATCTATGGTTTGACAAAACCCAAAAAGTCATTTAAATGACAATTGAAATTATAATTTAAATTCATTGTGTTAACTTTTTATTTGAGAATTTGTTAAAATTGTTGGAGATAAAATGAGGTTGATAGGTAGCTTTTCAATTTGACTCTTATCTTTTAAATAATAACAAAATGTTGGATATAATTTTGTTCTATTGATATAATTTTTTAATAGTCTATGTTGGATATGACCTAACAGAAAAAAGAGTTGGGTTCTGCTACTTACAAATCTACCATACATTTTAGTATTTTACCATCAAAAAGATGAATTGGTTTTTAAATTGATTGGTGCTGCCCAGGATCGAACTGGAGACCTTTTGCGTGTAAGGCAAACGTGATAACCACTACACCACAGCACCTTGATAATTACAATATATTTACGGATACATTAGGCCCATTATGTAGCCATTCACATTTTATGTACAATACAAAGCTTTTAGCTTCATTAAACACTGAAATTGTTGACTCTAAAAAAAATTTCAAGGAAATATATAAAGTAGTGTTAATTTGATAGTGTATCTAAGAAAGACTAAAATAAGAAAACTAAAGATACTTGATTGTTATAACAAACTAATAAAGAAAATTGGATAGTTATTGATATATTCGAGAGTAACATAATAAACGTCATATTTACATATGTTGACAAATTTAGTTTAAGGAATTAGGAAAACTAAAAATATTAGAGTCACAATGATGTGTATGTAACTCATATACTTTAAAACTGAAAATATAAATTATAATAAAGAATATTCTTTATTATAATTTAGTTAAAGAATATACTTTATTATAATCTAAAATTACTTTAGTTAAATTAATTAAGAAATATTACAAAAATGAAGACGTATATCAATCACACATATTACTAACTGACATGTAAAACTTAATTAAACCACATATAAAATGTTGTCAGTATCACATATTCGTAAATGAAAAAAAATTCAACTAAATCTCGGAGAGTGTTTTTTTGTCTATCCCGCCGGACGGTGTGCCTACTCGAATTTTGGGGTTGTTTTTTCTAAGAGAAGGACATTACACTTCATTAAGAAGACGATGACTCTAGTGATCCTCGAATACTATCTTCATTAAGAATATTTGAACTCCATTTTGTGCCTTTGAATTGATGAATTTGTTTGATGAAATTCATAAGTCAGACCGGTTTTTACTTTTTTAAACCGACCTCCTAAAGATCCTTTTTGTTCAAAAAAAAAAAAATTCAACTAAACCTCAACTTTAAATTAAATCATTCCATATGTCGTAATTTCATTAACGATTTACATGTGACTCAATTTCGTTAATTATAATTTTAATACATGCCTTTTTTAGATATAAAGACGTAAATTAGTATGTATAAATATATATTTTTATTAATTTTTTTATTTATTTTAAAAAAAAAAAATTAAAATAGACGTATTAATATCTAATTCATTAACTGATACAGGTCTCAATCCTGTTAATTATAATTATGTCAAGTTCTCATAAGAAGGTTAAACTTATCAACACAAACAATAATTTTATCTTCTACTCCAATTCGTAAGCTCTATCTTTATTTATTTTTTTAAAAAAATCTTATTCTTTTGATTGCTCTACAAGAAAGTTCTTTTCAAAGATTTGATTTTCTTTCTTGCACAAGAAAAAGTGATGAAACAAAATCACCAATTTTAGTTTATTTTATTATAATGTATATATTGCAATTCTAATTTTATTATCAAGCATATATTGCAATTTATATGTGGAAGAAAAAATATCGACATGATACAAGAACCACTTCATTTTATGTAAAATATAATTTGTTTCAATGTACCAATGGGCGGTGACTCATTCACGAATAGACAAAAGGTCATCATCGAAGGGGAAGTTGTAGTTTCTCTTGTTTGGTATATCCTTTCTCATAACATATCATTCTATGATTCTTATACAATTCTGTATTGGATTTGCACAAACCATTTTGTATATCTAGACTTTCTCCATTGATGATTATTGAACTCAATGTTTTTTTATAATTTTACTTCTTTGTATCTAATGATAAATTTATTGCATCAAACACCGCATCAGGGCGATTATCACTATAATTTCATATGCTTATAGACTTTTTAAAAAACTGAAAATATAAATTAAAATAAATAATCTAAAATTAGTCCAGATGAATTAAAGAAAATTACAAAAAGAAAGAATCATATATCAATCACACATATTCCTAATTTTATTATGTAAATCTTAGTTTTCACTTTTATTGGTTGGTCATAGACTCATTGTTTTTATCTAACTTGATCTTATAAATACCTCATCAATTATTTTTATGTGAAATATTATTCATTCGAAATATTCTCGAGCCAAAAAATTTTAGTGATTAAGGAAACTATGCAAAGTGAAAGTAAAGACACATATAGTTAGTTTAAATTGTTCATACATATATTTTGTAGGTGATGGTAAAAGGTATATTTCGACAGTAAAATATGACTGGGTGTTAAAAAAACATTTTTAGTGGTAAAGTAGATACTGTAGTAGAGTTGTAAATGAATATAAATAAGATGACTGTTTGACTGATTGTTTTCATGTAAAATATAATCTGAAAAATTGTGAAATCATATTTTAGACGAGATTTCGAAATAACGGTTTTTAGATTGGACAGTAAAAATATTAATTATTATTTGGCAATATTTTTGGTGATTTTATAATTTAACTTTTCTAGGTTATTGTAATTACAATAAATTTAAATATGGAGATGAAAATTAAGGTATTAAGGCAAAAAATACTATAAAAATAACTATATTTTCTAACTAAAAATTATCTATATATTTACTTGGTAAACATATTTTTTATTTACAACAAAAATTTTAAATAATTTTTTGATATTTAATTTTATATAAAAAGTTTAAAACCTGCATCTCAGACGCATTATAATCTAGTTGAAATATAGAGTTATCTTAAAACTACAAAAGAAAAGAAGAAAAAAAAAATAGTTATGAATCTCACATATTCGTAATTCAAAAAAAGAAAATTTTGTTAAACTTCAAATTTTTTTTTTTTATCTCAGTTTCAATAGTTATAATTTTAACACATGTTTTTTTCTTTTATTATTTTTTCTTTTTTTTGTTAAAAAAGAAAAGTTAAACAGTTTTGTACATATACACAAGTAAATTAGTATCTGTAAATAAACTCTTGTGTCAAATCTTTTATTTTAAAGAAAAATAAGTTAAAAATATGTGTCGACATCTAATTATTTAACTGTCACATATCTCAATTTCTTTAAATAAAATTTTGATACGTATCAGATTTTAAAGAAAAGATTCAAGCTTTAATATAATAAGATGATTCTCCAAAGAATTTTCATACCAAACTAAACAACTATATTTTCCATAAAAAAAAAAAAAATTGGCTTCTTCTTGCTCTTCTGAATTTTAATGATGAGCATAGACACAAGAAAGAATCCGAATTCCATATGCTCAATCTACATGTAGTCGTAATCGTCCATGGCATCATAAGGACCAGCAACTAGATCGTCATCAGGCTTATCTACAATAAGTTGTTTCTTCTTCCCACCTGATGAATCAATGCAAAAAACCATATATGGTTACAACATATATACACACTTACATTCAAAATAACAAATCCACAAAACTTTTTGCCATACAGTAGTTTGTGAGTGCACATACCTTTCTTTTTGCCAGCAGTAGTTTGTTTCTCTGCCTTAAGTTTTTCATTAGCTATCACTGTAATGGACGAAGCAATATCTTTAACATCCATGTTGGTCATTGAAAGTCTCATGACTGATTTGAGTGAATTTGTTAAAATGGTTTAAATAAAATGAGGTTGATAGGTAGCTTTCTAATTTTAGTCTTATCTTTTCAAAATAATAACCAAATGTTATCGATATATATTTTTAAACATTTATGTTAGATATAGTTGTACCCATTAACAAAATCCCGACCCAAATTGATCCCATTATCAGCGTTGAGGAGCTAGCGTGGTAAAAATATTTCTGGAAAGTGTTTAGACGCGCGTGCTCCAGATATGTTACAGGTAAACACCATTCAAGGTTTACCACGTTCTTTGCTATGCCATATCCTCTCTTACATTCCCACGGATTGTGCAATTTGTACTAGCAGCTTAGCTAAAAATTGGAGATACCTCGACTTGGATACCCGTTTATGCAGATGGGAGGCTCTTATGTTGGATTTGGATATCCGTTCATGCAGAGGAGAAGCTGTTTTTGTGAATCTTATAGCTAGGTTTCTCAACTACGATATAAAGTTAGAGATAAGGAAGTTCAAGTTTACCTATAATGTTCATGTGCGTTGTGATGATCGTTTCCAGTCATGGATCGATGATGTCATCATACGTCGAGTTTCTCATCTAGATATTAGCATTTTTGAGTTGGATGATGATGAGTTGGTACCTAGGATGCCTCTATCGTTGTATTCATCCAAGACATTGGTGGATTTACGTCTAAAACACGTATTATTGGAAGAATTGGGATCTGTTTTTCTGCTTCCTTGCGTCAAGACTATGCACCTGAAGAATATAAGATATGCTACTGATTTGCATCTTCAAAAGCTTGTAACTAGATGTCTGGCTATTGAAGAGTTATGCCTAATCTGGTCTAACACAACCCAAAACTTTGAATATACTGATGATGATAATGCTCTTTTTCCAAAAACTATACGCGTGCACTCCAATTCGCTAAAACGCTTCATCGTAAAGGCTTGAGTATATGCGTCTTAGTGGTTGGTCCTTTGGTTGCATCATGATTCATAATATATTTCTTAACAAGATATCCGCATCTAAAAAATCTAGAGGTACAAATGGTTAAATTCATAGCTGTAAAGTTTACGCAATATCATCTAATTTATGACATTCGATCTCCTTGATATAAATCTTATTATTTGGAATGTCAAAACCTATGTTATGACCTTGAAACATCAATATACAAATGATAACTCATTCACGAATAGACAAACAGTCATCATGATCTGGATGATCAATTTTGTCATCTTCATCTTCATTATTACTTCATCAAATAGGAAGTTATAGTTTCTGTTGTTTCGGTATATCTTCCTCATAACATATCATTCAATGATATCTTACATTATTGTATTGGATTTGCACAAAATATTTTGTATACCTAAACGTTCTCCATTGATGATTAGCGAACTCAAATTGATTATATATATAGTCTTACATTTGTGTATTTTAATGATAAATTTATTTCACCAAACACCACATTATCTCCTAAGGCGAGAAATGCTTTTTGCGGCGATTATCAATATAATTTCATATGTTTATAGACTTCTTTAAAACTGAAAAAAAAAATTAAAATAAATAATCTAAAATTACTTCAATTTAGTTGAAGAATATTACAAAATGGAAAATCATATATCAATCACACATATTTCTAATTTTATTATATAAAACTTAGTTTTCAAAATTATATAGTTAAAAGCTTATACAATTAATTACAAATCCTAAAATTACAATTTGTTTTATGAAAAGGTATAAGAAAATGAAATAATACCATATATTATGAAAACTAAAATTTGATTTGGTCCATTGAACCTTCCTATTATGACGGAGTGTAGGTAGAGTAGGAGTCTCTGGAAAAAGTTGATGTGCCTTCGTGGCATCATCTAAGGCAAAGAGTACTTGACCTTTTGCAATGTAACAAAAACACCTCCTAGCATAAACGTTTGACGAGATGTTATAAATGGCTTTTACATTCAAATCCCAGCATGCTCTTCCCAGTTGTGACATATCACAATATGGCACCTAGAAGCAAAATTATAACATGACCAAAGTGAAAAAAAAAAACCCATAAAGAATGCAATTATAATTAAAGAGCCATTCTTACTTTTGGCTTATGAAAAGGTATAAGAAATGAAATAATACCATATATTACAAATCCTAACTAAAAAGAACTACAATTACAGTTTTCTAGAAAAAAAAATTATACATAAGAAATAAAATTCTTTAAAGTATAAAATCTATTGTCATTTCAAGAAAAGGCAATTTCTAGAGTGAAAATATAGGAAATAATTTGGATGTTTTAACCTTTTAGATGTTTTGGATGATCATTTTAGATAAATTAAATTTCAAAATTTATACTACCCAAATTAATAATTTGGATATCCTGTCTCTCTTATCCTACATGTTCACGTGTACAATAGAACATATTTGAGCCGGGTTGACAAATCGGTCCTGGAATGGACAATCCTATATTTTGACCTCCTGCGCAGAGACAGCTTTAAGTTTTGCATTATATCCATGACCAAAAAAAAAAAAAGTTTTGCATTATATCATCTTTGTATACAAAATCCTGATCACTTGTCATGGTCGAGGACTCGAGGGTAAAGGGTTGTTGATAAGTTTTCAACAAGTAGACAAACAAAATCGAAGGTGAGATCCACTAGACAATAGGAACTCTATTTTTATATATATAATAATACGTTTATTTCATCTTGCTTCTCCACAAGGGACATCATTTGAAAATTACAATGCAAAACAATGAGATGAATAAACTGAAAGAAGATACAAACACGTTCATTCAAAAAAAAAGAAAAGAAACAAGATACAAACATTGGACATAGAAACTTAAGTGAACATAGTAATTGGAAATAGAAACTTGAGTGAAGCAATAATAAAAAAAACTTGAATAAAGCTAGATGTAATTATCAAGAACAAACGTTACCTTAATCATTTTTTGGACTGTTCAAGTTGCATTATGTCTTGTAAGAGAGCTGTGATGTTAGAATGAGAAGAGCCTCCTTCCTCCACGACCTTGTGAGCTAATTCTCCAAGCTCTTTGACTCTTTTTCTTCTCTCCTTAGCATCATTACTATCAACCATTAATTCTTCCACTGCCTTCTTCACTCCTTCTTTATCCACCAATACTCCAGTTTTCTCCTCTTCTCCCCATTGCGTGGGATCTTCAACCCCGGCTGACACACCGACTTTAAGTATATTCACTACCAATTTCTGGTTGATGAATTGGTCTGCAAATATTGGCCAAGTAAGCATTGGAACGCCTGAAGTGATTCCTTCAAGAGTCGAGTTCCATCCACAATGTGTCAAGAATCCTCCAATGGCTGGGTGTGAAAGGATAACCAATTGAGGCGCCCACCCCATTATGATAAGGCCTCTCTCTTTGATTCTTTCCTTAAAACCGCTCTCTGACATCCACTCAACTAACTCCTTATTCATCTCCCAAACTCTATTGACCCAAATGAAAGGTCTTTGGGATTCCTCTAGGCCTAACCCGATCTCTTTGAGCTGGGACACAGGAAGATTGGATATACTTCCTTGGCAAGCATATAGTACAGAACCTTCTTCTTTAGAATCAAGCCATTTAACACACTCTTCTTGATCAATGGCCGCCTTCTTTCCCCTCTCAACTTTGTCTTCTTCTACCTTGTTGCACAAGGCAACCGGCCCAATAGTCCATACCTTACCCGTTCTAGCCTTTTTGTAGTCTCTGATAAAAGCTGTCTCGAGCTCTTCAAACGTGTTAATAATCTCACCATAACAACTGTTTTCCGCTTCTATCATTTCGTCAACGAACTTTCTCCACTCTCCAGTAGCGTAAATCATTGGAATCTGAGCTTTTGTGAACTCACTTTTGTCGGGGAAATTTGGAATAGGGAAGTACTCCTTTTCAGACTTTATAGTTTCCAAGAAATCCAAGTTTTGGAACATAATGTGCGTTATAAGAAGATCGATGCAGCTTAAGGGATGAAAGATGATATCTGGTATACCAAGTTTCTTGACAACTCTGTTTGTATAAGGAAAACACATGTCGGCAATTACACAGCTTGGCCTAGGTTGAATCTCTTTCAAGAGCTTCTCGACCGTTTCCTCCAACATATTACTTGCTTTGAAGAAGCCTAATGTCGTCTTCAAATCCAATGAATTGAGCGAGTCCAAATTCTCATGTCCTTCCAATGAACCGGAGGGAAACTTTACTTGCACAAGATTGATGGGCAAGCCGGACTCGGTGGCCCGGCTAAGAACGTTCTTGAACCGGCCTGCATTGTGAGGCGTCGTGACAATGGTTGTAGTCACCCCGCGCTGAGCCAAAAGCCTTGAAATATCGATCATAGGGATCATGTGGCCTTGAGCCATGAAAGGAAACAGAACAAAGTGGAGAGAACTAAATTGGTGGTTAGTTTCAGATGCCATTAGGAACTCTCTAACTTCTTTTTTTTTTTTTTTTTTTTTTTGCTTTTGCTTTGTTTCCGAATTGTGTGTGTGTTTCTTTGTGCAATACATAATTACATATATTTATATCCATCGACTCATGAAAAGGAATCTGAGGAGATATTAAAGGACGATAAATGATTTACAAGCAAATTGGCGTATTCGTTATAGTTAAAGAACGATGAATGATTTACAGTACGTACATGCATGTCGTACGCGTCGCATGTGTTCTTTTAGTCTTGTATTCATATAAGACCAAAAATGTCAGAGAACGATACATGCATTGGTCACTCACGTCACATGTGTTCTTTTAGTCTTGTATTCATATAAGACCAAAAAAGTCAGCGAACGATACATGCATTGGTCACTCACGTCACAGGTGTTATTTAGTCTTAAACTGATGGCACGGTTGGTGAAGCCTCATCTAGGGTATATATGGTTGGGTTTAACTGATGTAGGCGAAGATAAGAGATCTGATGGTGGTGGGTGATAGCCCTGAGCTATATGTGACAGAAATGAGAAGAGATAGAAGAAGAATCGGGACATAGAAAAAAGAAGAGAAGAGAGAATTGATTTTAATGTTGTTGTTTGATAAAAATAACCCTAAAGTCTCGGGAGCCTTTACCTTCTTTTTTTTTTAACGCTGATACAAATTATGAGAACTACTACTTGAACAATTCTATAACGGACAACGTTACCTGCTCCACTAGGATCCACGACCACGATGAAACGGCTCCGGTTGTACCACGCTGAAGACCTCCTTGTAAACTTGCCTCGATTAATCTGTAGAACTTGCCTTTTCGGGGATTTGAACCCGAGACCTCTTGTGTAAAAGCATTAATGAACCCTTTGTCAAACCACTTTACCTTTTAATTCACAAATTCATCTCCTTAAAACGACATCACATAATTAAAATGAAACCCTCTATTTGTACTAGAGTCTCTCTTAGCCACTAAGGCATTCTTCACTCTTTCGTTCCTTCTTGCCAAACGACCTTGATGAAACGACCACGATGATCCACGACCACGATGAAACCTCCAGTAGGATCCACGACCACGATGAAACGGCTCCGGTTGCACCACGCTGAAGACCTCCTTGTAAACTTGCCTCGATTAATCTGTAGAACTTGCCTTTTCGGGGATTTGAACCCGAGACCTCTTGTGTAAAAGCATTAATGAACCCTTGGTCAAACCACTTTACCTTTTAATTCACAAATTCATCTCCTTAAAACGACATCACATAATTAAAATGAAACCCTTTATTTGTACTAGAGTCTCTCTTAGCCACTAAGGCATTCTTCACTCTTTCGTTCCTTCTTGCCAAACGACCTTGATCTGGTTCTCTTCCTCTCTTTGGTTTTAAGGTTTATGAATTAATTTTTAAGATTAAGAATTTAAATTTCAAGATTTAGAGTTTATGATTTAGGTTTTGGAGTTTGGTTAAAGGTTTGGGGTATAGGGTTTAGGGTTAAAATTAAAGATTTAGGGTTAAGTTTTAGAAAATTAGATTTTCTTATAAGTATTAAAACTTGGTTTTATGTGTATATAATAATGGTTATGGTGTTGGTTTATGGTTGATTAAAATTATTAAGAGTAGGATTTGAAAGTTCAAGATTAGGTTTTGGGGTTAAAATTTGATTTTCTTAAGTAGCGACTAATATGCGACTACGTAACGACTTTCTCACTATGAATCGCATATTAGTCGTTAAATTGACGACTATTTAACAACTACATCTTTTTGTATGCAATGTAGTCGTAATTTAGTCGCTAAATTGACGACTATTTAACAACTATCTGTTTCGGTTCACAATGTAATCGTAAATTAGTAGTCAAATTATGACTAAAATAGCGACTACAAATAGTAGTCGCAAAAAAGCGACTGATATATGACCAAATATATATAGTCGTAAAATTATCGTCGAATAGTTATTAAGTAGTCGCTTGTAGTCGCAAAAACTCTGTTTTCTTATAATGATTCATATATGACCAAAAAAGTCAGAAAAAAATATCTCTGAGAAGGACGTCGACAATATATTGAAGAATTCACAGCCGCAAAAATCAATCTTGGATAAAATATATATTTTATAGACCACAAGCTGAGGAGATATTAAGATGTGTGATGTGATGTTAGATAGAGTGATAGATCACAAGCAAATTGGCGTATTCGTTATAGTTAAAGAACGATAAATGATTTACAGTACGTACATGCATATGCATGACGTGGTGGTCACTCACGTCACATCATGTGTTAGTCTTGTATTCATATAAGACCAAAAAAGTCCGAGAAAATATCTGAGAAGGTAATGTAGTAATAAGGTGTATTACACCCAATTAAATATATCGAATCACAAGGAATAAGCTTTAACGCACTAAGATTATAAGTTATCATTTAATCTAAGCTAAACAAGTTGATTTTGGTTTTCTAGATTCTACTAACATTCAAACTTAAACAACACAAAGCAAAACAAAACTAATGAGATCAACTAGTAAAATACAAAAGAGATTGCTAAACAATGACTAAAAATAAGTGGGAACTAGCAATGGATTAATATGACTAAGATGTGGGTTATGAAACTAGAAATGCTCTTAACTAGAACACTAAAGAATACTAACTCACTTCCATGATCTTAATCACTATACTAATCAACCAATTTTCGACTTTTCTCAAAGGCAATTAGATGATCAATAAGCATTAAACACAAGTCTATTTAGTCACTAATCATCCTAATCAATATTTCTCAATGGCTATGAATAAAAAGCACTCAAAATTTTTGATTCGAGAATTTCATCGAACACTTTCCGGGCATGAAATTTCTATAGTCTAAATAAACATAATCAAAGCTAATCTAGTCCATATTAACAACCTAGTTAATAGTCGCTAATAGTCATGAAAACACAAAGTACTAGAGTTAATCTTTGCATAATCATGAGATTAGAGAAGTAGAATAGAAGATTTAAAAAAAGAAAAGAGATTGATAAACTTGGAAAATCAAGATTCATACAAAGATAACCTTAGGGTTGCAAAAGAGAATGTCTAAAAACCAGCTTTCCATAAAATTATGAGATAACAAAGTATTTATAGGGGGAGAAATAAACATGTTTGGATTAGTCTCCTTCGGTCACCTCCAAGCCGCCGGAACTCCCAGTTGAAGCCTTCGGTCACCTCCTGACCGCTGCACTTGGCCGCTGTACTCTCAGGTCACTCCTCTTCCACTCTTTGCTAATTTCCACACCAAGATGACATAAGTCCACTAAAACCGCCTTAACTCTTGCATCGCATCTCTGTTTTGCTTGAAATAACCTCCATTGGAAAGCCAATTCAATTTCCTTGAACCTTTGTGAAGATCTCAGAAGCTAAATCTCAATGAAATATCTTCATCCGAGTCGATCTTTGAGATGCTTTTGATTGGTTCTGAACATTCTTTTCTCTTCTTTCCATTTAAATGTGACTCATCCTTATATTAACCTGAAATTGATCAAAAGACACACAAAACACACAAAGACACTCTAAGACTTCTAAAATGCAAATAGACTCACTTGGACACTAAATGCATCAAAACACAATGAAAATACCAATGATTCATGATAAAAAGGGTAATAAAAACCTTGAAAAATAAGTAAATATGGAATGTATCATTACCCCTATACAATAGCGTTTTTACCGCCTGCTATTATATCTTCATGTATAATAGCGTTATCTACAATTTCATAACTCTTTCGAAATTGTTGTAATATAGATTAGTTATAACTTATTATTTAGGCTATGCTTTATAAATTTATAACAATTTTTTAGTGCATAATAATATTTACTATTACGATCCAATTTGTATATAATTTACAAAATATTAAATTTATTAAAAAAAATTATATTACATAAATCATCCCCAAATCATCATCAATAATATACATTACAAGTCTAAACTAAGTCATTCAAAACCATAATCATTAAATAACAACGACAGTAAACAGTAAAATGAGCTCACATATTTCTTTTGACATCGATTTGCTTCTCTTTTTTCTCATAGTTGCCTAACCTTTTTCTTCTCTGATCCTACGTAGGAGGTTTTTCTGAGATATGTAGATTCCAGGAATAATCTTCTTGATTCAAATAGTTTCATTCGTCTTTAAGAAACCTGCAACAAGTTGACATAGAATCTAGTGAATGTGGTATATGCATTTTCAAACCATTGTAATAAATTTTTTTTTTTTTTTTTAAATGAAACCATATGCATACAGCGCCAAGCATGTGAGAAGATAAAGTCAATGGGTTTGTGTCTCACCTTTTGACATTTTCAACAATTGATCTTTTCGAGTGAAATCCTAAAGAATCCAGGTGAAGTATAGTCAATCTTGATTCATCCTGGGATGCAAACTGATTAAGTCAATAATAACAAACAGAGATAAATCCTAAATGCTCTTCTCTATTCAAAATTAAAACGATCAGATAAAGTCCCTCAGAAAATCTAATTTTACCCTCAAGAACTTCCTCTTCTTAAACTACAACAAATTTAGTCATTGATAGCACCATCAGATAGCACTAATTCTGTAACTGTTGTTAAAGATTAGTTTTGGATTTAGCAACTATATTACAGCATTTTATTAGCGCTAAGCCCATTTATAGCATAACCGGGAAGCGAAAATGACTTTAGCGGCCCAATAATTTATTCTACCGCTCTAACACTTAGCCAAAAAATGACTTTGGCGGCCCAATAATTTATTCTTTTATTCTACCACTACCACTCTTAGTGGTAGTGGCTGAGTTTGACTCCGAGAACTTGGGATTGGCTCTACGGTCTCTGATGATGCGACTCTTGTGTGGAACTGAGTTACGAGATTACCCGCAATGCCCTTTGCTGTTGCAAGTACCAAAACTGGAATGTTGTTCTTCTCTTCTTTCAATTTTGTAGCAAAAGCAACGGTTCCTTCAGGTACTAGCTGTTGATTGTTTCTTTATGTAAAACATATTATAACACTACATTGTTTGTCTTCAGTTTCAAATCCAGAAAATAAAAGAATGAGGTATGGCAGATAACGTGAGATTATATTTACCTAATTTAATAGCTTTGAAGGTTCGTGATTCTATCCATGGTAAGAGGTCTCATACTTCTCTGCTTTCTCCTGCAAGAACTGAATATACCCGATAACCTGTATGAAGTTTCAAAAGGAATTATTTGGAAATAATAGAAAATATCTTTAAATGGTGTCTTAAGAGCATGGGCGTGAAATATTTTTTTATTATTAAAATTTAACGAGAAAGAGAAAAGAGAGAGAGAAAAGGAAAGAGAGAGAGAAGAGATTAAAATAATCTCTACAACCGGTTGTAAACCTACAACCCCTCTCTCCTGATTTTTACACTGTTTGATTACTTTTTAATTTTTTATTAGTCACAACCCTTCAAATGTTGTGCCATTGCGTTTGGTCTAACGTTTCAAATATCTCATATACTGCCACCACAATTTATTCAAAGAACATATATTTTTTGAACATTTTTTCTTGGATCTCTTACAAATGTTTAGTAATCAATTTTAAACAATTTTAAATGAGATTTTAAATTATTTTAGTAGATAAATTTACTTAAATCAAGATAATTAACAGTTATCTCGATGCAAATTAAAGAGTGAATAGAAGCTTAAAGCAAAACGTCTAGAAGCATGGTGAAGGTTCTTTATTGGTACGAAATACAACACAACACAACATAGGTACACAACACAACATAACACACATGCAAGTGAAGTTATACATTCATACATAATTCTGAATCAATTCTGGTGATTCAGAGGGCAGCGAAATCATGGATAGCTGATTTAGCACTACGTCCAGCTTCTGTGTGAAAAAAGGCCATAAACTCGTCAAAGGCATAGGGTTTGAAAATACGTGGATGTTCTTCGTCGACAAGTTCTTCTGGTGCATCTATGATAACTCCTGCTTTTGGAAGTGAGAACTGCGCAGTCGAATACCTTGTCGTCTTTCCCTTCATCATGACTCGGTGATTTGCAGACATCACTCGACCATTCGTAAGTGCCTGCAATATCAACAATGATATATGATTGGTTAATTATTCTCTACTTAAGAAGTTTATGTGTAAGAAATATGATTATAAAGGAAGCTAGGACTTACAGAGAGAGCATCTCCAACCATAACAATGAAAGAATCTTGAGATGGTTTCACTTTGATCCATTTTTCGTCTTTGGTCATCACTTCCAAACCATCAACTTGACACTGATGAAGTATAGTAATGATGTTCTTATCGGTATGAGGATTCAAACCTATCTCCTCTGTATCAGCATCAGGAGATGCTGCATACTCCATTAGTCGAAGCATATAATTTGTAGAATTAAGATGTTCATCCAAGTACTTCTCTATCCCAAAACTCTCCATTATCATTCTTCTCACCATCACATCCAATTCCGTTAATTGCTCCGAGAAACGTTGAATCGTTTCGCTATTTCAAACACAAATATTCGAGGATTGATCTTTAAGGTTGAAAGAATGTTTCAGTCGCATATATATGCGGTTATTAAACAAATTGTTATGCGTATATTTTCCCAAAAAAACTCAAACTAAAATATATGATATGGTATCCTTTTTTTTTGTTAACAATGTTAAGTAAAATAAATTCATACTCTTTCTGTTGTTTAATCATGCATGTACTATTTTTAAGAGAAAAAAAAAGTGTTTCAAAATAATTTTTTTTCATTTTTCTATATATTATTAGTTAGTAATTATGAATTGTAAACTTCAAGAAAGATAATTAAGTTTATTGAATTACTATTGGTTTAGAATTATAGAAAATTGTTAATCACAAAAGTTAATGCATTTATAATCTAATTTTAATGTGTTTTCTTGTGTGAAAATCCTAAACAATTCATTAATAAAGAAATAAAGAACAGAGGGAGTACCTAATACTCTTGTTCCCATGATCAGGCCATAACTGTTGAGTAAAGTCGTAGACTTTGTCCAAAACATTAGCATCATCGATACCAAGACTCTCGTAAGGACCAAGAGCAAAATACCCACGGAAGGGTTTCGAAGTCACATTTCTCTGTTTGGTTTGAATCGGCAACTTGAAAAGCTCTTGCATGGCTTCTAAAAGAGACTTCTTAAGCTCCACCGACACTTTGTCGAAGGAAGCTTCAAAACAACCGTAGTCTTCTAGAGCTTTACGGACTTCAAGCTTAACTTCATCCCACTTTGAGCTTCCTGGTTCTAGGGTTTTGTCTGAAAAATCGATAACTGGGATCTGAGGAAGAATAGAGTGTGAATCCATTTTGTTGATTCTGAGAATTTTGAGCTTGTTTTGCTTTGTAATAGTATTGGCCTATATAGTAAATATGATGGTCTATGGTAGGTGACTAGCTATTATGTTTCGAAGGATTTGTGGCCATTATTGATGCAATTACTGTGTTTGTCGACCACATTTATTCCCACCATAATAACACAACTACTCTTCTACATGCAAGCCTGAAAGGTATACGTATATGGCTCTAAAAATATTTGGGGAAAAATTCCAAAAAATATCCCATCTATTTTTTATTTGGACTTATAATACCCAATGTTTTTTGGTTGGAATAAAAATATATCATTTAAATATTTTTGGTTTAAAAATACTTCATTTTTAAAGTGTTGATTGATTCAAACCCGCGACTTAACGGCGTTAAAGGGACGTTACAGAACTATTTAACGGGGTGAAATATTAACCCCAAATAGTTTAGTCGATATATACAAGCGTGTTATAAGACTTTGCATATATATGGTCGTAGTCAAGTGGTCACATTATGCCATTTAATCGAACATGGGATATGAGAAGAGACTAATCTACATGTGACCACTTGACTACGACCATATATTCACAAAGCCTTATATAACACTTGTATATATCGACTATACTATTTGGGGTTAAAACTTCACACCGTTAAATAGTTCTGTAACGTCCGTTCAACGCCGTTAAGTCGCGGGTTTGAATCAAACAAAACTTCAAAAATGAGGTATTTTTAGACCAAAAATATTTAATGATGTATTTTTATTCCAACCAAAAAATCTTGAATATTAAACGTCCAAATAAAAAATAGATGATGTATTTTTTGAGATTTTTCCTAAAATATATGATGGTGTTAGGTACATAATTACTGTGTTTGTCTGACAACGTTTGCTTTATGCACACTTGTTTCGAAATATTTATGGCCACCATGAGTAACACAACCGTTACGCTAGCTTCTGCTTGCAAGCCTGCAAGATATACGTATATATATGGCTCAAGGATATCAACTCTGAGATTTTTTGTTAAAAGGAAATATATGAAGGTGCTAGGTACTAGATATAAAAAGAGGTTATAAAAGATGATTGCACCTAAATTTTTATTGAGCATTGCTAATTTGCTATAGCTAAGGGTAACAAGGAATGACTGATAACATTTGACATACTATTTATTTAACTTTTTAACAAGTGATTTTTTAACAGTTTTTATATTGCTAAAATTCATAAACTAGTATTCCCTATGAGATTTTACTGGTTTTGAAATATGAGGAAATGAGTGAAACCTAACCACTTGAATTTTTTTGTTTTTCAAGACTTTGCATGCTGACATATTTATGATAAAAGTTAATATAGCAATGGTTTCTCAAATGATTTTTTTTAAGAACATATAATCCCAAAATCCATAAATTACCACCTCCGATCCATCGATAGAACCTGTTTTGTTTTTTTTTTTTTTTGCTCAATGTTTCTCTCTAGATTCTAACAAATTATCTAACTAAATTATCCTGTCAAATAATATAGAATAGAATAATGTATTGAGTTGTATTGAATATATAATCTAAAAGTATATATATATACGAAATCTAACATATATATATATATAGTGGTTAACATTAATATATTGCTAACACTACATAATGTAAATATTCGTAATTAAATTCTAATCTATAATAGGAAATTTTTCTATATGATGCTTTTTAAGGTTTTGAATACCTCATATACGGCCACCAAAATTTATTCAAAACACATATATTTATCATAAAATTCTTTCTTGGATCTCTTACAAATGTTTAATAATCAATTTTAAATATTTTATACTCCTTCTGTTTCATAATAACTATCATTTTAACATTTAATTTTTGTTTCATAAAAAAGTGTCATTCTACATTTTCAATGCAAAATTTTAAACAAAAATCCAATTTTAACCTTATTACTTTAATGTTTTAATTAGAAAGAGAATTGTTTTTAATGTATTAATGGAGGTTAAAATAGAGTTTTTGATTAATTTTTTAATATGTGTGCAAACCTTTAAAGTGACACTTTATATGAAACAGAGGAAGTATAAGATTTAAATTGTTTTAGTAGATAAAATTATTTAAATCAAGATATTTAACAGTTTTCGATGCAAAAGAGTAAATAAAAGCTTAAAGCAAAACGTCTAGAAGCATGGTGAAGGAAGATATTTTGGAACAAGAAAGCGAACCTCAAATAAATTCCAAATCCATGAAATCTCTATTTTGCAACAAGAAAAGCACAACTATCATATTTCCAATGCATCTTTAATTTTCATCCCACTTGAAATCTTGGGTGAAAAGATATTGCATTTAAAGATTGGAGATGATAGTTAGACTTAGATCGAATTTGAAGCACTGATAATGTTAGCTTTAACATTTATAAAAATTAAACTAGAATAGTACTTTCTCTGTTTCAAAATATAAGTTGTGTTAGAGGTTTTTTTTTGTTTCACAATATAAGTTGTCTTGATAGTTTAAAGTACTTTTACCTTTACTGAATAGTATGTGACAAATTATATTATTTTCAATTGATTAAACTAGATTTATTTTATATATTAAATCATATTTTTATTTTTAAAAGTAATTTTTTTTAATTGTGCATTCAACCAAAACAACTTATATTTTAAAAGAGAGGGAGTATATTTTTTCATTAAAGTTGACTTAACATTCATCCCAATAATTACTTTTTGAGCTTAATAAAATGAATTTTCGTATTTTGTTTTTATATATTTAAATCGACATGACCTAACTTATAATCTAATTTTTATTATTATAACTTGTTAAAATCGAATACCGATAAAAAAAATTATTATGTAGAATAATACAACTTGTTAAAATCGAACACCAATAAAAAAATCAGAGAAGCAAATATTTATTTAATCATTTGACTAAAAGTATGTTTTTATAGAAACTTTTCAAGTTTAATTAAATTATTTTGGAAGTGGTTTTTTAAAAAAAAGTCCCTTTACACTACTGGCTCGGCGGTTTTTCATGCTCGTGATGCCTTTGTGCCGATGGTGAATAGAATCTCCTCGGAGTTGCAGTGTGTGTTATTGACGTTAAGACTTTTTGACGCAAACAATAGTATGTGTACTTATTTGCAAAAAATAAATACTACAGGTACTTTATCGCAATTTTCCCAAACTAACACACACTCTGTCTTCTTCTTCTCCTCTCACAGAAAAGCCCTAAATCTCAATTTCTTATTCGGCTCTTCATCATCGTCGGAAGAAAATGCTTTCGAAAGCAGCGAGAAAGCTTTCATCATCAAAGCTTAAACCTTTATTATCCCTTCCTCTCTCTTCCTTCAAATCTCCTATACACATTACAACAAACGCTTCTCCTTCATTTCTCAATCTCCATCACTCCAAAGCACCATTTCTCTACCCTTCTCGTTTCTATTCTTCTTCTTCTTCCTCTAATCTCCTTCCGTTAAACAGAGATGGGAATTACAATGATTCAACTTCAATCACTATCTCTGTTTGTCCAGGTTGTGGAGTTCATATGCAAAACTTGAATCCTAAACATCCAGGTTTCTTCATTAAACCATCAATAGAGAAACAGAGGAACGATTTGAATCTTCGTGATCTCGTACCCATCTCTCAAGAACCTGAATTTAACGATTCAATCAAACGAGGGTTTATTATTGAACCAAAAGGTTCTGACTTTAACCCTAAAGATGGTGAAACAGAGCAAGATCAAGAACCATTGGATTCAAGACCATTGGTTTGTGCTAGGTGTCATTCACTTAGACATTACGGGAAAGTGAAAGATCCAACGGTTGAGAATCTTCTTCCTGATTTTGATTTTGATCATACTGTTGGGAGGAGATTAGGTTCAGCTTCTGGTGCTCGAACCGTTGTTTTGATGGTTGTTGATGCTTCAGATTTTGATGGTTCTTTCCCAAAGAGAGTAGCTAAGCTTGTGTCGAGAACAATCGATGAGAATAATATGGCTTGGAAAGAAGGGAAATCAGGAAATGTACCTAGAGTTGTTGTTGTTGTGACTAAGATTGATTTGTTACCGAGTTCGTTGTCTCCGACTAGGTTTGAGCATTGGGTTAGACAAAGAGCTCGTGAAGGTGGGTTAAGTAAGATCACTAAGTTGCATTTTGTTAGTCCTGTTAAGAATTGGGGGATTAAGGATTTGGTTGAGGATGTTGCGACTATGGCTGGGAAGAGGGGACATGTTTGGGCGGTTGGATCGCAGAACGCCGGGAAAAGTACGTTGATTAACGCTGTTGGGAAGGTTGTTGGTGGGAAAGTTTGGCACTTGACGGAAGCTCCTGTGCCGGGAACTACATTGGGGATAATTAGGATTGAAGGTGTTTTGCCTTTTGAGGCTAAGTTGTTTGATACTCCGGGGTTGTTGAATCCGCATCAGATCACTACGAGGCTTACGAGAGAGGAGCAGAGACTTGTTCATATTAGCAAGGAGCTTAAACCAAGGACTTATAGGATCAAGGTTTTGGTTTAATTGATTGAATGTGTTGGCTTTTTGGATTACATGTAACAGAAGTGGGATTGTTAATTAGATTTTGTTTTTGCAGGAAGGTTTTACGGCTCACATCGGTGGGCTAATGAGACTTGACATTGATGAATCCTCTGTAGATTCTCTATATGTAACAGTTTGGGCGTCTCCTTATGTTCCACTTCACATGGGGAAGAAGGAGAACGCATACAAAACACTCGAGGACCATTTCGGTTGTCGATTGCAGGTAAAAGCTATGACTTTTTCAGTTGTAGAGGATAAGAATATGATGAATTTGTGGATTGAGCACCATTTAGATGATTACAACGGTTTTCTCCAAACATAATCATTATCAATTCTAGGTCCAGATAAGATTGTAAGTTTCTAACTAACTTGAAGTAGCTAGGATCAAATCTTGATTTAAACAGTGCCCTTGAGACAAGTCTTAATCTTTTGTTCATTTTGATTTTTGATGAAGCCACCGATTGGGGAGAAGCGGGTTGAAGAGTTGGGGAAATGGGTTAGAAAGGAATTCCGAGTAAGTGGAACCAGTTGGGATACGAGTTCAGTAGATATAGCTGTTTCAGGTCTCGGTTGGTTTGCTATAGGACTCAAAGGAGACGCGATTTTAGGTGTATGGACTCACGAAGGGATTGATGTCTTCTGCCGTGACTCATTGCTCCCGCAACGAGCACACACTTTTGAAGACTCTGGTTTCACTGTCTCCAAGATCGTTTCCAAAGCTGATAGAAATTTTAATCAAATTCACAAGGAGGAAGCGCAGAAGAAACGAAAACCCAACAAGTCTTCTTCAGATTCTGTACCTGACAGAGAAAATTGCCACGATGCATCACAGCCTTCAGATATCTTACCAACAATGTGACTCTTATAAGTTAGTTATCTTCTTCTTGGTTTGTTGAAATTACTCTGTTCCGTGAATTTCACCAAGATTGATGTTTCTTTTTTCTTCTAAGCTTATTTCATTAATAGAAAGGTTCATTACATAGACCATGACCAAGGCTGTATCTGAACAGTCGAGTTGAATAATCCTTTGATTGGAAGATGTTACAACATTACTCGACGAACAGATTCATCCGCAGTGACTGATCGATGTTACCATTCAAATACAAACGCAGTAATCATTGGTTCAACCTGAGCTTACTCGAGCGGAAGGTAAGGATTTGGATAAACTTGAACATATTGTAGTCTCCTATAGTACCAATCTCAATTGAACAAGAAGAAGACATTGTCGAACATAGAGGATTTGTATTGAGTTATACATAATGGATCAAACAAACACAGGTTTGAAATCAGATAGAATGCAAACTCTCTCTCAACCGCAAATCGGGCATGGAACAAGACCGTTCTCATTACACTCCTCACATCTCACAACCACCGCGGCACTACCCCATCCTTTAACCATTTTACAACTTCCATCACACCGAAAACACGGCAAGAAAAACAAACCGCCGCATCCATCACACGCACCATCCGCTTTCTTCCTCGGCATCCCACTGATCAGTTCTCCAAAAGAACCTTCCTCAACTAGTCTCAACACTTCCTCTGCTCCTCCAATGTACCTTCCCTTCACGAAAACCCGAGGCGGCAATGCTGCAGCCTCTCCATCATCCTTAACTCTCTTCTCCATTAGTCTCACAAGCTCTTCTCTAAATCCTCTATCCATAGACACATCTCTCTCACAAACCACAACACCAAAACTCTCCACCGCGCTTCTCACGGCGTTACACGCCTCAAACGTCCTACGAACACCTCGCAACGACGTCGTATAGATCACCACACGATCCTCTCCTCCCGGAGGACAAATCCTCTCAAACTTCTCCACCAATTTCAAATCTAACGGTTTAGTATTTCTCCGATTAGGATCCGAATCCTCTTTGTTCCGATAGATCCTCTCGCAATTCGGATCTAACGGTTTCAAAACGTCGTCGTTAAACGAGTTTCTCCGATTACGATCCGAATCCTCTTTGTTCCGATTCGGATCTAACGGTTTTAAAACCTCGTCGTTCAAGATTTTTCTAGAAATTCTCCGATTAAGATCTGAATTCTCTTTGTTTTCACCGCCGAAGACTTTATACTTCACCGGAGTCTTCGGAAGAGGAGTGAATCGGAAACTTTCGCCGTCGAGGCCTGACATTAGCTCCCACGAGTTAATAACCTCCGGCTCAGATCGCACTGACTTAGATTTCGTAGCGATGTTAAATTTCTCCGGCGGAGTCATAGGAGGAGAAGGAGGAGGATCGAGAGTGAGAAGACCATAAGTGGTGGAGGTAAGTTTAACGATGTGGTGGCCGAAGGCGGAGCTTCCACCGCCGATTTGAGGGAAGTCTTCGTCGTGGTTGAGGAGGTTTGATGAAACGCAACCCATTGTTACCGGAGATTTTCTCGAATTTAACGCCGGAATATTCCTTTTTTTTTAAGAGATTCGAAAAAATTGAGATTTTGAATATTTTGAGAGGAACGGTCGAGTGAGAGTGAGATTAAGACAAAAACTCTGAAAAGTAGGAAAAATGTGACTTTGGCTTTTGTTAGTACTCTTTAAACAATTATATAATTTGAAGAAAAAAAACAAATATTATTTTTTATGTTTTTGTAGTTAAAGTAAAGTTAAAGATAGTGACTGATTGAAGAAGATGTGAAGGTTTAAAATAGATAGTAAAGTAAACTATGTATTATTTTTAAAAGTTTAATATTGTTTAGTTATATAAATCAAATATTACGCTTTTTGAAGTTTGAATTTTTCTTTATTTTCTTGTGGGGTCAAATTGAAGTTTGAACTTATATATAAGATTTAGAAAATGTCTTTTAAGAGGTATATAAGTGTTCGTGACCAAAAAAAAAAAAAAAGGTATAGAAGTGTTTATAATTGTTTTAAAGTTGATTATTTATAATCTATGGTGATGAAAAAACTAAAAAAAAACAACACTCACTTTAGAAACAAGTTCAAGTCATTTTTTTATTTTAATATCGAACAAACGTGACGATCATTGAACATGTTGATTTCTATATTTATTTCAGTTTTGTTGCAATTTTATTTTAGTTTTGCTTCATTCAGTTTTTATTATGATTCGATAAATATGCGAGTTTTGATTTTGTTCTCCGATTTTCTCAACAAGCACAAGCAGCTCCCGAAATTGCAATGCCTAAACTAAACATGTATTTTCTTGGTGTATTTGTGTCTTTTCTTCTTCTTGAACAAACATGAAGATTATTGAACATATTGTATGTTTTGATTCTTCTTCTCAATTTGGGTTTAGTTTGGTTGCAAACTTCAATTTGATTACAATGTTTTAGTTGAGGTTCTTATTTTTTTGCGAGTTTTGATTTCCTCAATTGCTTAGGACAAAGTAGATAGTGAAAATAATTGAGAATGTTGTATATTTTGATTTGGTTGCAATTTTGATTCAGTTTGATTCATATAAATTTGATTATGATCTTATAAATCTGCGAGTTTATTTTGAGTTTGTTCTCTCTGAGTTTGGAAACAAGATATCATCTATTTTTCACCTTAAAGCCTTGTTTCAACATTTTTGATTGACCCTCGCTCATTTCTCCTTAAAGATGAAAAGTTACAAATTACTAAACTAACAACAATGAATTTTGTTAAAAATGTCAGTTGAAACTACTGAATTAATTGTTTACTTATTTTTTAGTTTGTCTTACGTTTTAGACACTTCCATGGTGGTCAATGACAAGCTTGGTCTCCCGTAACTACACACATTCACACAAAGATCTTGCCAACTACACGATCACGATTATGCATTTTACTAACGGTCCTGCTCGAGCACGAGCATACCCATATAATTAAACTTGAATATATGAAACGACCAAGTTTCCACATGTCATGGCCCAACAAGCAAATATTAGATACTGTGTATTTTTATAGGTTTTTTTTTTTTTTTTTTTTTTTGATAAGACAGCACAGTTTTGTCTTAATGTTTATATTTGATTTTTATATGTGATATACAGTTTTGTCTTAAAACCGGAAAAATCTTAGGCCGAAACCAAAACTAATCTCCGGAATCCATAAAATTTTGAGTTTTCTTTCTATTAAAGACGTCTAAGAGTGATCAAATTGCAAGGTTTAAAACCACAGCTCGATTGAGGTAAGTTTGTTTTTGTAATTGAGAATCAACCTAATAAGTATTATTAACCTTTTTCTTCCTCTTCTAAACCTAATGAGATAGTGAAGCAAGCAAAGCCTAAACCCAATTAAACCACTCATGGCCCATTAGTGATATACAAGCCTATAAGTAATTAATTATACACAGTACTGTTTAGTGCCTTAATTTGGAAAGTAAATTACTTTTGGAAAAGAATAGTTAGACCATCAATATCGGCATACCCGAGCAGGTGTTAGGCCCAATTAAAAATTGCAAAATATTGGAACAGTGAAAAAAAAAGCCATACCCGAGTGCTATTGAAGAAGCGTTTTGGGCCGAGATACTGCGCGACGTGGCGTGCTGCGATTGGGCGCTTTTTTTGTTAATGAGAAATAATTTTCATTTGTCGGGAACGTGTGTTAAAAAAATCTTCCGATCATTGATTTTCTTCCGATTTTGGTGAGAGCATTTAATTGACTTAGATTATTTTAATAATATAATTGGGTTAATATCTATCCTCAAGTATATGCTGTTAAGGATTATGGAGAAAACAACAACAATTATTGATAGGCGCAGAGGGTAGGACAAATGCCTTATTGTGGCTCAGGCCTCCTTATTCAGGTCCCATTATGTGGTAGATGTTAATGACTTTATTGCCCTGAGATTATAGGTGTACCCTAATTCGTACTAATTAAACAAATGTCAGTAATAATTGAACAACTAATTAATAAGTATCAATATAGCTAAAAATATTAATAAAATCAATTATTGTATTTTGATGGTTCACTTTTTGAAATTTATAGACATCTAACTCACATGGGCATGGTTTCATCATGCACTCTAGCCTCTATTCTATTCTCTAATTAACATTACTAATGCTAAATCTAAATCCCACCTACTAATTCCTACTAGTAATAGCGACAAAGAATTCTTCTTTAGGAGAATAAACTTTAAATTTGATTAATATCATACATATTAATTTTTCTAACTCCAAGTAAACTTCAAATCATAACGATGTTCATCTTGATTCTATGTATGCAATCATGTATATCTACATATACCAAATATGGACTGCATACATATTCTTTTTCTATTTTAATTACCGTTGAATGAAAAAGAAATTTGAAAGGTACTCTTTGGACAAAAACTATATATATTTAATTTATAAGAATTTATTGAAAATGGAGGTTCATGCATACAAAAGAATTAGAATCTTATCGGTATATTAAATATTCAATTCATACGAGCTTTATCAAAACTAGTAACCAAATAAACAATATGTTCCTAAACGTTCACTCCCAATAATTTTTCGACATGGGGATTTTGACTAGTCCAAGCAAAACTCACTCATGAGACCTTTTCTCGATGCCATATAAAATTTAAAAAAAAAAAAAAAAAAAAACTAAAGAATCTCAGTTTCAAAGTTGTATTTTGGCTAAAACCATTATTTTGTAGTCTTCGAGGTCTTGTCGTCCTTCATTTGCACGCCTCGTTTTTATTATCGTCGTACTCGTATTTGTATCTATCATGTATGCATGAGGATCTTAAGTTTGTCGAAATTTTAATTCTTAAAGCAGATTTTGATTACGTCCGTGGTAGTTCTATTAATCACAAATCATCACTCTTCAAACGCCTTACTAAATTAAAAAATTCAAAGTTTTTTTTTTTTAATAACAATGTTAAATATTTATACAATATTCCCCGTTTTTGACAGAAATTACAGAAAAACATAAGTAACAGAAAAATATCGAAATTAAAGAGAATAACAAAAGTTACAATACAACACAAACAACTAATAATCATAACTGGAAATCCAATAAGTAGAGTTCTGTAACGAAACACTAATTCTGAATCACGAAATTCATACATTTGGGTGATTTTCTCAACTTCAAAGAACTTGAATCTTCATCGTTGTTCACGAGAAATCCTTAACCTAGGTCAGTCCTCAAACCTCAAAAACGAACGCTTACAACTTCTCCAAAAATTAACACAAAAAAAATAAAACAAGTAAAACGAATTTAAATATATCCAACAGAACAGAATAATATTTTCTCAGTTCCTATAAAAATTCGCAATTAGTATAGAAACTAGAAAATATTTTTCAAATAGGATGAAATGAAATGAAAAGTGCCTTGTGGTTTTAGTAACTTTATTAACTTTATTCTTGTAATTAGAGTCAATAATATGTATTCTTAAAAAAAACTCTCATCAAATTTATTAGTTAGGTGTAACATATCATAAAATAGAGAGAAACAGTGATCCAATAAAATACTTCGACTATGATTTCTGAACACTGTAATAAGATTTTTTATCCAACATGACAGTTCTTGAAGACTACATTCTCTAGCCACCCAAATTTTTAATTAATTTCCTCTGCATTTTGCAATTTACGAAGAAACGTAGTTACTAGAATCTATAATTGTGTAAACACGTGAGGCCAATGAAGGAGAGCTAAATTACAATTTACAAAAGAAGTAAATTGTTTTAAAAGAAAACAATAAAATCAATTGAGAACTTTGGATTCTTGGTACAACGAGGCATTAAAGTCTGTGGCTCTCTCCTTCTTGAAAATATTTACAATGTCATCTTGGACCATCAAATCTCTTCATTTACTATATTACATTAATGGTTTATATTTAATAATCCCATGTAGTAACATCTGTGCAAGTGCACTTGCCTTTTAATATTTCAGCATAACCAAAAGCTGCAACATTTCTGATGCCTCCCTCGTTTGTTATATACTTATATGATTCATCACGAAATATGTGTATATAGTTATTTTTGTTTTATCATAAGCATTATTGATTCATCTTACAGCTGTTACATTTTCTACTTTTTGTTCAGTGGAGAATGTGACACTGTTTTCATATGTACTATAAAAATTAAGCACGAGAGAGATATATCCCTTAATTCCTTGAGTATATTATATTAAACTTTTAATATTATATCCCTACTCCCTAATTATAATTTCATATAATTAGAGTATTTATTCTCAATAGAATTATAACAATGAAAATATGTACAATGTCATCTTGGACATTTTTACCTCTATAATTTAAACATTATGGAACACACATGCATGATTTATGTATAAGTACTATGTGAATTTCTAAATTATTAAATAGACTTATATTTATGTCAAACATGTTTGCATATTACTGTAAAAGTCTACATTATTATTGTTGACTCTATCTAAAACCAATTATATGCAATATCTCTCTTACATGTCATAATTTTTAACGGAATTGTCTTTTACTAAAAGCAACTTCAACAAATATCATTAACTTAAATAAACTTAATAACTTATGTTATTTTCCATATTAACTAATTTATTTATAAATATTTCTTGAGTATATATAAGGATTAAGGGATCTATATATATATATATTACATTCATGCTATCTTCCTGAGTCTCGTGGTGACATAGTTACATCACTTTAGCTAGCTGAGTAGTTCAAATCTTTCTTTCTCTCTGGTTCGTTGATATTTAGTACTTAAACGTTAAATTAAGATGGCTAAGAAGAACGGAACGTCGTGGTTCACGGCCGTAAAAAAGATTCTCTGGTCACCGTCAAAAGACTCCGACAAGAAGACTCACCAGAAAGAAGAAGAAACTGATTATAATAAGGTCTTAATTTTTCAACTCTTTAACCACTTAACATTGTCTTAGATTCATGGTAAGTCCTTAGATTTAACTCGAAAATGTTTTCGATCTTTTTTGTGCTAATTTGCAGAAAAAAGAAAAGAAAGGATGGATTTTTAGAAAGACCAAACTCGAAACCACAAACTCTGCCGTAATAGATACTGTCCGTACGGTTTCTACGGTGGAGAGAGAGGAGGAAGACAAACGGACGGTGACGGTCTCCGCCGTGGATAAAGAGGTTGCTGAGATCGTTAAGCTAACGGCAAGTCCTGGTTTTATTAGACGTCATTGGGCTGCCATTATTATTCAGACAGCTTTCCGAGGCTACCTCGTAAGTAAAAAACAAACCAAAAACTAATTTTTTTTTATAAAAAAGTTTATTTATTTACAAAAATAAAAATATCATGTGTTATTACAATTTTTTGTCAAAAACATTTGTGTTATATGTTTTTAATGATATCTAAATTTGTCTATAATGAGTTCCAAAATTTTCAAATGGATTTTTTTTGTCAAACTATTTGCCAAAAAAATTGTAAAAATAATTGTCAAAAATTTCAAAAATATCATGTGCTTAGTGTATTTTTTTTGTCAAAAATTTGTGTTATATGTCTTTAATGAGTTCTAAATTTGTCTAAAATGAGTTCCAAAATTTTCAATTGGATTTTTTTTGTCAAACAATTTGCTACAAAATTATTTAAAAAATTGTCAAAATTTTCAAATATATCATGTGCTTAGTGTATTTTTTTGTCAAAAATTTGTGTTTTATGTCTTTAATGAGTTCTAAATTTGTCTAAAATGAGTTCCAAAATTTTCAAATGGATTTGTTTTTGTCAAAAATTAGCCACAAAATTATAAAAATAATTGTCAAAATTTTCAAAAATATCATGTGCTAGTGTATTTTGTCAAAATTTTGTGTTATTTGTCTAAATGAGTTATCATTTTTTTTTGGGAATTTTTGTTTGCTAATATTTGCATTTATATGAAAAAAGGCGAGGAGAGCATTACGAGCATTAAAAGGAATAGTGAAACTACAAGCATTAGTGAGAGGTAACAATGTAAGAAACCAAGCAAAGCTAACTTTAAGATGCATCAAGGCTTTGGTTAGAGTTCAAGATCAAGTACTTAATCATCATCAACAACAACGTACAAGACTCTTATCATCACCATCCAGTAATTATAACATAGAAGCAAGACGTAACTCAATGTTCGCTGAATCTAACGGTTTTTGGGACACCAAAACATATCTTCAAGACATTCGTAGCCGTAGATCTCTGGTTAGTGACTAAAACTTTACAAAACACATTTCTTTTTACTGTTCTTGTGATGATGCTAACAAGTACATTGTCTGTTTGTTGCAGTCGAGGGACATGAGTAGATGCAGTAATGAATTTAACTCAGAAGAAACAAAATCAATTTTGCAGAAGAAATTAGAGATTGCAATTAAACGTGAGAAAGCTCAAGCACTTGCTCTTTCTAATCAGGTACTTAAAAATTGTGATAGGATTAGTTTTTGGAGATGCTTAAGATTAATTTTATAATCCATTTAGTAAGAAAGGATACTAATTTACTCTGTTTATGTTAAAGATTCGAAGTCGGTCTTATCGGAATCAATCAGCCGGCGATGATAGAGAGCTTTTAGAGAGAACTCAATGGCTTGATCGTTGGATGGCTACAAAGCAATGGGACGACACAATCACCAATACAAACGTTAGAGATCCCATCAAGACTCTTGAGACTGTAACCACTCATTATCATCAACGGTCGTATCCAGCGACTCCACCGTCGTGCAGAGCTACAAGATCGGTTATGGTGAGATCAGCTAGCCCGAGAATACCGTGTTCGCCTTCCTCAGTGCAGCCGAATTACATGTCGGCGACTGAGTCTGCGAAGGCTAAGGCAAGGACTCAGAGCACGCCACGAAGGAGACCGGTTGGAACAGCGAAGAAGCGGCTTTGTTATGCAGAGGAAGAGAGTTTGAGGAGTCCTAGTTTCAAGAGTGCTTATAATGGTTGTCTTTGGGGAGATCATGAATCTGATTATTCTTGTTGTTACGGTGATGGGTTCGCCGGAAAAATCTCGCCTTGTTCTACAACTGAGCTCCGGTGGTTAAAGTGAGAGACTTTTTTGTTTTTGTTTTCTTGTAGTATTCACAATCATGAGATCTGTTTAGTTTCTTGAATCCTTGTGCCAAGAGCTTTAGTTAGATAACAAAGCTACAAATTCTCTGTTAAACAACTTAATATCATCACAATCACATAATCTTATAAAGGCTTGTGTTAAGATTTTGCTACAGCAGAGACATGTTCCAAAGTGTAATGTCCAAGTCTACCAGTTCTATATAGATTCAATATCTTAGAAGCAACTCTGAGATCAGCGAACTCACTTGCTTCTTCTGAAACCCTGAGAACCGTTCTTAAGGCTGCAAATTGCGTCTCTATAAGATTTTCCATGCTGATTTCGTCTTCTAAGTTTCCGTCAAATGCTGAAATTGTCTCGTACAGAACTCTTCGAACATCGTAAACTATAAAATCCTGCAAATGAAGAAAAGAGGAAGATTGATACAACTGATGAAATATATATGAGTAGCAGATAATGAATGCTATTGTCTTGTTCTTGTACCTGTGTATGATCTGTTGCGTACTGTCTCTTACGTTTGGCATCATCAGACTTAGAGCTTTCATTAGAAAAACTTTCCGTTAAATCCTGTGATTTGCACAGTTTAGCCCATTTCTTGTATTCATTGCTCGAGTTTAGTATAGTCAGAAAGAACCGTGCTAGTTCCATCTCCCCAACTATATCATCCGGAATAGCTCCTACATCAGGGAAAGAAAACCGATAAGTTCTCTGAGTTATCTAAGGATGAGAATAGAAGACAAAAAAGCCGTAATGGCTATATATAATCACTCTGTTTTTGTTTAGTGCTGACCAAACCTGTTAATGCCAATTTTGAGCAAATGTCAGCGCCAAGCAGATTCGGAGGAAATATTCCCGGCGTGTCCAGTACATAGATGTTGGGATGGCTACCGATCTGAACACAAATGAATTCTCTTAACCATACTAATACTAATAGCAGTATAAGCTAACATAGGCAAGTGTCATGACCGTAATAAGCATACAGAGAAACTAAATCTTTGGATCGCGTGAGAAATGTACTAACAGTGACATAATCTGAATTGTTCTGAGTAAAGAATGGAACAAACCTTCAAGCTCATAATGTCTTTAGTATCTCCAGGCTGTGAACTAACTGTTGTATGCTTCAACTTACCTTTCTCTGTAAAGAAACATGTTAAATTGATCAAATTCAGGGAAAGAAGAAGCGATCTTTCGAGAGAGATATGATTTACCTGCAGCACTAATCCTCCCGATTTGATGAAGAGAATTGGCGAGAGCGGACTTTCCTACGTTAGGAATCCCGAGGAGCATCATTGTTGTGGTATGACTAGAATGACCAGCTTTATGCAATTCCCTAACTTGACTCTGCAAAAAGTTGAGAAACTGAAAAAAAGAAAAAGTGTTCTTTAAGTTTCTTTAGCCATAAAGGGAAGAAAGAACTGAAAGATGAAACCTCGAGAATTAGCGGAGTTACTTGCTTGACACAATCTTTGTTATGTGAATTTACTGCATACGAAAGATAGTTTCTCTCCTCAAAGTAATCAATCCACTTCTTTAACTCCAAAGGATCCGCAAGTTCCATTTTGTTCAACACAATGATCCGTTTTGACGGAAAAGTCGAAAACTTTCGCAACAACTCATACTCAGAAGACAATGGAATCTACACACAAAAAAAAAAACTTAGTTTAGTTCTCTGAGGCAATTAATCGAACACCTGGAAGGCACTATGGTGGAGAAAGAAGAAAACAAACACGAGCGTCTCTGATCTCGAGTACGAAATCAACAAGCGGAATACGTTCGGAGATTGCTCGAACCGCTGCAGCCATGTGAGGTCCGTACCATCTCCGGTTAGGGTTTCTCGACGCCTTGATCACAGCGTCTCCAATTTCCCTCGCAATCTTCCAGTTTCTAGCCGTTGCCATTGCTAACATAAATCAACCGTAAGTTTCAAACCTTAAAAGCCCATAAATACGAAACAAATTTGAGGTTAAATGGGCCTTAATGGTTCAAACCTAATGTCCATTTATAGCCCAATACGAGAATTCGAATGGTTCAACTTTAGGGTTCCTTTTCGTCCTGTCGTGCACTTCAAGCTTCTATTTGGTTTGCAGAACTTACAATTCGTGTCTCTGAAACAGAATTATGATTTATTGGTTTCTGTAAAGGAAAATCAGAAAATTTAAGAATTTTAAGACTTATCCACGATAGTTTAGTACTTATTATTTTTTCTTTATCGTAATCATTTCTTTGATTTTTGGTAATGGAATTTGAGTAGTTAATTAGATTGATGAGTTTTTCTTTTGTTAAATTCGTTTGAAAATTTTGACGAAATCTAGGAAAATCATCAAATTTAGAGATTTTATGATGACGTATGTGTGTGTACTACAAGAAAACCTGCGTAGTGTGATCATATTTTACGATAATATTTTCAGTCGCAAATATTAACGACTAGTTTTAGATCATTTTGCAACTATTCAACGACCACGATGAAAATGGAAATAAAACTGTCGCAAAATTACGACCTATGCATAGAATCCGAAATTAATCGTATGTTAATAAAATGGTCGCAATATACGATGCTTTAGAGGCTCTATTGAAAGAAAAAAATTAGTTTATAAATAAATGGTCTAAAAGTTTGTGACGAGTACAGATAGAAATATAACGGAAACCCATTATATATAGGTCTCAATTGTGGCATAACATTTTACTTCTGTCTTTTTATCAGCTGTAAATCAAAATGACTGATCGGAGAGGAAATCTTATCTTGTGAGTTCTCTCTCTCTCTCAATGGTATCAGACTGAAAATGATATATATTAAAGGTATTTTTTAAATTATAATTGTCTTTTAAATCACATAAATTGTACCATGGTTTGAAGGATCTAGGGAATCAGAAAATTTAGGAATTCTAAGACCTATCGACAATAGTTTAAAACTGTTTTTTTTCTCTTTTCTTTTTCGTAATCATTTCTATGATATTTGGTAATTGAATTTGAGTAGTTATTTAGATTGATGTGATTCTAGTTTGTTAAATTTGGTTAAATTAGTTTGAAAATTTTGCGTAAGTTACGAAATCTAGAAAAGTCATAAAATGTGTGCATACCATTTTGTGATACTACAAAAAAACCTACGTAGGGTGATAATATTTTACGACAATATTTTCATCGCAAATATTAAATTTAAACCATTTTGCAACTATTCAACGACCATGATGATCAAAATAGAGTTAAAACAGTCGCAAAATTTTACGACCTTTACATAGAATCAGAAATTAATCAGAAATACATATTTACGATTACATCACATGTCCTATAAAGATATTGTCGATAGGGTCTCCAAGATTACATTCTGTATTACTTTCTTAAGTCTCAAATCATACAATCTTTGCTATGACATGTAACTCACGTTACTGAAACTAATTTGTCTAAATATTTCCATCCTTTTCGGGTCTATATCGTTTTTTGGAATAAGACTAGTATTATCAAATATCCTCGATCGATCTGAAAAACTTTTAAACTAATAGTACGTCCAAATCCACGTTACGGAAATGCTAGCATCTTTGATAGGAATAGACATGTCATACTTAATAAACCTAGTGATTTTTCTAGGTATATAACAAATTCCACCATTCTCTTAAAGACTATGGAGTCATATGAAAGTTGAGCATCTAAAGAATAACTGGAAGAAGAGCTGTGTTATTTTATCAAAGACTAATGCCATGTTCTTTTAGGTGTCGCAGCGTTTATTTCCAGCGACAGTAAATTGGGAAGGGATGAAGATCGTTAGTTTTTGCAGCGATCATGGTGAAGAAAACTAGACGAAAGAGAGAGAAATTGCAGTCGTTCAAATTAATCGCAGCAATGCGTAAAACGGTAAAAGTATTAAGCAACACTTTACATATTTATGCAAGCTGCAGTTGCATTTAATTTTGGTTCTAATAATTTTTATACGATTGAATCTCGCATGTATAATGGATTCGCTATGTTTTGTAATAATAAAATAAAACTTAAGAGTTCTTTACTTGAGCAATTAGATATGAATGAAACATTTGAAAACTTTTTGGTAAAAATGAGGGCTTGGTTCGGGAAAGGTTATCTTGATATCTGTCTCAACGTTAACCAATTCACTTCACGTTTGTCCCAACAAAGCCACTCATTGTCCCAACAAAGCCACTTAGCATTTTCAATTTGTTGAACTATTAAGTTTTAAATAGATTTATTTAAAACCACATGCATGATTTAGTTTATTATCTTATTAAATTATTTACTTTCTCAATATTTCATCTGTGCCAAGTATTAATTTTTCACTCCCTTATTAAAGTATTAAGATAATTTTCTTAAATAGAAATAGAAGGTTAAGATTTTTTTCCTTTTTCATATAGTTTTCCCAACAGTTATTACCATTTTTTTTTCAAAAATACTTTTAAACAAATCTGAAAATATTTTAAGAAGTAAAAAACGTTATGAGGTCCAGCATCTTCCAAATCACATTAGCCTTATCTACAAAAATCAAGTAGTAACGTTTGGTTCTATTATATACTCCCTCCGTATTTTATTAATTATCGTTTTAGAATTTTTATTTCTTTGAATTAGATGTCGTTTTCAAATTTCTATGCAAAATTTATTACTTTTTAATGTTTTATAAAGATCATAAAACATTAAAAAGTAATAAATTTTGCATAGAAATTTGAAAACGACATATAATTCAAAGAAATGAAAATTTTAAAACGACAATTAATAAAATACGGAGGGAGTATGTCTCAATTGTGACATAACATTTTTCTTAGGTCTTTTTATCTTCTGTAAACAAAAAATGGCTGGTCAGAGAGGAAAGCTAATCTTGTGAGTTCTCCTCTTTCTCTCAATAATCTCGGTGTAGCAAAGGTTCTTCTTGTTTTTTATTAGACTATAATCTTGGAGTCACATATTATATGTGCATGATTTGAAGGATCTAGGGAGAATCAGAAAATCTAGGGATTCTTAGATTTATAACCTCTGTGCGATGTTTCAGTAATTGTTATATTTTTTTCTTTAATCGCAATCATTTCTTGGGGTTTATCGAAAAAAATTATCATATTAAATGTAGAATCTAGTATGATTTATTGATCTGATGCAACTTCGTGGAGTTCGTGGCCAGGGTTTCTAAGAGATATGCTTAATGCTCTTCTGGAGTTTTTAGTTTTTTTTCTTTCTTTTTAAAAGACTGTCATATTATTATTAGATGTTGAAGCTAGTATGATTTATAGTTATGATGCATCTCGCAACGGCCACGATTCCCACAATTGATAACTTTCAATTTGATACATATTTTTTGAAGAATCTCATGGCATTGTGGTATTTCATGTCTTACGGCTCCAAAAGCTAACCCACTTATATATAATATATAAGTTTTTTTTTTTTAATATGTTGATCGAAATGTATATATAGGTCGAACGAAGACATCGATAACAATGGGGAGGAGAACAAAAAGGTTCTCACCTTTGCTGACCTTCCATCATGCCTTTTGGAAGAAATAATTCGTTCTCTTGAGTTCAGAGATATAATTCGTGCATCTGCTGTCTGCAAGACATGGTTTTATGCCGCTGAATCTGTTCTGTTTGTGGAAAGGAATACAATTGTTACCTGCTTTATGTTGCATAGTATTGCAAACAGGAATAAAAGAGAGAGTTAAGAGTATTTGTCTCCTTTATAATTTTCTTATTAATTTTGGGGTTTCAATTTTATGTTTGATGTAGGACATAATGAGTCCATGGGATTAATGGTTGCAGTTACATTTTCTTTCTATAAATTCGTGTAATCTCTTTATGAGAAATCATCAGGAAAAAAATCAGTGAATAAAGTACTATATATTCAGCAAAAGCGTTCTTGTTCTCTGTTGGAATAAATGGTTTGGTGACATAACATTTTACTTCTGTCTTTTTTATCTGTTGTAATGCAAAAATGACTAATTAGAGAGGAAAGTTTATCTTGTGAGTTCTCTCTCTCTCTCTCAATAACCTCATATTGAAAATGATACTTATATTAAAGGTTTCTATCTTAAGTTATATTATTAGATTATAATCATCTTTAAGTCACATAAATTGTACATGCACCGAAAATACGTCACTTCCTATGACGTCTTCTTTCTAATTCTCTTGCCATTGGTTCAATCCTAGCTCGGCGCCATATTATTACCAACCCTACCTGTAAACGCTGCTGTTTGGGAGTTGAAACTGTTGATCACCTCTTCTTTACATGTTCTCATGCGCAGCTTCTTTGGCGAGCTTCACAATTGCCATTCACGACTCTTGTTGATCCTAATCAAACTTTTGAGGTAAAATTCAGATTTCTGCTGTCAATAATCAAGACTTGTTACTAGCTACAAGACAACTACCATTATGGATTCTATGGAGACTTTGGAAGAGTAGGAATTTATATATTGGTTTACCAACATCAGCCTTCGGTTTGGTCTCAAGATCTTAAGCAAGCTCTTTATGATGCCGGAGAATGGGCCATTGTCTTACAAGATTCTTTAGTAAGAAGACCTCAAACGCCTTCAACATATCCAAGATGGAGTCGCCCTCCTGAAGATTATGTAAAGTGTAATTTTGATTGTCATAAGCCTCCAGGCCAAAATTGCACTAAGGCGGCCTGGTTGTTTCGTGATCACAATGGGTTTTATCTAGGTGCTGGGCTCAGTCAATCTCAGGTAGTGTTGACTCCTCTGGAAGCAGAGTTACAAGCTTTACTTATGGCTATGCAACATGCTTGGAGTAAGGGATTTCGGAAGCTTATTTTTGAAGGAGACAACAAAACAGTCTATGACCTTATTCAAGGCAAAAAGAGACACTTCGCTACTCATAATTGGCTCAGTGACATCAAGTTATGGCAATCAAGATTTGAAGCTTTTACTGTTTCATGGATTCCTCGTCAACAAAATCAAGCAGCAGACCGTCTAGCAAAAGAACCCTTTCCTGCTGAATGTGAATTTAATTCTTATTCTTATGTTCCTGCTTGTATTATTAACTCACTCCATGTAGACCATTTACATCAATAAAGTAATTACAGTGTTAAAAAAAAAAAAAATTGTACATGGTTTGAAGGATCTAAGGAAATAAGAAAATTTAGGAATTTTAAAACCTATCCACTATGGTTTAGTACTGGTTTATTTCTTTTCTTTATCGTAATCATTTTTTTTTCCGTTATGGAATTTGAGTAGTTAATTAGATTGATGTGTTTCTCTTCTGTCAAATTCGGTTGAATTATTTTGACAATTTTGCGTAAGTTACGAAATTTAGGGAAATCATAAAATTTACGGATTTTATAACCTATGTGCGAGTACTACAAAAAAACCTATGTAGTGTGATCATATTTTGCGGCAATATTTTTAGTCGCAAATATTAGCGATCACTTTTTGACCATTTCTACAACTATTCAACGACCACGATGAATATAGAGGTAAAACGGTCGTAATTTAGTCAATCATATATTAACAACCATTTTGATTCAAATTTACGACTACAACATGGTGGTTGCAAAATGATCGCAATATAGGATGCTTTAGAGACTCTATTTACCATCACTAATTATAGTCACAAAAATGGTCACAAAGAATATATATAACGGCAACCCATTATATATAAGTCTCAATTGTGACATAACATTTTACTTCTGTCTTTTAATCTGCTGTAAATCAAAATGATTGATCAGAGTGGAAAGCTTATTTTGTGAATTCTCTCTCTATTTCTCTCAATAATGTAGTAAGACTGAAAATGATATAATATTATCGACAAAATAACATATGTATACGCTTATAATTATTCTGTTTAAGTACTTTATAAAATTAAAGTCAAGCTAAGTAAACAAAATACAAAATCTATAGGGCATATATTGGCCTTTTTTTTTTGTTTTGTTAAAAGCCAAGTTATGGAGAGAGCAATTTCTGATTCGATTCATTCATAAGATGGTTCAACTACCACCTACCTCTTCTTTATTGTGTCTTTAATGACATTAAACATTTTTACTTTGATACTCAACTTTAATTTTCTCGTTCCTTTTTGATTTAATTATTTTCTAAGAACTTCGACGTACATACGTTTTTTCAGAGCCTCTCACCAAAAGCGTAATTAATTATTGGTTTCATAGGTATTACATATACGTAGTATGAATTTGGAAGTATTTATGGTGTATCTACTGCTTACCAATTGTATCAAATTTTGTTTTCAAGTATTTTAAGGTACTAAATTTTGTGGAAGAAAAACTTTAAATCTTAATTTTCTATAAATATATATTATCAGGAGAAATGTCTTTAGTCAAATGGTTAAAAGTTTATTTCTGCGATTTTCTTAATTAAAAATTGATTTTAGTAAATCGCGTTATATCACGTAATAGATATTGATTGAATTATGGATCGCCTCATCAATCCTAAATAATGTAAAGAGAAAAAAATAAATAATACTTATTAGGAGACGAAAAAGTTATATTAACTCAAACGGTAATTGATGATCAACCAAATCTTCACTTAGTAAAATCAACTATTTTGGAACCTACATTTTCATATTCAATGATTAACTAGATTTTATTAATGACTTGACGAAACTACAATTCAAATAATATTTTTATAAAACACATTACTGTTATAAAATGGAATATATAAAATCTTCTATTGCCCCTCGCATCTTCATTTACAAGCTTTACGAAATATATAAACTAGTTCTCTTGCACGCTTTCGCTATCGCACCTTCGGAATCTATTCCTATCAAAAGTCACCAATCTTTTTTTTGTTTTTTCCCCTTCTCCTTCTAAGTTTAATGAACACGTCATTAAGAAAATGTCCCCATTTTCCAATAACAAACATAAAATTTCGAAAACCCCATTTCAAGATGTCCAAAAATAACAACAGCCACATGTCGTGTTTCCAATTCCTCACCCATTTTCCACCCCATAATATCATATCTAATATATATAGACTATGGTGGTGCAAATCAAGCCCCATATCCCTCCATAGAGTCCTCTTCTCAGCTCTCTAGAGAGAGAGAGAGAGAGAGGTTGTAGTACCATATATACAGAGGTAAGCGTAGCAAATTAGAAGACGAACCACTTCCAATATATATCTCTCTTCTTAATATATATATCCTAATTGTCAGTTGTGTATATATATATCCTAATTAAGTTGAAGTTGATGCATGAGTGAGATGAAGACAAGATCAGAATCAGCAGGGAGATGGGTAAACAAGGTCGTGAGTTTCGTTGTGTTTTGTCTTTTAGACATTGTCGATTATTTCCTCTGTCTCCTCTACAAAACTGCCGATTACGTCCTCGAAGCAGAATGGAAACCTTGCTATTGCTTGTCCCCCAATAAACTCATCACCACTACTCAAAGGAACATCCTCGTATCTCATAATAATAATGGTGAATCCAAGATTCTCACTGTTTCTCCTCTTCAGACGCAGCTTAGGTATTCAGGTTTTTTTTCTTGTTTTTCTTGGCATTTAATTATTTGCAAAAAGAAAAGAAAAAACATGTCATTTTACTTAGAACAAACGTGGCTTGTTTGTCCAACAACAACGTTAGAGTCCAAGATTCTCATTAAGTTTTGTTTTTATTGCATTTTTTTAAAAAAAATGTAGAAAAATGAAACTTTAGTTTTTCTAACACGTAGTCACGTACTGTCCCTTTTGTCTTTCCAAGAAACCAATACCAACACTAACAAAGACGATGTAATCTTGGAGTTTAGTTCTGTTTATTAACTTAACCGGCCGGTTTTGCTTGTAGTGGACGTTCCAAGATTGAGCTTGAGGAGATTTCAGAGACTCTTTATTCTCGTCCTTCTCTTCTATCTGATCTCTCTAAGCTCGATCTCACCAAGCGGTTAGTGAATCTGACTAGATCAAACTCCGAGTGTGGCGAGAAGAACACGAGTACGAGAAAAGGGAGAGAGATGATGAAGTCGAGATTGACGGTGAGCTTCACTGTCGTTGAGATGCTTCAAGGCAAGATTAAGCCGAAGAATCTGAGCCGACAAGTCTCGAGATGGTCGGATTGTGATTGCGGATTTTGCACTTGTTGGACCTCTACATGTGCCAAAGATCAGTCCCTCTTTGTCAAAACTCAATTCCCAAAAGGTATTCACATTTTACATTTAAAAAGAAAAAACTATCGCAATTAACATCACAAGAAAAGCCAAAATATGTGTGTAGACAAGTAGTAATTTTGATAAATATATTTAAAGTAATTGTGCAATAATTATTAAAGAAATAATATATATTTTAGATGTTTTTTTAGCATTTAATATTTTATTAAAATTGGAAAAAAAATTCATAGGCATTACGGGGAAAGAGGACGTGTTATTTATCCACGGTTTCATATCTTCGTCGGCGTTTTGGACAGAGACAGTGTTTCCAAGCTTGTCAAATTCGAATTATAGACTATTTGCCGTAGATCTTTTAGGGTTTGGGAAGAGCCCTAAGCCTACGGATTCACTCTACACCATGAGAGAGCATGTGGAGATGATCGAGAAATCAGTATTGCTTAAACACAATGTTAAGTCGTTCCACATTGTGGCTCACTCTTTGGGATGCATCTTGGCTCTTGGCTTAGTTGCTAGGCATGGTGGTTCCGTCAAGTCACTAACCCTCCTCGCTCCGGTTAGTTTAATTATTTAATCTACAATTAATAGTAATCTTAAGAAGCATACACTTTAAAGTATTTAAATACTATTTTATATTTTTTAGCTTGACAATATTTTTATTTTTTTCAATCAAATTAATATAAGTTCTTAAATTTTTCTTAAACATGATGGTATAATTGCTTTATGTTAAGGTTCCCTTTTTTTTATTTTTATTAGTATATATTTTTCATCACATTTGTTTTTCAATATAAATAATTTTGATTGGTAAGACCAAAGGAAAGAAGACGTAAGTACACTTTTATGAGTCAATGACCAATTAATAAGATTTGAATCATACACTTGTGGTAACATTTTTATGGAAGATTGATGAAGTTTGATCACACGTGTGCATATATGGGTGAAGCCGTACCATCCGGTTCCGGCGTCAGAGGCGGAGCCAAGGCAGTATGTGATGAGGAAGGTGGCGCCGCGGAGGGTTTGGCCACCCATAGCGTTTGGAGCGTCGATGGCTTGTTGGTATGAACACATTAGCCGAACCATTTGTCTGCTTATCTGCAAAAACCATCGTCTTTGGCAATTTCTTGCCAAACTCATCACCCGCAATAATAGGTATCACCTTTTTGATTAACATTTTATTAACTTGCGCATATATTTAATTGTTAAAACATATTATATAGATATATGTAATAAATGGGGTAAGATTATAATGCACAAGTTACATCAGATTGCTTAATATATAGTGACATGCATAATAGGAAAATAACAACTTAGGCAACCTAACGATGGAGATATAAGCTAATAGCTAATATAAAGTTCCAACCTACCAAACCTATTAGTTTTTGGAGCTCATTAAAATGTTACTTTTCATTAATCTTTTTTTGCTTTTGGCAGCTGTGTCATGCCAATCAATGTGATGTATTATTAAATCTATTCTATCTATAGTATAATAATTAACTCTATTCCATTTATGTATATAATTATCTCTGTTCTATTAATGTACAATTAACTCTATTCTATCGATGGTTGGAGATAATTGTATTAATAATGCTGAAATAATACATATCAGAAACCTAGCTAAACGACAAGGTTTAGCTATTCATAGTTAGAAGCTAAGAAACTAAGTAAGAAAAGTTTAAAGTATATAAATTGTATTTGAGCATTTGGAATGTTATTCTGCAACATGTCATTAGTATAATTAACTATATTCTATAGTCTCCACTTATAGATTTCTATATTCAATAATTGATTAGTCTTATTGACACGTGACTTTTCAATTTTGTTAGTCTAAAAATCAAGTATTTATCTATGCAGGACGATAAATTTTCTAATAGAAGGGTTTATGTGTCACACGCATAACGCAGCGTGGCACACTCTACACAACATTATATGTGGTGTAGGGAGCAAACTGGATTGGTATTTGGACATGGTACGAGATAAACTCAAGTGTAATGTGGTCATCTTCCATGGGAGAGACGATGAAGTCGTTCCTGTTGAGTGCAGCTACAATGTTCAACGTCGGATTCCTCGGGCACAAGTTAATGTTGTTGAGAACAAAGATCACATTACTTTAGTGGTCGGTAGACAAGAGGAGTTTGCTAGAGAGCTCGAGGAGATTTGGAAGAGTTCTTGATAAATCAAAAGTTTGTGATTAATTTCCATCAATTTGATATTAAAAAAAGGGATTGTTACAAAAAGTAAGCTAAACCCTTTCGAGTGATTTAAAGTATTTAAGATTTTATGCTACTGAGTTGAGTGAATTTGGATTAAATTCCATTCATAAATAAAGATAAATGTTTAGTAATCCTCCCATGACTATTTTGTTTCGACTTTTTATATGATTTGAATTGGTGAAAGCTTTTGGCTAAATAATTAAAAACTAAATCATCTAATTTCATTTCAAAATTTGGCTAATTTATTCACATAAGTCAATGCTATTAAGCTAATTTTAACATGATATTTTCTGCCAATTTTCGTTTGTATATTTTTTGAAAACGACTAGATTATTTTACTTGGGAATCCATATGATAATTATCTAATATAATACAAAAGACTGATTAAACCATAACAAAACACTAGTTTTTGTTTGCCAACCAACAAAAAACACTAATTTTTAACGTCTGATTTCGTTTCATCTCTAACGAGAACAATGAGGGAGAATTAAAGATAAGGAGAATTCGAAACTTTGTTTTTATTCACCTGTGCTTGCTGCGTTTAGGGGGTGGCATGTTCTTCCTGCTGCTACTACCACCTCCACTGCTAGTTCCGGGCCGCAATTTCCCAAACGCTTTCATCTTCCTTCTCTTCCTCTCTTCCTCACTATCAGACTCATCTCCATGCTCTCTGTCTGCATTAGTAGCTTCTCTCTCCAGCTCATCCCAAGTCTTACCTTTCTCTTCCTCTGACTCTTGCTCTGAGTCCTCTTCTTCTTCATCCTCTGACTCCACCAATGACTCACTCTCTGAAGCCTCATCTTCTGATTCAGACTCGACCTCTACATCTGATGGTTCATATCCCTTGTCTGACTCCTCAGAGCCTCCGGATTCTGAATCGCTTCCGTCCAGGTTCAGAAACTCCCATCCTCCATCGTCTATGAAGCTCTGTGGATCATCTGTGATCGTCTTCAGTATCTGTCTCCAGTTCAGATTCAGTTTGCTCTCGTAGTACTTAATATCTGTTGTATCGAGCCACTCCTTTATCCCCTCTAGCGAACTTGTGGGAACTGAGTCAACCCTGAGAACATCTTTTTTGAAGTCCTTGAAGATGATGGCCATGTCGAAGTTCTTCTGCCCAAACCCAACTCTCTCGAGATTCACAATCTCAATCTCGTTCAGACTGACAACAAGGAATGGGAACTCTATAAGCTCAACTAAGCAGCTGGATGTCGGTATGATGAATGCAGATGTCTTGTGTGGAACACCATGGAAACCAAGCTCTCTCAGAGGTTGATCAAACTCAAGGTCCAGACTTGCAAACTGGGGTAGTTGCCACATATCATTGACCCGGTTTGCAAAATGATTGAAATCCATGTTGATCTTGTTTTTCCTATCGCGCTCCCGCTGTTCTTCATCAATCTCATCTGGATCATAGGCTGATCTCCTCCCACCACCTAAAGACTGCACAACATCCATCACCTCCACATAAAACTGGACGTCCTTTGTTTTCTTGGTTCCTACCATGATGTGGTTGTGCAAATGAAAATGAAGGAGAGTGATCATCTCCTTCTCAGCCGGCTGGAAAAACGCATGCTTTATGTTTGCAAACAGGACATCCACACGCTCATCAGGCCTGGTTGTTGAATACCTGAAACCATTGGCATGAGCTTCAAGTGTTCCAGGAATCTTCTTGCGGCCACTAAAAGGAGGACGGATCCACAGCTCAGACAACCTGAGGGGTTTGAACTTGTTCCCCGCAAGCTGAAGTTTCTCTTGGGTCACCAATGTCGCCCTTTCAGCTCTCTCTGACTCCCGGGCCATGACTTGCCGTCTGAGGGCCTTAATCGCCTGAACTACTTCACTGCTATGCCTTGAATCCTTGGTCCGGAATGAAACCTCCTTGAGGTAGATAGCACCCTGGTTTTTCAAAGAGTTCGAATCATGAGGGTTGAAGGGTGTACCCGGGACATTGAAAATGATACGAATGTAGCAATTCCGGTTGGTATCTTGATTGCCCGACACTGTTCTTATTGTAGCCACATGGAATGGAACCATGCTTCCATAGATGGGTAACAATACAGCCTCATTCTTCTGATCAACCTGAATCATCAAATCCCGAGGTTGAGGTACATCGTTAACATTCTTGTAAGCAACCAAATCAGCTGAAGTCTTTGCAGTAGACCGGCTGTCTCCCGCCCCAGACCTGTCACCAGCAAGCCTTCTGGCAGTTTCTTCATTTTTCTGGCGTGCAAGCTCTGCCTGGTGCTGCTTCCGCAGCTCTTCTTTCGACACCACATGATCATCTGATCTAAGGGCTGTCTTGGTCATGTAGTTGTCAGTACCACTGGTCTTTGGTTTTCTCCTTGGCTTCTCTTCTTCTTCATCCTCTTTGAAGGAGTAAGCCACATCTTTAACAGATTTGGAGCACTTGGTTATAAGCTCCGGAGTCTGTTCTGTGACAAGAACAGTGTCAGCCAGCAAAAGTGAGAATTTCTTATTCTTGCTGCGGCTTTCCGTCTCACATTCCAAGTTCTGGAAACCAAGAGACACATTAAATGCCATCTTTGGTCTCAATACTTTATCATTCTTTGCATTAATATTTAATCCCAACTCTCGGAATTCAAGACCGATACCAGTCCCAGCAGATTTAGTTAGCTTGTCAACCAGCTCAGGGGCTTCCTTTTCAACAACGGAAAGGGCAGCTTGATAAACACTGTTTATCTTTCTTCCTGACTTCAAAGCACTAATAGCAGCCTCGTGTGCCTTGAGAAGAACCTCATATGCCTTGCTCTGGAGAGAATTTGCATCTATTAGGTAAGTCCTGGCGACATTTGAGCAATAACTGTTATATCGAGCACCAACAGCACATATTATGATGCTCGCTGGATCATAAGTGAGCAGCTCATCATTGCTCGCAGCACTAGGTTTGAGATCAAACTTGCCTCCGCTTTGAAATATTGGAGGGTAGCATATGTCAACATTCTCTGCCTTCAGCTTCACGCTGGCCTTAGTTGGCTCAAGTATCGCTTTCTCGGTGAGATCCATCAAGGAAGAGTGGGTGACATCTTTCTCCTCATCAATCACATTCTCCAGTTTTGGAACAACCACATTTTTCATCACACTGTAGGCTAGATACGCAGCTTTCTTCACATTGATGATCTCAGTATCGTCTTTAACAGCAAAGAGATCAGATAACCCCCCAGTTATATCTACAAACTGGAAGTTTGCATTCTTTAGCCTCTCAGCCCATGTCTCCAGAAGCTTACCTTCAGGGACTTCACGAGCAATGTGTCCAACAACTGAATCATTTCCATCACCCCGGGATAGATCACGGATGGCACGAAATATTGCATCCATCTGCCCTGTTCCATCATCACCCTTAGGCTTAACATGCATAATAACCTCAACCTTCAACTCTTCATGTGCAGCTTTTTTCACAACTTCAAGAAGAGATGCCTTGTTCCTGCTACACAAGAAATGGATCTGCTTCGAGGTAAAAACCATTATCGTATCTGGAAACTCATACCCAAGAAGCCAAATATTCAGCGCTGACGATTTCCAGTAACGAAGATCATCAGAAGCAGGAGGGGTAGCAATGGCAAGAGCGTCTGCAGATCCCCATAGGTCTGCACTATGCTTCTTCCAGTGTTCATACAAGGCTCTTGCACGTGAGATAAAATTTTGAACATCTATGGAGTAGGTGTTCCCAGCTTTTGGAGGCCCTCCACTAGGAGCTTTACCGTTTCTATCTGCCATCTAAAGAATCCACCAGGCAACTTATCTGAGAAGGAAGTACAATATAATATACTTAGCAATAGGAAAAAAAAAATCCATAAACGAGAGACAATTGCAGAGACCTAAAACGTTTCATAGATAAAAAATAAAACAAAGATCATCCTTTCATTAACCAAACACAAATTAAGGGATCAACAAAACATAATCTCGTAAACTTCAACAGCTTTTTTTCAATGTCAATCTCCAAAAGCACATGACAACATAATACTGAAAATCTTGGCAAGAAAAACGTGAAATTGAGAACTAATATCGCAACAGTAGACTCTAGAATATGAAACGATATGAAACTAACGCATCTGAATTGAAAAATCTAGGGTTTCATAGCTTCATACGAGGTCTAAATTTCAGTGTTTTTCAAGCCAGAAGTTAAAAAATTAGGGTAGAAGAAAAAAAAAAAACTCACCTCGAATAGAATAAAAGATATTTCAGAGACGCGAACGGAAGCGACGCCGAAACCCTAGAAACTGGAAAAACGAAAAAAAAAAAATCAAAATCAATTAGTAGTTCTAATGCAGCGAAATCAAAACAGATCGAGTTAAGAACATGATTATAAGCGAAAAAATAAATCAAAGAACACGAAAACGAGACGAAAACAAGTTGAATCGAAGATTAAAAACAGTGAGAAATCGAAAAAAAGAAGAACATAAAAATCAAAGAGATAGTTTACCCAGAGGGTTAATCGACGGAGAGACAATAACGTGGTAGCTTTACACGACGGCGGTTTTGGCCGCGAAAATGGAAGAACAAAAAAGGCTCCGGCGAGGCTCTCTGTGAGAGTAAACTAAAGAGGACCAAAAAAATGGCTCTTCTAAGAGGCAATTCTGAGAGGGGAACATACTTTTATATTGATGATGGGCTCTGCTTAGTGTTAAACACCGCCTTGGACTTTTTTGAACAGAATTGTTTGGGCTTATAGCCCAAAATAAAGGCCCATTTAATTTATTGTTAGCGATTTTATGTAGGGATGAAAAAAGAGAACCGAACCAAACCAAACAAAAATATATAAATCGAAGTTAGACCGGAATTTTTTCATACCGTTTTCTCATTTTATCATTTTAGTTATTATAATATTTTTAATTTTAATGGTTACTTTTAATTAAATATATAAATCTATTTAGTGCATAAATGTGTAAAAATTGTCAAACGAAACTATTGTAAATTAATAAGTTTTAATAAGGTACTACTTACATAAAAAAATACCGATCGTAATTATAAATTTATTAATAAAAGTTATTTAAATAATCGAGTAATTTTGTGTGTAGCATAAATGATCACTTAGTATATATGATATATCTATAAAAAATTGTTTCTGTTTTTTACGGCATCTAAAACTATTTTCAAAATTGCATTACAATATTTATAAAAAAATAAAAAAATAAAATAAAATAATAATAATAATATTTATAATGAGATGATATTTGTAAGTTTGATGGGAAAACGACCCTATAAATTTGAGGACAAATTAGCAAAATAAATTATGATTGTCGAAGTGTATTATTGGGTTGGTAGGATTTGATTTTCTCTTAATTAATAGTTACATTACATTAATGGTTCAAGTCATTACTTAAATTGTAGTTTCCATATAAAAATAGACTTTTGTGGTCTCTTTCTAAGTTCCTCTAGTGTTTGTCTTCTAGCCAAAGTCAAATCAAATCCATTCAATTAAACAAACAACGGGTCAAATTCACATCATATACTTGTTCAAACAATGGAGTTTCAAAATCCAATATATTACAAAACTTTTTCTTCTTGAAAAGAATAATTGTTTCCACTTACTCACCACATCTCTTCAATGGATCCAAGATTGATCATAGCTACTCAAATCGAAAGCATCGATGAATTGTATGCTCATATCCATGAGAATCCATACGTTCTTGAAATCATTGATGAAGTGCCTTTTATCAATACTCCTCTTCATATAGCTTCTGCTTCCGGTAACATTGCTTTTGCCATGGAGTTGATGCATCTAAAGCCATCTTTTGCTAGAAAACTTAACACATACGGGTTAAGTCCATTGCATCTTGCTATAGAGGAAGGTCAAACACGGTTGGTTCTAAGTTTACTTAAGGTTGATCCTGACCTTGTTCGTCTTCGAGGAAGAGAAGGTATAATAATATTATATGTTTTTATTAATGACATCAAATCTTGAAAGCAAAATACAATAAATATAAAGATAAGTCTTAGTGACAAAACCGAAAAGATCATACAAAATTCTTCTCTTGTGTTTTGTTTTCTTGAAGTTATAATTTGATATTTTGTGTTTTAGGCATAAACTGTGAAATGTTGAAAATGTTGAGATAGTTTGATTTTTTGTATTAAGGTATGACGCCATTTCATCAAGTAGTGAGAAGAGGAGAGACTGATCTTATGACAGAGTTTCTATTAGCTTGTCCTGGTTGTATTAGAGATGCAAATGTGAACGGTGAAACCGCTCTACACATCGCGGTTTCGAATGATAGATACAAAGAGCTTGAAGTACTCTTGGGATGGGTTCAAAGACTACGTCAAACGGAAGCCGAATCGCTAGAGATGCAATTTTTGAACAAACGTGATGAAGACGGTAACACAGCCTTACACATAGCAGCATATAAAAACGGATTCAAAGCAGTAAAGATGTTGGTAAAATGTTATGCGGTTAATCAGAACATTCATAACCGAAGCGGTTTAACTGCGCTAGATATCTTACATAACCAGAGAGAACATCATACGAACAGCAACATCGAAAACATAATCCGAAAATCAGGAGGTAAGAGTGGAAACTCTCTACCAAAATCTAAGAAAGTGTCGGAAATCTTGAGATCACCGATTAGTTTCACAGAGCATTTGTTCACGCAGACAGCGCGGTATAGGAACCAGACTTCTGAAGGAACACGAAGCGCGCTTCTAGTGATAGCCGCATTGATAATCACAGCTACTTATCAAACAGCTTTGCAGCCACCAGGAGGAGTATACCAAGAAAATGCAACAGAGGAAAGCAAGAAGATTGTTGGTACTGTGGTAATGAGTCATAAATATTTCTATGTTCTTCGGAGTGTGAATAGTATGGCTTTCGTTGGAGCGATTTTCATGGCGTTTTGTTTGTTACCAGCTGGTGAAGGCTATGTTTGGTGGTTTCTTTGGATAGCAGTGCCATTGTATGTTTCTTACTTGGTTTCAATGTCGGTTATATCTCCAGATACAATGTGGTACTTCTCGATTAGTGCGGGTTCGGTTATAATCGTTGTTACTGCTTACATGGTTGTGTTTTTCTTGCGATGGAAGCGGTCTAAGAAGAAGGTACCTGGAACAAGAAGCGAGTTGATTCTTGAAGGCTTGACAACTCTTGATTTAGCTAAAGGATCATAAGTGAGAGTAAGATTGTGTAGCTTTTTGATTCTATGTAATAAATCATATCATTGTTATAAAGGAGCAAACTAATTCTTAATCAAACACTCAATGAGATTATTAGTAAAGATACAATACAAATACATCAAATAAAGTTTCATTTACAATCACAAAAAAGGATGAGAGGCTAATAATAATACAACATTCTTTCACTCAAAACGTAAAGTTTTATACCTTTAGATGAAATAAACAAATACAATTTTTCCATGACCATGAGCTTTTTCTTCTCCGTTTATTCTCTATATGTTTGGTTTCTTCTGTCAGAAACAAATGGCCGATGATGTCTGCTTCTGCACATACAGAACAATGACCAAGTCTCTTCTTTTGCTTTGATCAACAGAGAGTTTCTCTGGTTTGTTTTAGTGTACAAAATATACTTTCCTCGTCTCCTAAAGCTTCTGTGTAGCAAGCTCAGTGTTTCGGTCTCTGACTACAATTGCTCGCGACCAGTGACTGATTTCAATTTCTGCTGCAGCTGTAGATATAATCACAAAAGATGTTTGAATAATTACGGTTTCTTGGTAAGTAGCAACATACTCGATGTGGTTTCAGTGTCAATGACTAGCAAATTCGTTCCACGAGTTGTTCTTGGTATCAAGAGTAACTTACTTGGGTTTGTTTTGCTTTTTCTTCTTCAAGTTCTTCCGTCAACTCCTTCATCCTAAAGAAATTGAATTTGAGAAGTAATTAGAAAGACTATACCACATTGATCAGTATCAAGAAAGGTTAAATTGATTGAAGAAGAGGAACAACCTAGCTCGAAGCTCAGAGATCTTGGTAAGTAGTAACTTTTCTCTCTCAGAAGTTGTAAGTTCAACAACCTGTTACTCGAAAACAAAAGCAAAGGATGTGAAGGAGACTGCAAAAGAAGTCTATATGAGATAGTCACATTAATCCATAGAGCAATGTTGATAAATCTACTTACGGCTCCATTGCTGTCAGATCCTCGAGGCAAAGGCGGCAACTTCCCATTTTGAGAACCTATAACAAGGATGAGAGTTAATCATCAGTCACCATACTCCGTCGTTATAACAAACAAAATGGATTCAAGTGTCTATCTTACCATCGGTTGCTTCAGCAGCTTGTTGTAAGCTATTCAGTAGATTCATAATAAGATCCTGAAGTTACAGAGTTCCGTTGCGACAAAACAAAACTTTAGAGCTGTATAATCAAAATAAACACATGTCTCAATGCAAATTTTTCTTTTTTCACCTGTTGTATTGAATTTTGCTGGAACAGATTTTGAAGTTGAGGCATGATGAATGAGGGAGACACATGTTGACTACTTATGTCCTTGATGGGCTGACCCGTTTGCTGTTGCTGGAAAAATAAGATTGATATGATAAGGAAACATAAATCCTCCTGATTAAAAGAACCCTTCATGGTATCAAACTGACCTTTTTAGAATCAAGTACCCAATTCCCAACACTAGCAGATTTTCTCAACGGGGATGCCTGCAGAATAAAGACTATGAATCAATATATAAGGTAAAACTCAGGCGAGGAGAATCATCAGTACACACTGAAAACGCAGAGATCGACACGGGAAAGTAGTTAAAGGAACATCCTAGGTTAGTTTGGTCTGGTTGGTAAATACAAAGAAAGAAGATTACGAATAGCAGGAATAGATCTACCCACCCTTGCAAGATCTAAGTTTTCTGATGTTACTGAAAATCTTCCTTTGACTTGAACCAGATTAGCCTTCGACTTGTCATCTAGAGAATCACGGAATCCTATTCAAGATGGACAAGCATGCTAAGTCAACCGCAGTAGAAGCAACAAAGGTACTAAGCAGCATGAAGATCGCAAATGTACTTCCTCACCTCCAGAAGATTTGATAGGAGCTGAAAAACTGTTTGCTGAAGCACGATTTGGAAGATTCAAAGGACCACTAAAGCTGGGTGCCCTCCGGACTGATGGTTTCAGCTGCCGTTCAAACTCAGACCTATCAGATAGTAAATTTCATGTTGGAGCATTTGAAAGTTGCAAAATAAAAGAGAAGCAGATCCGAAGTGTAGAATACTGTAATCCAATGATCTCTCAAACAACAATTAGCTAATGGCGAACCTGTCATAACTATGACCCTTCTCAGAATCCGAATTGTTTAACACGGTACCGGAAGAAAGTGGTCCACTATGAGTCTGGCCTCTCACTGGCTTACCCTTGGCCTGTGGGACGTCTTTTTCTGAAGGTGTAGCTTGTTCAACAGAAGACGCAGGTGAACTGAGAGTGGATTTCTCTTCACAGATTGGTTCTACCACCTCAGTATCTGAAACTTTTTCCTTTTTATTCATGTTTTCAGATAGCTGACTACCACACACTTGCCCTCTGTCATCCTGCAATGTGTTTCTATATTTAGTTCAAACCACCATAGACTTTGATACTAAGAGAGTGAAGAGTTAAAGATGTTTTCTCTGAATATTTATTTGTGAATTACTGGCCTTATTATGCAACTGGTCGCCCAAAGGTTCATCTTCTTCCCTACTCTCTGCTAGAATGTCATCATCATCGAGCTATTGCACACAAAAAAGAATGTAAGAATATGACTATTTAATGGAAACCAATGGTTTCTCAAAATGGAATCATTTAAGAGATACTATCAAAGCATAGCTTACCAAAGATGCTTGTTCTTTCAAATCTTCAATATTGAAGTTCCAAGCACTTACTCCTTTTTGGTATTCACTCTGACACGAAAAATATCTTATTGTAAGCATTCTGCAATTCGAGTCTTTAAGTAATAATCTTAAACTTGTGCGTTTGTCACCTGTGATATAGCATCCTGATCAGCAGAGGCCATTTCTTTCGAAGCAAGCTGTGCAGCATCCTTGGCCTGTTATACGACGACTCTATCTATTAGAGTAGAACAGGATAGTACTGCAAGCTCAAAGAAAAGATAAGCGTGGCAAACCTGAAGAGCTTTTACGCGTGTCCAAAGCGGTGGTAAATCGGCAAATAATTTTTTCACACAAATCTCTGGAGGCTTTGCATTCTTGAAAAATGAGTGTTTCAACAACTTTTCAGCAGTTGGTCTTTTTGTTTGATCTTTCACCAGACACAATGCTACCAACTCTTTAAAGGACTGGGCACAGCTGAACACCTTCTAGTTAGAACAATCCTTGCAGCCGAAAGTATTCAAATAAAATAAGAATCTACCTAGAAAGAACACACGTACCTTTGAAAACTTCTTATCACGGTCATAATCGAGGCCGGGTGGTGCATTTTGAATAGTCATTAAGAGTACCTGATACCAGGAAAGAGGAATAAGATCTGTTCTTAATACACATACGAAAAATATTGAATACCTTCATAGGGGGATATTTTGAGAAAGGTGCATGACCGTGAGCCAACTCCAGCGCAGTTATTCCAAAAGACCAGATATCAGCCCTATAAGAAGGTACAGAAGACCAAACCAACCAATAGGTGTTATTGCCTTTGATGCAAACAGTTTCTAAAGATTTTTAATTTCATTTAACATGGAAAATACTCAGCTAGCATATAACCAACTAAGAAAAATGTTAGTAACTTTAAACAGCTGTGGGGCTAAAACAATCTCAACACTATTTATATCAACTAAATCAGTGACAGTCGATTTTGACAAGTTTGGCAAACACATATACCAAAGTGAACTAGCTACTGTTTTTGGCAAGGACCAGGCAGAGAAGTACATCGTTTTAGCTAGCACTTGATATCAAAGCATAAACTCACTTTGAATTGTATCCACTTCCAGGCTGCAAGACTTCCGGTGCCATCCTACAAACAGAGACAAGATAAGACATGTCAACCGTCGAGTAGAGAGTAGTTGTGAAGCTTAAAAAGACTGAACTGGAGAAAACTACAATAACCAACCAGCATGGAGTACCAACAAATGTGTTTCTTGCACGTTGCCTATCGCCACTTTCAAACAAGCAAGCAGAGACACCAAAATCACCTAACTTAATCTCACCAGTGTTATCAAGAAGTATGTTCCCCGCCTAACATAAAACAAACAAAAGATTGGGATATAAAATCCAGCTTGCAAAACTCAAAAACTAACTTCTAAAGTTAAACCGACCTTAACATCACGATGAATATGCCCTTGTCTATGAAGATAATCAAGAGCTTTAAGTGTTTCTTTCAACATACAACATATAGCCGCCTCTTCAAATCCATCCGGATACGCTGCCTTCATAAGATGCAAACAAGAACCCTGAGCCATGAATGGCATAACGACCCAAAGATGATGGTCAACCGCAAACGAACAAAACGACTTAATAACATTCGGATGGTCTATCAAAGTCATAGTCTGAGCTTCCCTCCTTATATCATCCTAAACAAAAACCAAAACAAAACATTAATTTTGCATCTAAATGATAAAACCAACCAAACCCAAACGCAAAATGAGAAAATAATAACAATTGGTCATAGCCCATCAAACAAGATGATAACTTTATAACTACCACAAAGTAAAGTTTCAATTTTTAAGTGATGCCCAAATCAAAATCCCCAATTCAAACACTCAGAAACAAAAATTAGAACGAACCAGATTGCTATTGCATCGATCGAGATCCAAACACTTAATTGCAACAATTTCTTTAGTTGGAAGATAAATTGCACGATGAACAACAGCACTAGCACCATATCCAACTTCTTCCATAAGTTTATAATCTTTAGGATTTACAGAGAAACCTTTCTTCTTCTTCTTCTCACCATCATCACCACCACTACTACTACTACTCAACATCTTCTTCCGTCGTCTCGTTCCCAAAATTGCCCTAAAATTCACCAAATCCCTCTTCAGAAAAAACAATCACAAAATTTTTTAAAAAAGACAAAAAAATTTGGAGTAAGAAAGAGAGACTAGAAGAAGTACTCTAGAGCCAGACGAAATCGAGACACCATTGAGAAATTGCAAAAAAATCTAATTTTGGTTGTTTTTTTTCTTTTTTTTTTGTGTTCTTGTAAAGTTTTTTTTTTTTTTTAATTTTACATTTTTTGGCTCGGCTCTGACTTTTATTTCTTCCGATCAAGTTTTGACCTCCACCAGAAGAATCGCGATTTGAGAACCGAAGAGAGAGAGAGAATGGCTGACGTGGCAAATGTGTTACGCATCTAAGATAGTGACACGTGGCCATAAATCTTTGGTTAGTTCTTGAAGTGACATTGACTAATGACTTTGGTTGGGCGTTGAATAAGGAAGGATGAATGACTGATGAATCTAATCTTTTTTTTTTTTTTCAACGAAATTTGGATGAATATTCCTTTGAGTAATTATTTATTACTAATCTCATACAAATTTACATAAATTATTAGAGATTTGTTTTTTTGTACTAAGATTCTTCAATGAATATCATGAAATTTTGTTTTGTATAAACATAAATTATTACAGATTTATGTTATCAGATTTTTAGTTAATTAGGAGAAAATTTTTGTAAATCATTTTTATCTCTAATACTTGGAAATATGTTTAGTTGAAATATGTCCAATTGAATCACATTTAAAAAAAAATCTTGATTATGAATAGCATTAAAAATCTTGAATAAGGAAGGATGAAGGATGAATCTATCCATCTATATTTTGTCAACGAAATTTGGATGAATATTACTTAGAGTTATCATTTATTACCAATACAATTCAATTCAATTAGAGATATTTTTTTTTTGTACTAAACAATCTGTAATTACAAGGTAACAGTCCATGCGTCTTCTTCACTGAAATTGTTCTACGCAAATTGTGAAATTGGATTCCTCTTCTTCTTTCTATGTAGATCTTATAGATCATTTACATTTGTTTATGTTGTAGCTTCTTGACCTTAGCGGTGGCAACTCTTCCAATTCAGTCGAGCAGATTCTACATCTCATTAAGTCTCTTCATATTGTAAGGGGGACATATTGAATCATTGATTTGGTTATATCTAGATACTTTTAAATTTTAGGAATATTTAAAAGGATTTAAAAATTTACAATGATTTGAGCAAATTTTGGTGAATTACTGTAACAAAATTATTGGGTGATTAGTAGAAATTTCAAAGTATTTCAAATCTGAAAAAATTAAGAAAAAAAAAAGAATAAAAGATCTTCTTCTCTAACGTAACCCTAAATTAGAATAACTAATCTTTCCACTTCATAGATGAAGTTATCAAATTACAGAAACCATTAATTAGAATGTTCACAAATTTCCAGTCGAAAAATTTAATAAAAGTATTTAAAATATCGTCCATTTTCCAATATGTATTCTAATTTTCTTCACTACTAATAATTTGGACTTTTTTACATGTCAATCAATAACAAATGGAGACTGACTCGATTCAACCATATTGATAAATATTTATATGGAGAGTGGAAAGAAGTTTGTCCAAAAAAAAAAAAAAAAAAAAAAAAGGAGAGTGGAAAGAAGAACTCGATGTGACTGTAAAAGGGGAAGAAACATTTCATTGTTTTAAATCAAATCCTCTCAAATACCATCATGTAACATGTGATTTTCTATTCCCTCATTTTAACTAAAAATTTCTTCTCAAATGATTCGAAATCTTTTTTGATATGATTTTGTAACAAATTCCAATTTTTTCAATAACGTGAGATTTTAAGACATTTGTGTAAATGATTAATCCAATATCCCATGTTTTAGAATGATTTTAACAAATACTAGATCCAATTAGGTAGGATTTATAAACATTTTAGAGAATCATCAATTCAATAAGATGATATTTGAAAAAATCTTAGAATCATCTCAAATCATTAATTCAATATGCTCCCTAAGTATCCTTCTTCGTTCCCTGTAGATCTAGGTTTTAGTATCTGAATCCTCGTTTGTTAGTTTTAGTTAAGATGTGTAGATTTTAGTGTTGAATCCTCTTCTTTTTCGGTCTGTGTAGTTCTTATAATTCGTTTATATTTATTTATGTTGTAGCTTCTTGACCTTACCGGTGGCAAATCTTGCAATCAGTCGAGCAAATTCTACATCTAATGAATTAGAGATATGTGTTTAAGTACTAAGATTTTTCTATGAATATCATGAAATTTTGTTCTCTATATACATAGAGATTTATGTTACCAAATTTTTAGTTAATTAGGAGAAAATTTATGTACATCATTTTTATCTCCAACACATTTAGGAAATATGTTTAGTTGACTCATTCTTTTAGGAAATATGTCCATTTGAATCACATTGAAAAAAAAAAATCTAATTATAACATTCATTAATATCATTAGAGATATATTTAAATTAAATCGATTTACTTATATCTTATAAGTTTAGATGAATCTGGAGTGTTTCATGTACATGAACACTAATAAATTAAGTCGAGTTTGTTGTTTTTCAAAAGATTTGATTTAGCTTGACAGATAAATTTAGTAAGTTTAGCTATATCTTATTATATAAAGTTGGGTTTTCGAAGTTAGCAACTCGCTGGATCGTGACACGTGTCATATCTATCGGTTAGAGATTTTGACACGTGTCAAACAATTTTTTTAATAATTTTAAATATGTAAAAAGATAATTCTGAGGGAAGATTAAAATTTAAATAATATTTTTTTAAAAACAAATATTTGTTTTTAATAGTTTCAAATATATAGAAAGATAATTATGATAGAAGATTAAAATTTAAATAATTTAAATATATAAAAAGATAATTGTGAAGGAAGATTAAAATTTAAATATTTTTTTTAAAACCAATATTTGTTTTTAATAGTTTTAAATATATTGAAAGATAATTATGACAGAAGATTAAAATTTAAATAATTTAAATATATAAAAAAGATAATTATGAGGGAAGATTAAAATTTAAATAATTAAAAAACAAATATTTGTTTCTAATAGTTTTAAATATATAGAAAGATAATTATGACAGAAGATTAAAATTTAATAATTTAAAATGTAAAAAGATAATGTTAAGAAAATTTTAAAATATGATTAATTAAAAAAACTAGAGAAATTGGTACAAATGCCCCTCCTTCCTTGTCACTTTGCAAAAATACCTCTCTCAGATCTACCCCTCTATATTTTGTATTGAAGAGACCATTTTGCCCTTATGTTATAAACCTAAACCTTATTTAAAAAATATTATATTCAAAAAATAAATAACTACAATAATTTTTGGCGGGAAAATTTTGGCGGGAAAATTTTTTTTACGAAAAAACATTTTTTGGCGGGAAAATTTTTTTCGGAAAAAAATTTTGGCGGGAAAAACAATACATTTTACATGGTTTTTACATGGTTTTTTACATGGTTTTTATATGATTTTTACATGGTTTTTATATGGTTTTTATATGGTTTTTTTTACATGGTTTTTACATGGTTTTTATATAGTTTTTACATGGTTTTACATGGTTTTTATATGTTTTTTACATGGTTTTTACATGGTTTTTATATGGTTTTTACATGGTTTTTATATGATTTTTATATGGTTTTTTTTTACATGGTTTTTACATGGTTTTTACATGGTTTTTATATGGTTTTTACATGGTTTTTTTATGATTTTTTTGGCGGAAAAAATTTTGGCGGGAAAATTTTCGAAATTTTTGGCGTGAAAATTTTCAAAATTTTTGGCAGGAAAATTTTCGAAATTTTTGGCGGGAAAATTTTCAAAATTTTTGGCGGGAAAATTTTTGGAAATTTGGCGGGAAAATTTTGAAGAAGATAGGGTTTTGAGTCTTGAGGATAGGGTTTTGATCATTAAGGGCAATTTGGTCATTTTGCTATAAAATGAGGGGCATTTTTACAAAGTGACAAAGTGAAAGGGCATTTTTGCATAAGGGCATGGCTAAAAGGGTATTTTTGCAAATCTCCCAAAAAACTATATATTTGAAATATGGAAATAATTAATAAATAGATATGAAAATTAAATTAATAAATTTATATATTTATTTAACAGAATATCTAATATTTTTTTTATACGAGTTATAAAAATTTTAGTTATAAACCGGTGTATATACAAGTTTCAATATTTTTTTGGTTTATTACACGGATTATAAAATGTTTAATTAGAAAATAATTAAAAATAAATAAAAAATTTAAATCAAATAATTTGTAAATATTTTACATAATATCTAAACTTTTCCTTTTAAACGGGTTATAAAATTTTTAATTAATAACTCGCGTATACGCGGGTCCTAATCTAGTTCTATAAAAGTCGGAGTTATCATAGTTATCTAACACTTACATTAACTAACATCTTTTAAGATTAAATTATAAAGTTATTCTATACAATTATGTCAACATGTGTTTAGCCTAGACAACTAGAAAAGAATCAGTAGCCCATGACACATGGGAAAATGTGTTCTTTTTCAATTTACCTTAGAAAAACGGTCAAACATAATTTTTTGATTAGAGCCTGAAATTTTTTTTAACCATTCGCTAACATTCAAGAAATATGTCCATAAGCATTGCCTTGTTCATATAGTATTGTTCGCTCTTACATCATCTCATTTATTGTGTATAAAGCATAACATAATCTTTATATGTAGATAACAAAAGAGAATCTTTCCATATATGTAAAAATATGTCGCAATAAGCCAATACGTAGAGATTGTTATAGTAAAATTTTATAAGTTTTGTGTTTTTTTATTTTTATTTTTTACTGTTTTGAAATAAGTAAGAACAACTTTGTTGCCATTAATGATGCAAGCAAGGTGGAAGCTTACCTTATTTAATGTGGTTGTTATCAATAAAGCGCAAATTTTTTACAACGAGATAAAAAATGAAATGAGAATTGTTTTTTTGACATTTTTTAGTGATTGTTTGATTTTTGATTTACATCAGTTTTACACTTAACTTTTAAAAAATATGTGACTAATTTCGTACGATATTATTTATCTATCATATGTGAAATAATTCGACATAGAGAGAGCCATTTTTTTTGTTCTAAGTTTTACTGACTTGAGCACATGGTGGAGCTTGTGAAACATGGTTTGAGAACAACAAAGCAAGGAAATCGATCAGCTATGGAATTGCGTTTAGCTTTATCCATTCGGATGAAAGAAAATGGGTATTTTGGAGAGCTACGAGGTAAACCAATTCCTGAGTTGATGGAACTTGAATTAAAAAGTGAGCTTAGGTTAAGTTTGTTAAGTGTAACTGGAAGTAAGGATGAGTTACTTCTGCGCTTAGCTAAACCGGTAAATCACGAAATTGAAATAACTGAAGATGAGAAATCAATAGTATTCTCCCTGGTGGCTACAAAAGAAATTAAAGGATTTGTTTCAAAATTACAAAACACATATTATTTAATCATGAATTTTAAAAAATCTACTGAAATCCAATGTTATTGAAAAATTTTAAGGGTTTTTAGAGGATTTCCTTAGTTAAAAATACATAAATCTAAATCTCAAGGTTTGAGGTAGTATTTGGAAGGATTTTACAATAAATCATAACAACTTTCCTAAAATCATCAAAATCATATAAAAACTCACTAAAACTAAAATCACTTAAAATAAATAATCCAATGTGGATTTTTTTTGTTCTAATTTTTACTTTTTACCATTGCAATTTGAAATTAGAGTAATTTTGGGAGGAATGGATCGAGTGATCGATTTTGTTAAACCTAAATCGAATATTTTAAATTAGGTTCGTTATTTTTCATTTTTAAAATTTTTTTTTGGTATTTCTATCAATTTTGATTTTTTTTTAATTGTAAAAAGACTAATTTTTATAACAGTGGCACTTCTGATTTTTTTGTGTCTTTTGAGTTGTGGCATTTTAAGAGAAAACATCACGTATTTTAAATTTCTACTATCTCGAAAACGATGATAAGATTTTTATTCGATCAAACATACGATTAATTAACGCTTAAGCTGAAAAGCCTAAAGGTGTGATTGACAAAGCGAAGTATGGTGGACTAGCTGAAACAAGAACGGAGAGTTGTGAGCGGAAACAAAAAAAAAAATAATTTAAAATAAATTATTATTATTTTTTTTTAGCTATGTATTTTTAATTTATTATAATGAAAATTTAATACTAGTTTATTTATGACTAAAATAAATAACTTGGCTAGAAATAAATTTTATTAAAGATATTATGCATAAAATAAAATATAATATAATCTAAGTTTTTGTTAAATTTGTTTTAAAAATTGTTAATTTAAATTTGAATCAAAAACTATATTTGAATACATTGTGAATTTTGATTCAAAACTAAATATTTTTTTTATCATAAATATGTTTTTTTTTATACAGGATTTCAAAAATAACATATTTTTATCGATTTTTTTGGTGATAAATTAAAATGCAAACTCTTTGTGTCTCTAAACGTGGCCATAAATCTTTATGATGTTGCGCTTCTTGGTGTTGATGTTATTGGGACAAGTACTATACTCCGATCATGAGGGACCAATAGCTTGAAATTACTTTGTACTTCAGTTTAGGTTCTGGTTTTTTCCGTGTGAGTAGTTGTTTCGTATCGTTTTAGGGTCAATTTAGATGGTTTAAGAGATGATTTCACTCCGAATCGCGGTGTGTTATTCATCTCGCAGTGGTTGTAAAAATGCAATGATTCGTGTTGGATAGCGTTGGATTCAATTTAGTATTTAAGGGTGAAACTAGACCGATTCATTGCATTTGGGTCAAATTTGTCGAGGTCGAATGAATTGTATCCTCAAGTTAGGTTAATGAAAAGTTGATGTTGAGAAAAAAAAAAAAAAAAAAAAAAAAAACGTGGCCATAAATCCAAAAGGCAAAAACAATTCACTACTTCTTCGATACTTCCCAAGTTCACCACCATGGCCACCGCTTCAATCTTCTCCACCGCCGTCACCACAGATGTGTCACCTCTCCTAAATCCCTCTTCTCTAATCACCGGAAAATCATTATCTCAATCAAAGTTCAGCTCAATCAGATCCTCCGTTTCATTTTCCCGCAAAACCCTAACTCCAATCCGATACTCTTCCTCTCCGTCCGATCACTCTCCCTCCGTCACCGTTTCTTCTCCCTCCGTTGACGCAATCACCAATCGATCCAAAACCTCCTTGAAATCTCGCCTCCGTGGAGGCGAAACTCTCTACGGTCTGTTTCTTCTCTCCTTCTCTCCGACTTTAGCCGAGATCGCAGCTCACGCAGGTTACGATTACGTCGTCGTTGACATGGAACACGGTCCCGGAGGTATACCGGAAGCTTTAGATTGTATTCGAGCTCTTAACGCCACCGGAACACCAGCCATTCTCCGATTACCGGAAAACTCCCAAACCTGGGCTAAAAAAGCTCTAGATCTAGGTCCACAAGGAATCATGTTCCCAATGATCGAATCTCGCAAAGACGCGAGCAAAGCGGTGTCGTATTGCCGGTTTCCTCCCGACGGGATCCGTGGATCGGCGCACACGGTGGTGCGAGCGTCGAACTACGGAATCGACGAAGGGTATTTAGGTAATTACGCAGAAGAGATTCTGATAATGTGCCAGGTGGAATCATCTGAAGGAGTTAAGAAAGCTGATGAAATCTCAGCCGTTGATGGTGTTGACTGCGTGCAAATGGGACCGTTGGATCTTAGTGCGAGTTTAGGGTATTTGTGGGATCCGGGACATAAGAAAGTGAGAGAGATGATGAGAAAAGCTGAGAAATCTGTGCTGACGTCAGATCCGGCGAAAGGTGGAGCTTATTTGTCGGGTTTTGCGATGCCACACGACGGAGCTGCTGAGATCCGGGGACGTGGTTATCATATGGTCGCCGGAGCTATTGATATTGGGTTGTTTAGGAATGCTGCTGTTGAAGATGTGAGGAGATTCAAGATGGGTTTGGTCAACGAATCGGACGGTGAGGATTCGTTGGAACATGATAAGGATGTTGACGATGAGAAGTACTGGAGCGAATAATAAAAAAATTTAAAATGCTAATTTCCTTTTTTTTTCTCCAGTTTCTTGAATGTTGTTGGCTTTTATAAAAGCTTCTTCCTTTCATTTTCATGAAGATTTACAATCATTGCCACAAATGTTTCAAAACCAAAGGGTCATTAGCTCAGACAAAGCTGAGTCTTTTGGTTTTTTCGATTGAACTAAGCTGTGATGGAGTCAATAGCCATTGGTTCGTTGTCTGTTTCCATTGTAGAAGCTCTTGGTGGAGATGGTGGCTGGACATCGATTTCAGGGTATGATGCCTTAAACCGAGCTCGAAGACCTTCGTTTATTAACCGGACGCCGTTAAGCTGATTCCCAAGTGATAGCCATCTATAAAATAAAGTAGATGCAAAGGATTCATGACAACAAGATCATACTTAGTGATCATATGACAATATAAAGTTATAAGAAAAGTTTACCCGGCATGAGCATTGTGCATACGGGCGAATAACTCGAGCTTTCTTGCTCTTGGCATGATTCTCTCTAACATTGCATACATCTGGTAGTAGTTAAGAAAATGTTGCAAATCAATTTCATCACAAGAAGACTCGAGAATCATAATGTAGTACAAAACGATTTGGATATACCTCGTCTGGCTTCCGGCTTGTCTCTCTAACCTCTGCAACAATCACATCTGTGTCGATGTTTCTGTTCACTTCTGGGTTTCCTTTGATTCCAACCAGACAATGTTCTTTGCTATGGTTGAGCCAGTGACCTGTTCTTCCTGTTCGAATAATACGTTGAAGCTGATTCGTCTTTACCCATATGATCTCTTCGACTCGCTTGTATCCCCAAAGCTCCAAACTTTACAAAAAACAAAACTTCATTTTAACGGAAATCACATGAAACAAATAATTTGTTGAGATTTTTTTAATTACCATTCACGCCCTAGCTCCATTGCACGGCCAGTGACCCAGAGGAAAATCAAACCGTCAGTCTGCAACGAGGGAACATTGAGAGTGCGCATCTCATCATCAGCCATTGTTCCATATGGAAGTTCCATGTGAATGTCCCATGGTGGATCCGCCATAACAACTCCAAAAGTTCCCAAAATGTCCATTCGGAAAGAACGGATGTCGCAGTTAATCCATTGTGCCTCACCAAGTTCGGCTTCGGAACAGTAATCAGCTCGTAGAGGCTTCAATGCCTTATCTGGACCAGCCATCATAGCGTCAGCCATGTCGAGCTCGTAATGCACGTATTTGCAAGTCTGTCCAAATTCAAAATAATGTTGCTCAGTTACCATTTATCTAAACAACATTAACCGAACTACTATCAGATAGTATTGTTAAAGAGTTACCTTCATGTGACGACAAGTATCGAGAAAGGAACAATCTCCTAGGCTTACGTCGGTATGTGAAGCAATTAGTCGACGGAAATGTCTCTGAAAGCATATATAAGTCATAAGAACTAAGTATATTATAGCAAAGCAACATAGACACCATAGCAGGAGATGAATATAAACCTCACAAAAATAACAAACAAAATTTGACTTGCAAACCAATCTCAATTTGTTCGCTATGGAATTCTAACAATCTAATATTCTGAATTTCCAATCAAATAAGATGTAAAATGTAAATTTGAGTTCAAACCTTGTTGCAGGCTATGTGAGAACCAGACTGAAGACGGCAATCCTCTTTAGTTAAATACCTACAGTAATACTTAACCTGTGATCCTCCTTTGCTTTTAAACTGTAAAGAACATAACAATATACCAGTCAATCACAAGAACCAAGCTTTTTATTAAAAGACAAAATGAAAACTACCAAAACATAACACGTAGAAGAACTGAGGCTAGAAATAGTGGCAGGGGTCAGGGGTGTAGATCACAAGATACCAAGAGAGGAAGTCACAACAAACACACAAGTTTTGTGCAGAGAGATCTTTGCTTTCGCTACATTGAGATTGAAACTAGAAACTATAAACCCACACTGAGAGACTTAAACAAGTATTGTATGGAAAGCTAGAAACTGTAGATGTTATGAAGATGAACAAGTCAAAGACATTAAGCTGATTATTTTTCATAGAAAGGTCCTTGCTTTTAAAACATCAACCACATTGGACAGAAGCCATAACTATCAGCATCCAAACCAAAGAAACATACATTTCAGTAATATAGCTCTTTGCTTTTCACTTTACTGTAATTCCAAAATAATGCTGAGAACTCCAATTCTCGAGAACTAACCATACATACAAAAGTTCTTTGATCGACGAACAATGATGAGACTGAAAAAGCCTAAAACTACTTAAAACATATTTCAGTACGAACACACACAAAATTGAGTAGTATTTTATCCCCTATAATCTTGATAAAAAAAATACTAAGTATCATAAAATGGCACATACTTCTCCAAAACTTGTTCGAAATCATACATTATCAACATAACTTATCTAGTCTACTATGAACAAAAACTATGTTCTTCCTCAATCCCTTTTAAATGTTTCTAAACTCACAATGACATTCTCATTTGCATAAAAGTCATAACTTGGATCTCACCTTAGCTGCGGTAGCTGCTTCTCTAGCAGTTGGACGGTGTATGAGATCAAGCAACTCCTCACCAGTCCTTGACTGTTGCTTCTCCTTAAAAGACTTCTTACTCAAAAGAGCCTCAACGTCTTTCAAATCATCCTCTTCACTTCTAAGCTTCTGATTCGACGGTACAGGCAACGGCAAAGGCAAAGGAAACGGTGGTGGTCTACCCATCAACCCCATTGGATGATGCATCCCCATCATTCCCATACCTCTTGGTGCATTCATCATTGGCCTAAACCCCATATTAGGATCACTTCCCCACATCTCAGGCCTCGGGAAATTACCCGACCCGGAAACTCCAAACCCACCAGCAGAAACTGTAGAATTCTCAATTGAATTCGGCGTTTCAACAACCCGACCCGATTCGTTATTCCCCTGAAAACTCTCTGGTAACTCTTTAAGCAACCTAGTTCGATCAATAGCCAAAACCATGATTCTAGGCTTCCCACTAACCTCAAACTCCTCCAATTCAACAGAACCATTCTCTTCAGCCATCGATTTAAGCGCAGTCTCAACAGCAAGAATCGGTCCACACTCACCACCTAAATCCCTTAACGCAGCCTTCTCAGCAGGTCTAGCATTCTGGTCATTCTCAAGCTTCCTAAGCACAGTAGAAGAATCAGTAGGCGAAAACGGTACTCGTTGAAGCAAACACTCAGCAACCATAGCTCTAACAAGAGCCATAGGACTACCACTAGACCCATCAGCTTCAGAATCTCTCTGATTCGAATCAACAAGCAACGATTTTGAATCATGCCCTTGTAATTGCTGCTGTTGGGTTCCTAATTTAACAATTGGGTGATGCTTCTTCTCCACTTTGGGTTCTGGTAATGGTGGTGTAGCGACGAAAGGTCGATTCTTGAAAGAAGAAATGAGTTTGAGGGAAAGATCGAGCGATGGAACTATATCGGGGACGATGGATTGTTGGAGTGAAGAAAGAAGATCTAAGTGAGCATCGTGTTGAGTTCGAATTCGATTCTCTAATCGAGCTCTCATGTCTTTGACGACGGTAATGGTGGCGTCATCGTTTCGATCTGATTCAGTTTCCATGGATTCAACTAATTTTACAAAAAAAGCTTCAAAAATTTCAAGTGAGAGACTTTGTTGCAGAGTTCTTAGCTTAAAGAGTTAAAAGGGTTTAGGGAAGAAAGGGACTAAAACGATGTCGGACAAGTTTTAGGTCAAAATCTCTAGAGAGAGAAAAAATTGAAAATCTATTACAATATTTGAAATTTGAAAATTTTATGTTTCTTTAGCATCTAAATTAAGTTTTTTTTTAATCCAAATTTGTATAAAAACAACATGAATTTCATCAACTACAAAAAAAATAAAGAAGTATATTACAATCCAAAAGGGAAAAAGAAAAAATAAAAATGTGAAAATTTGTAGTATATAGAAGGAAAAAAAAAAGTGTATTATTGAAATAATCTTGTTACATAGTTACTGCAGAAGAGATACACTAAAAGTCTTATTTACATGATAATATGATACAGTCTTTGTATATACAAACGAGAAATTTAAAAAGGTGAAAAAAATGAATTGCGACAAGCTTGCATTTGGTCACTAAATATTCCGATGCATAGAGAAGTAAGACACAAAAATTAAAATAGTATTCTGGTAAATAGAAAGCATGCATTACACTCTAGCAAGTTAAACATAAAGTATTTGACATTAAATAAAAGCATTTGAAATAGAAAGAAAGTAATCATCAGAATTCTTGTTTAAATTAAGTGATTGTGAATTTGTTCGGTTTTGTTTGTTTTTGTCGATTTTTGTGTTGTGTTTTAGTGCATGTGATGTTTTTGTTTTGAACGTGGAGTTTTGTGCTGTTTTTCTACTGTTAAGTGCATGCCTAGAGGTTTTTTTCTCGTTTGATTGTTTTTTTTTGTTTTATATTTGTGAATTGTGATGATGTTGTTAGAGTTTGTTTTTTTTTTTTTCGTGTTGAGTGTGGAGGTTTATGCTGTTTTCTAGTGTTGTGTAAGCCTCGTGTTTTTTTTTTTTTTTTTGACTTTTTTTTCCTATATTTGTGAATTGTGATGGTGTTGTTAGAGTTTGTTGTTTTTTCACGTTAAGTTTTTCTTTTGTTTAATTTTTTGACGTGTTTGTTGTGAGTGTTTTTTTACTATGAGAAGAGGGACAAAAAGATTATACCTGACTCTGGTCTATGGATTTACCTTTACGACTTTTGACACTTGTCCCACCAAAATGGTTCTGAAAAAAAACATCGTTAGCGTGAACAGAGAGAAGAGAACATGTTAATCAGACAACCTGATCTTTGAGAGGTACCTTGAACAAATCCTGGTCTTACTTTCCCAAGCACAAGAGCTAGTGTTGGACCTTGGATATCTTTAATATTCTTTTCAATCTGAGAAAAATGCACACTATTAATTAGCTATATTGGGTTCTAGCCATGAATAAAACAAACTAATCCAAGGATACCTACCGTTTCGTAAACACTGACTCTTAAGATCTCAGAACTGAATCCTTCCACAGTTTTTCGCACATCTGCTAATTTGTTCTGGAAATATTCATAGAAGTCATATAACAAACTGAAATCATTAAAAACATACATAATAAGTACTGACTAAAGTCGATGAGGCAGTATAACATTTTAGATGAGTCACCATCATTGCAGTGCTTGCTGCAGGTTTCAGTAGTATCCACAAAGTCACTTAATCCAGCAAGCTGTTTCGTCAACTAGTCAAAATGATCTTTACGTCATTCTGATCCCATTTTCCCATCTTGTAGGGCTATTATGATATAAGGAAGAATGTAAGTTGACAAAATTATATTAACAAATAGAAGACATGCGTACGGAAGATTATCACCAACCATTTTTGTCAACAATCACAACACCAAGCCATAAATCAAGAGCATCCAAGGTGCATTCTCCCATGTAACTCTTGTTGTCACTGAGACATTTCAGATAATTAGATAGAACTTCCTGAAATAGATTACTCAAGTATTTGGTAAAACTGCCAGCCTGAAATATGTAATAATAACTTTCAATGCTTGACATGTATCACCAACCTTGCTCGCCTTCTAGAAAGCTGGTCTCATGGCTGCTGCAACACCTCCAGTGGTAGTCAATGTTTGCATAACAAGATTTTGGTTACTATCCAACAGTCGTCCTCGTAGACCACCAAAGAATTCCCTATCGTAAAAAAAATGATACCGATAACAATAAGGATTCATGACTAATTTTGGAACAAAACACTAAAATAACAGAGATTTATAGGAAAATTTCCTGACTTCATACCACTTCCAGTTGGTTGGATACGTTTAATTAGCCTCTTTCAAAAGATTATTTACAGCTTCTATTGACTCCAAACGCATCTAACATCCTTTCAAAAATCTATCAAGTTTTGTTTGTTATAATAAAAATAACTTAGATACTGCAGTTTAATAAACAGGGGAATCAAGGGCTGAAAATTTCTTAATAGAAGAAAACTTCAAAACCTTAAGTTTCAAAAGTGAGACACCAAATTCATCAACTGCCGAAACCATTCACAACAAGCCTTCACTAAGAACCTTGGGATTCTTGTGCTCTGTCATGATTTTGCAAAGCTTCAAACAAAAGCCATGAATCATCATTGTGATCATTTTAGAGTGAAAGCTAAAGAAAAGTTACCGAACCAACACATACCCTCTCGAAAACAAATCCAAGATCAACTGCTTCGCAGAACGCAGTAGAGCACTTCATAGCAGAGATCTACAACTCGTTCACTAGTGCCTGCGAATTAATAGAAAAACTCAGGAGAATGAGTTAAGAACTCATTATGAAAGTATACATGATTCATCAACTGAAGTAGGTTTTTTTTAATATGATACTAACCTGTAATGCACAGTAAGAGACATTTTTTGAAAAAATTGCTGCAGTCCAAGATATGTAAGATATGTGAGTGATGATTTCAGTGACTTGCTACTAAACCTGCATTTCCAAGAAAGATGCTCATGTAATTCTTTAAATAATTTTGGGGGGAAAAATTCTAAAAATACATATAAGATGAAATAACAAACATACTTGCACAGTTTTCTCGTTCCAACGAGGACTGCACACAGCAACCTGACCAAGATTTCCATTGACTTGTCTAGTTCTTCTAAACCTTCCATCTCTTCTTTAAATACCAAAGTTGCTGCACCACAATATAATGGAAAAAAACATGACTAAACTAATAAATGCTTAAAAAAGTGCTAAAAAGGAGCTTATGTGACATGGGCTAATGCAGCTTTCATCTGAAGAAATACAAGCCAACCTGAAATAGAGCTTCATCATCAAATTCAGGAACCTTTCACAACATATTTATTCTATGTGTAATGAAAATTGATGAAGAACCACTTAAAAATGTGACTAACCACTCAATTAAGGCAAATAGAAATAAACATAGAAAGAGGTAAGCACTAATGATGAAGAGCTATTTGAGAATAATAGTCTTCAAGATCTTCAACAAACCTTCAAGTCATTCTTTCCATACAGTTCTGGGTTCACAAATAAAACAGACCCAAGGGAAAACAGGAAGTAAAGGCGAGAGAAATAGAGAATCAATTATCAAATGTGAATTCCACAAAAAAGTGGAATCATACCACAACAATATGTAGGTAAAACACGAGCATCTGAGGCATACACATAAATTTCATTGGCCATCTTGTGAACGCTATCATATTGCTCCATGTTTATTGGCTGCGATTGTTATAAAAAAAACTGAAATAAGTAGTTTCAACTAAAACAACATATCAACTACACTAATGAGTGATCATGAGATAAAAAATGGCATAAAATTTTTCTATTACCATAATCAGAAGAAAAATTGATTGAAGCACTAAGATACCTCATCCCACAAGTAAAAAGTAAGCTGAACAGATGTAACCAAAACACATTATTAATTAAATCCATGATTAACAAATTATCATTTAAACATAATAAACTGACATCAATTGGAACTGTCAGCATCTGGAGTAGATAAAATAAATGGTATACAGAGCGAGACTTACCTTCCATCAATTTTCATTGCAGAAAAAAATGATCCCTCTTTCATATTGACCAGGAGGCTGAATATTAGGAACGTCTATTGAAACCTGCACTCTTGCTTTTCTACAATAGGAAGCCTATCAGGCTACGTTAGTCTCATGAAATAAGACATCAATGTCTCCACATATCAGATTAAGAAATTGGATTAGTGAGTGACCGAGTGGCATTACGCTAGAAATAAGCTAAGTTGAGTAACACCCAAATTAAGGGACACTAGAACATCATGAACACCTAAGACAAGCACCACTAGCCGCAACTTTACTAATCTGCCATCGTAAATGATACCATTTTGATATGTCAGATATACTTAACATGGTCACCTTATTAAATCTTGTTAGTTGTCCTGATCTCCAAAGAAAAGGATGAAAAAATGCAAGGTAAATAACTCACTTATCTTCAGCCGAAGAACATAAGTCACTGCGCTGAACCTGAACACTATATGAAGGGCTGGAAGAAGCGCAAAAAACTTTCTCTCATCTTTCTAGCTGCCAAAAGATTTATCTGTAGAACACAATATGAAGTTCATATGTAACACATGCATAAAAAATTCACTTTGATGCTAAGTATATAAGAAAAATTTAACATGCATACCCATCGTTAATCAGGATTTCCCATCAACTATCAAGTTCTAGCAAAGTAACAAAAACTTCTTGGAGACTAAATTGCTTCCAAACTTTTGTTTGCTGCAGTTCAAGATATATTCACGAGGCCACAGTTACAAGATACTTTCAATCATCACGGATACGTAAAAGTTGGAAAGAAAGTTACCATCTTTTGCAGGAATCCATTTTATATTGTCGTCGCTTGATCAGTAACAAAATCTGATTCTTGGGAAACAATCATATGAAACTAGAATACGAGCTGAAAAAAGTACTTTGAAACATCACAGATAAGTAAAAGTTGGAAAGAAAGTTACCTATTTTTGCAGGAAGCCATTTTTTCATTTTATGCATTGCTTTCTCTCTCTTTTGTTTAGTTTCGTGTTTGAGTTCTTGGTATGTGAGAATTTTTGTTGTGAGTGTTGAGATTTTGTTTTTATTTTGAGCGTCTTTTTGTGCGTGTATTTTTAGTTTCGTGTTTGAGTTCTTGGTATGTGAAATTTTTTGTTGTGAGTAAGTGCTGAGATTTTGTTTTGTGTGTGTTTGATTTTTTTTTTTCTGTTGAGTGTTTTATAATTTGTTTTTTTTGTTGTGTTTTACTCCCGAAAGAATGATAAGCATCAACTTTGGCTCTTGTATGTTCTTCCTGCAAAAATTGTGGTAAATGATATTTGAATGATATCTATCTTTAAAAACGGAAAGACACAAAAGGGGAAACGTGTTGGTCAAAAGAGGAGATTAAAACCTTTAGCAGTCGAATCTGGTCACTCAAATCATTCACATCTTCTTCTGAGATCTCACTTATCATTGGTTCTTTTTGTTTCTCTGCGTTACACAAGTAAACTCTATTAGTACATATTGTGGCATCTTGTCATTAAGCATAAAATAGACGTTAAGTACTTTGTTGAGACCTATGAAAGTAACACAGGGAGTTCATAAAGTCATACCCAAGTTCCGATAGAGACTTCTTCAAGAACTTCTCTTCCTCCACACAATGTTTAGTAGCTTCACGTTTGTTTGTTCCCGCTCCAGCAAGATCAACAAGGTTGATCCTGCTTGTTTTGGTAGTATTGAAACATCTTTATGAGACTCCCTGTGCGCAGATAATATATGATCAATCCTTCATCAGACTTGAATACGCAAAATAGTCGAAAAATAAATATACCTTATTCCAAGACTCGACAATGAAAGAAAGTATGACGTGTGATCGAGAACTTTGAAAACTTGTGCTAGTTACTCCAACTTTTCTGCTTGAAAGGCCCTGAAAAGTATAACAAAGTGCACACCAAAAAAATGAGATATGGACTTGGAATCAGTGAAGACAGGAACGCTTCATCAACAAAGCTGAATAAGCATTCTGCAGAAGCATATAGCGGTATGTAAGACCTAGTGAAACAATATACATAATATTCATAACTTAGGATACTTAATATAAGAAATTGGCATTATACCTTCATCAGTTTTTAAGCAACATCCTCGTAGCTATCTACATACCATTCTTTGCATCATCCTTTATCTGTCATTTGACACAATAAATAATCAAATTTTCAAACTCGACAAAGATTAACATATATATGAAAACAAAACTGTAGACTAGCGGAGCTAAACCTTAAGGTTTCTCAGGGTTTGATCGATTAAATCACTAATATGTCCATTGTATATCTGCAGGAAAAGCTTAAGGAATCTAACTTAGGAAACTCTAGAAGCAGGTTGTCTCAAAAAATAATCTTTCATATATGTTTTGGAAAAGGCACCTCAAGAAAGGGACGACGACACTAATAGTTTACTTCTTTTCCTCCGGACTTCATCTCCTCCTGCATAATTGGAGAAAGTACGATTTCTCAATAATGAACCATCCATCATAACACTCATAATCAAACAAAAGTTTTTAGCTAATAGTAAGAAGCATAACTTACTCTCTGTATTTCAGAAAACAGCATCTGAAAGATTCGAAGCGCGAGTCCTTGCTCGCCTTTAGGAGATGGATCCTCAAGCATCGAACTGGCTCGACCCCACATTGTGTAGGTCTTCCCACTTCCATTCTAAGGATCCAATAAAAAAAGGATATTTTCAACATCTTTACAGTGATTAATCACTCAGTACCTGTCCATATGATAGCACACTAGTTTTGTAACCTGATAAAGCATCCCGAACCAAAGGAACACCTATGCTGAAATACATCGTCCTGTCATCAACAAGTAAAAGAAGTTCAAAACAACTTCAGCTCTTCACCCTAATAGGAACTTCAAGAACAGAATCGAATGTAAATTGGCGATCCTTTTTTTTTTGATAAGTAAATTGGCGATCCTTAACGGAATATGAAAACATTTTTCACTGTCCAGCAATACTCTTTTGTAGGTTTAATCCTCACCACAACCTTGATATATAAAACTGAATTAGACGAAGCCATTTTAAGGAAAGAACAAATTCTCCAAAAATAGAAACAAGAAACCTTTACATGTGGATTTGAGGCTTCTTCTTCTTCTTCTTCTTCTTCTTCTTCTTCTTCTTCTACTCCATTGCGAAATTTCACTACCGTTATTCCCTTTCGCTAATATTTGTTTCCAAATTCCACAAAACAAAAAGATGAATCCCACAATTCAATTCAACGAGAGTAAACAATTTCAGAATAGGATTTTCACGTACCCGAGACGTTGATACTTCAATTCGGCAATTGGGAGAATCAATCAATTCGATTCTTGTAAGCCGGTGATTTAGAGACAGATTGATTTCGCGGAGTATAAATGTTTGGATCGTGAGTGAGGAGAAAAGTTTTCAAGGATCTAGGGTTTGAGTTTGGGTTCAAGTGTGCGGATACGGATTTGGGAAGCGATTGTCTGCCATGGCTTCTCAAATGACACAAGCTTCCGAGATCGATCGATCGTGAGAGAGAGAGAGAGATGAATGATTCAAAATTTGAAGGAGAGGGAAAGAGTAACGATAAATTTGTTTGCGTTTCTTTTTGCTTATTGAAACTGATTAATTGATCGGATCTAATTTAATCACTCGACCGTTGTAAGGAGATTTTTTTGAATTCACGATTCTACTATGATAACATCCCCGACCCTACAATTTGTAGGAATTAGGCTAATGGACCGGCCAGTTATGGCCCAAACGTTGACAAAAAAAAAAAAACGGTAATAATATTTTTTGGGTGCCTAGTAAACAATTTTTTTTTTTTTTGAACAACAAAACATCGTCTATATTATAATATTTTTTTATCTCGTTTTGGCATATCAATTTATTTTTTTATCGTTGTGGTAAAAAGTTATCAATCAAACCCAATTATTCTTTCAGTTAATTCGTTGTGGATATAATCAAACTGGGGTACGCATAAACTTATTTCAAGTTGCTAACGAGGGATTGACACCAAACTAAATGATATTAAAACTTAACTTAAATCTTTTTTTTTTTTTTTTTTTGAACAACAAAACTTAACTTATAGTATCTTTTAATCAAAATTGAACCTGAGAAAAAAATTGTTTCAATTGATTATGAATTTTCAAAAACTCAAGACGACTTAAAAGAAACTGAAATAATCAAACTGAATAGTTGGATAGCCCCACCCTACTAATGAATCATCTTTACACTATACACAACAATCTCACATTGTATATGAGAATGAATGTAAAAAATGATCTTTACAAACATAGCCACCAAATCCAGCAGCCAAACTTTAGCATTTCCAATGCCTTGGCCATTTCCCAATCAAATCGAGTCTCAAACACATATTATGTGTAAAGCGGACAACCATCAACAATAATACCAGGCGCGGTTGGACAAGAGGCCAAAGGACAACCATCAAGCTCATTTCCCCACCAATCCAAACTCACATTCTCAAGTCCCAAACACATATAAAGCAACACACCCATAAATGCTAATCCAGCATCCAATGCTCCTGACAAAACATAATTATACCTCTGCCATAGATTCGGTCTGTACCTAAACACAACAAATCCGGATAAAAATCCGGCAAGAACCCATGTTGTGTAGTTAACGGCTGTTGCAGGTGGCATAGAGCTTGTCGCGCTTATAAGAACTGGCATGTTTATAAGCTTAATCCACTCTTGTCTAGGAAACATCCTTGAAGCTAACCATACAAGAATCGGAGCTATAGCACCCACGAGAAAGAACCAATTAACGGATTTGTATAAACCAAGATCTCCAAAGATTCTACGTGGTCCAATAAGTCCCCATATCACGGATGCATCGTAGAAAACTTTATCAGATGGACATGTCCAAACCGAGTTAGAAACCGTATCACATATGTTGGGGATGGTCTCCATTAGCCACCAAGCCGTTGTGAGGTAAACCAAACATGAGATGAGTGTTCCAACAATCTGAAAATGTATATCATTTATAAGAGAATTGTAACTTATAATAACATTAAGAGATTGGTCTAAAGAAGTTGAAAATATTTAAAGAGTGTAACCTGTGCCATGAACATGGTTCTAGGTGGAATCTTCATGTAATGACCAAGTTTGAAGTCTTGAAGAAAAGTAATGGCTTGTCGCATGCTTATGTATCCATATACTTTAAAACACATATTTGCAACTGGATATCCTGGATAGATATATCCTATGATATATTCTGTAATAATATTCAATCCTGGTGCCTACAAAATATTTATTTTATCAAGCAAAATTGACAATAATTATAATTACCAAGATCGTCTTAGATTGTATACAGTCGATTCATTTTAGATATGGTTTTTTACCTGGTTGGTGATGGCGGTGATGATACCGATAGGAAGTGTAAAGATAATGGCGACAGAACATGCCAATAGAACACCCCACCATGGCAATTGAAGTTGGTCTTTGTAATACTCACAAGCAAATATTGTTGCTATGATGTTGATAATGAGTATACACCAAAACCACCACTCTGGAACTTGTTTGTACCTTTGCATTAGCCTCGCGTGTACATCCATTTTCTTCTCTTTGAAACTCTCTTTACTTTGCTCCCATATCTCCCTACAAAAAAATCAAGAAATAACCATTCATGACCCAAATCCAAACATTTACATATAGTTCATCAAGAAATAGTTTTGATACATTGTAATGTATGAGCTTTATAATACCTTCCATGGAAGAGAACTACGTGCATGATGGTAGCGCTTAAAGCGGCAAAGCCAACACCGTAACTAATGGCGAAAAAAGTGCTAAGGTACAAAGGGCCTTCACGCTCGTAAGCTGGGAGGTCAAGGTGGAAATTAGAGTCTATAATGGATGTGATGTTGTACTTTGAACCTTGGTTTGTAAAAAGTGAGCTTGAAAATATGGGGAAGGTCTTAGCCTTATACACATCGAGCCAATAGCATATTGGTACTATGACGTATATCACCAACACAAATCCCGCACCCACATTAGCCGTAGCAAACCTGTTAAAGAACATATATATACAACATTTTTCTTGTAATACCAATTATACCAAACTACATTGAACCTATACCAAACCCAAAACCGTTTCCGGCCGGTTTGTCCATATTACGAATTTATGATCAAATTGGAACCGGTTTTTTATTTGTTTGGTTCCATTTTAAGAAAAATAAGTTCAATTTGTTGGACATAAAACTCGTAAACCGATCTGATTAGATATTTGAATAAGTTCAATTTGTTCGACATAAAACTCGTAAACCGATCTGATTATATACAAATATCGGTTTATCTCCACCCATACTTAATGAAATGAGTAAACCGGAGTGAGTTAGGACTGACCATGGACTAGCGAGTGGACTACCCAAGTAAGAGGAAATGGTTGACCAGTCAAGTCCTATGGCTCCAACACCTAACCCGTGAAGACCTGAACCAATCTGTTGGGCCATGACTGATGATGGAAAGAACCAGCAAACCCACGACAAGGACGTCATGATCTGAAATAAGTATCCCGGAAAGACATAATAAGCGAAACTGCAAACGAATGCTATCACGAAGAACTGTGTACGTGTCAGCCCTCCTTTGGTCCGTTCTTCTTTCTCGTGTAACGCTCTAACAATTTAGCCAACGACAAAAACAATGTGTTAGATAAAATATGTCTCTTTTTGTTTTGTTAAAGAATATGTCTCTTGCTTCAAAACGTAGTTAGCTAGATTTCCTCTCTATTTATTGACCAATTATCTGGTTAGATTCAACAAGTAACTGTTATACTAAAATATCATCCATTTGTGTAACGTACACCACATAAATAAGAAAAATATATATATCTATACATATATTTCTATTATTTACGTACGAAAATGTCTTTATCAGAAAAAGATATCATGACGTTTCTTTCCGAAGACATCCGGTTAAGCTTGGTCCCATGATATATTTTCACTCTTACGTTACAAAAAACAGTATGTCCATATAAAAACCATTATGATGAAAAATATTTTAAAATTGGTGGGGATGGGATATATTACCTAGATTTTAATAAATACTACTCCCTCCGTTTCCTTTTATTTGTTGTTTAAGGTTTTTGCACAATAATTTAGGCAAGTAACTTTTCTTAAAAAAAAATAATTAAAAAATCAATTAAAAATAATTCAACCAATCACAAAAAAAAAGTATAAAATACAATTGGTTACACATATTCCAATAAAGTAAAAGTTAACCAAAACAACAAATATTATGAAACAAAAAATATTCTCCAAAACAACAAATAAAATGAAACGGAGGGAGTATTTATTATTGTGTGGCACCTTTAATGTTTTTATAACGTTTGGCCAAAACACAATTATTTCCCTTTACTTTTGTTTGTTGTATATAGAAAGTATCGAAAACTCGAGCTAAAACGTGAAAAACACTAGTTTTAATTATTGAGTCGTTAGTTGTCAAAAAAAAAAAAAAAATATTGAGTCGTTGAGTGTAATATTTACCTAAAAAGTGAGACTTGAACAAGATTCGCCGGCCACCACATCGCCGCCGGTTCAACAAGGTATTTCCTGAATATTCCGGCCCAACCAAATCCTAACACCTAAACATTAATCACTCTTAATTGATCAGTAATCAATAACCAAAATCAAACCTACATTGAAAACTTTCCATGAAAAAAAAGTTTAAGAATACGAACTTGGGTGGTAACGATAACAATGAAAGAGACAAAGAACGTTATGTTCTTCATGTAAAACGCTTTCACGACCGTAACGACATGTATTGCGTAAACAGATCCAGCTCCCGCATTAGCGAAAATAGTGATCAACACATGCTCCTTCACATTAAACGGACCTAATATTTAACCAAAATTAAGAACAATAAATGGTTCAATATCAATTTTTGGATGGCCTAGTGGTTGAAATATTGATCATAGTTTTTTTTTTGTAACAATGTTAAGTATTTATACAATTTTCGAAATTTTTGACAAAAGATATAAAAATATACAAGTAGCAAAAAAAAACCGAAAATCCACATAATTGAAAAAAAAACACAAACAGAAGACGCAACAATTAAAACTCAAGCAATAACCCGTTCAGTAGAGTTTCGAGAAAAAACCAATTCCGAACTGAATATTTATCATAGTTAGACAACTGTAAACCATTTTTTTAAATGAAAAAAAAATATGCGACTTTGGAGAAGTCTTGAGATTAGTCTGGATTTCGGTTTAGAGTCTCGTGACCAAAAAAAAAAAAAGTTTCTTGAAGAAACAAAAAAAAAAGTCAAATTTTCGGTTACCAGGATTCAACGTGAATTGCCACTTTGATCCTTGGAAAAAGACTCTATCGGAGATTTTAGCAGCCATGAGACGACCAAGAGGTACGACGGCGATTTGGGCAGAGATGGCAGAGATAGTGAGAGGTTCTGTTCTATACCAGAAGAACTGATTAAGAAACGACAAGAGGATGCAAGAAAGAGTTCCTAAGACCCACATGCGAAATGTTAAGACAGGTAATGAAGGATCATCTGTTGTCGGAACGGTTAGTGCCACTTGTCGGATTGGTGAGTTCTCTTCTTCTTTTTCCTCGTTTTCACCGGAGATTGGTAAAAGAAGATCCTCTGGTTCAGATGATGAAGATGATGAGGCCGAGGATGATGGATTTGTCAAATCTTTGGATTTTGTTACTGTTTTGAAAATGTTTGTTAGTATACTTTTTTATCGAATTAAATAAGTGAAACTATATGAAAAAGATTAAAAATTGTAGTTATTACGTAGAGGAAGAACTTGTTCTGATTCTTCCATGGCTCTCCTCTTCTTCTTCTTCTTGCTCTGTTTTTTTTTGTTCTGTTTCTTCTTGAGTTTCTGTTTTTTGAGATGTGAATCTGACAAGCTAAGGTTAATCTATCTACTAGTCTTCCTCACGTCTTGAAGAGCTGGCCCATTTGAAATAATAACTAATAAGTATATTGATCTACTATATCTTTGATTTGAAACTCTTTTTTTTTTTTTTTTTTTGTTGTCAATGGATTTATTATTAAATGGCAAGTGGAATATAAATTAGGAAAAAAATCTATAAGTAATTAATATTCATCAAGGCAACAACTGGCTAATGTATATTTTTTTCATACTTGATTTTTCACATTTATTAGTCTTTTTTTTAATAGATTTTCATTCAATAATTATAAACATTTTTTCTCTCCTTAAAACTTCTTTGGTTTTGCTAAAGACATCTTTCTTTTTTCTTGTTTACATACCTTTTTTTAACAGCAAATTTCTTACATAAATTTAGCTATATACATTTTCAGGCCTTTTCTGTTGCAACTAAAAAGTAAAAGGACAAGCCAATATTTCATATTTTAAAGGGTTATCAGACTATATTATCTTTAGTGTAACGGTTCGTTTGTTGTAAGGTCCGACCGCCACTCTGTGGACTCGCATAATTTTTCTCCCATGAATTTCATCATCGTGTGACTGTCAATAAGTTTATTGTCCGATAAATCACCGTGAATGGATTTTTTTCCCTGAAATTTGTAAAACAAATATTTAAAGCTACCTATACACGGTCTTAATTCATTATGTCTTTATCCTGATATGTATATATGTATATAATTGGAAAAAATATATGATTCTTTTTGTTAATGAAGGAGATATAATTAGAAAATATATCCTAGGTACGTAGCAAAATTTTACCCTACCCTCATATTTTGCAAATACGATCGGATGGCAAAATAATGAATAAGTTAGTTAGTTTACCTTATCGTATATGTTTTTAACCTTAAGTATATAACATGGGGGTTTGTGCGGGTTATAGGTAATATCATATTTTCGATAACACACAATTTTTCTATTATAATGCATATATGGAGGAAAAATGTCTAATCATGTATTTATAAAAGATTAGTAAATAATCTTACCATGTAATTCGTAAAAACATGTTTAGTAAATAATTATAATCACTCTTATATCCATCATTTATTCACGGTTTCGTTAGTACCATGTATTTCTTTGTCAAATTTGGTAAAACTTTTTCTTATCTACCAAATAAGCCCATATAAGATAAGTATCTCTAAAACTTAGGATGCAAATTTCTACATGCAATTCACAAGATTCTTTATCATGATCAAAAAAACAAAAAAAAAAAAAAGATTCTTTATCATGATATTACATATGAAGGGATAATCCAAAAAAATAGAGAATCTTTTTTTGGAATTTAGTATGACCCATTCCCATACTGTCACGTAGGCTGATTAAATACCTTTCATGTCCTTTTCGTATAACTTTTAGATTATTTGTCAAAGACTCACATCAATCTTCTTAAACCGGAAAGCCTAAATTAGTTTGTGTAACTTTTGGAGTGGTCAAGAAAATAATGTGTTTAGCACAACGAGTACCACTTGTTGACTAACATCATTTGGTAGATTTTTTATATATTTGTTATTACTATCATCTTTATCTCCTAGATCCTATAATATGATGGGATCTAGGATCACCTAATAGATGATTCCATTTGCTATGTGAACCTAGCTAGTAGCTAACATGTGAAGAATCTGGGATCACATGTGATTGGATAACAAGCCATTGAATAGTAAATATATTATTGTAAAAAAAAAACTTAAAAATATAAAAAAATATATTAAATTTCAGATTTATTTTTAAAACTCTTATAAAAGAATAATATAAATTAACAAATAAAAAATATTAAATAATTAAAAAAAAAAATTAAAATTCTCGTTCTATAAACGAGGCATTAAACTCAGGTTTGGAAAGTTTACAACTACCTCGTTTAAATTTCTAGCCGCCTTTTTCAACCATCTATTTCAACCACTCATTTCATCCACCCGTTTCAACTGTTCGTTCGGTTGGTAACCAAACGAACTATTGTACTTCCAACCGCTCTTCATTAAGTTACCAACCAAAGCCAATACATATATCATTCTCTCGTAGTCGATGCCTGATGGGTCGAATGCCGAGCCCGAGAATGGAGTGAAATTCCATGAAAACCAAGATTGGTAGTTCTTTGGTGAAGATATCAGCATATGCAGCTGACATAATTCTATACATTCGCACCGGATCGGATTAGGGGAGAGGTAGACCACACTGATGCACTTGACGGCCTTTTAGGACGATGATTTTCAGAACACTGGTTAAAACTTAAAACTAAAACTCCTTTTTTTATGACAGAGAAGATTTGGACATGGAGTCATAGAAGAGTGTTCTTTAGAATTTTTGTGAACTATACTGTGCTCTATAGTGAATGATACCTAAAATATGTTTTTGTAATCATTAACATATCACAAATACATAAATCTAGTTTGTATGATGGTAGAAAATTTGGAATCGACTATTTAGTCCAAATTTCATCTCATTAGTTTAACCTGATGGTGAAAAAAGAAGAGAATTTCCAAACCTCATGTTTTTAAGAAATAAACATATCAACATGTGACACAACTTCTGAATATATGTGTGTATATATGTAATATCTCGTCCAATGTATCATTGAAGCAACATACTAAATATTTTAAATAGAGAAGATAGCTGGAAAAAAAAGAGGGGCTAAAGGAGAAAAGAAACAGAAGAATCTGCAATTTTAGTTGATCTCGATGAAGAGACTTGCCTGAGGATGCAAACCTGCGTCTTTCAGTGACATTGATTCTTTGTCTCTTCCGTAAACTGTCCTTGGGAAGTTTGTTATTAAGCTGTACTCTTCTGTTTCCAAGACTCCGAGTGAATCAACATAGTCGTACAATGTCTGGATCTTGGTTCCGCTTTCAAACCTCCTTCCTTTTCTTTCTCCATTCGGAAACCGTACCAAAACCTACATTTCAGGGCAAATAAACGGTTCATGGATACCAAAAATCAGATCATCCCCAAATATTCTCATATCCCCAAGTCAAAAGAACGCAAATCTTCAGACGTTTGATCAATGAGAATCAACCATAGAACCTAAACTTTAAAGAGACACCACGTTCTATATCCCTCACAAATATCAATAACGATGAAATAGATTTGATGTTCTTTGCATAAACTACGTAATTGTGTGACAAAATGAATAAGTAATGAATGGCCAAGGAAGAAGGAGAACTTACTTGTGTAACATCAGGGCCTTTCTCAGGTTCATCTCCAAGAGCAAGTGCTTTCTCTTGTCTCATTCTCACTCTAGCAGCTTCTCTCTCTACAGTTTCACGTTCTGCTCTCTCCCGAGCCTCTTCTTCTTCTTTGCGTTTCTGCTCTGCCTCAGCAGCTTCCCTCTCTAAACGCTCTTCCTCTTCCCGTCTCTGTTGCTCCCTTGCCTAAAGGAAAATGCCACAAATTAAGTTTAGACAATGGACTAATCATAAGATCTTGTAAATTCCGGGTGGGCCTACAAAAAAAAAAGGCAAACATACTTGATCGGCTTCAAGAGCAGCCCGGTATGCAGCATCTTGTTCCTCTCTCAGACGCAGATTGGTTCTTCTTTCTTCTGCCTCAACCCTAGCAGTTACCAGAGTAGGTGAACTATCTTCTACAACTCTCTGGAGTATAGCAAGCATTTCCTCTGGAGATTTTGGTCCCTCGACCTGCCACAAGCAACCAGAACAAAGAAGATGATAAACTTAAGAACTACATCTCCAGCCACACCATACACTACTAAACTCATAAAAGCTTAAGAGTACTTAACACTATATGTAAGACATGCCGGCTCAAAGATCAAAGCAGAAAAAAAAACTATCATTACTCCTTTACTACTAATTACTTAAACAAGATGACAGAATGGATTCAGTTCCAATGCAGTCCCTAGGAGAAGTGGAGAACTATATAATCTTGTTACCAGATTTATTCTATTAGATATAGGCTAATCCAAAAAATGACCATAGTATCTATAACTGTTTCTTTACCTGTTGAAGAAGAGCAATCCTCTGGTTAGCAGCAGGCATAACAACAGCGCAAAACGGAAACCTCGAAGCCTTCAAGCTATTACTCATCTTAAATCCTTCACTAGATCGAATACTACCACCCCAAGAAACAAAATTCTCATTAACAAAGGCAACAACCGCTTCATTACAAAGCGTCCTATCACAAAACAAAGGTGTATCAGGATGATCCGGAGAATGCAAGTAAACAAACAACAACTTAAACGAGCTTCTAGATCGTTGAAGCGCATCCATAAATCCTTCCGATACAAAATCAATCTTAAAAGCATTATTACTCCCATAATCTCTATCAAACAAAGAAACAAACTCAATTGCTTCACGAGCGGCAGAAGAAAGCGAAACAAGCCGAGCTGACGATGAATCAGAAGACGAACCACCACCTCTCCCTGATCTAAACCCTAACATACCAAGAGAATACGATAAAACTCCACCAGCAGCCCAAATCCCTAACCCGATCGCTCCAGAAACTAACCCTAAGCTACCAGAAACAATCGAAATCGGTAAAGTAATAATCCTCCAAGCAACTCCTGGTCCTCCTCCTCGATTGCCTCCATCATCACGCATAACAAGCTCTGTATCATCGTCAACGATCCGGCGAGAACGATGATCGTCTAATCCAACAGGAGTCGTAGATTCAACAAAATCGCGATTGCTACCATCACCGACGGCGGAAGATGAAGCGTCATCGCGAGGATGATCAGAAGATGTGAAGGAAGAGATTGCGAGTTCTAAGTCCCAACCATGAGCTTGAAGGATCTCAGTACACAAATCAGGATCTTCAAGACCTGTAATCGCTTGGAAGTAACCTAATTTGTCGGCAACATCAACCATTCTCACACAAACCCTAATTTTGATTTTCCCACGCTTTTGGATCTCTCTCTTCTCTCTTCTCTCTCTCTTATCTCTCTAGAATCTAGAAAACTGTGTTCTTAAGTAAATGGTTGATCTATTCAATGACAATGACGATGGCCTTGACTCAAATTACCTAAAATACCCCTCGACTTCAACACGACATCATTTTAGTATCAACCGAATCGGTTTAGTTAAACCAGCTTGTTAAGATCCAATTTGGGATTGGGATTGATGAAGTTTCAATCTTTCTTCTTCATTGGCTTACCGAAAATACCCCTCGACTCTGACACGACGTCGTTTTAGTATTAACCAAACTCGAATCGGTTTAGTTAAACCAGCTTGTTAAGATCGAATTTGGGATTGGATTGGTAAAGTTTCAGTCTTTCTTCTTCATTTCATAATCCTCCATTGATAAAGGAAGATTTTTTTGGTGAGTTCTTTTGCTATGTCTTTGATTTTTACCATAAATGTCTCTTCTCTGTTTGATTTTTGTTTCCTAATTACTCTGTAAAATGTGATTAGATTGAGAAAAACAGAGCTAATCAATGTTAATTTAGGGTTCTTCTCTTGTTTTTGGATTTGTGGTTTGATGTGTAGACCAAGACACCAAGTTAAGCAATTAATGAAACTAATAAATTTTAGTTACGAGTTTGGTAATTCTGTTCTTAAGGATTGTTGTTTCTGTAATTAGAGTTGCTGATTATAGAAAAATTTAGGCCTTTGATTCGATTTAGGATAATTGATGATACTTAAATCTGTCTTTTTTTTAATTCGAATTTGCAGTTAAAACATCGAAAAATGCAGGAAGCTGCCATTGATGCATCTCTCAATACGAAGAATGTATTCTCGTCAGCTCTCCGTTTCGCTATGTCTATTGATACATTAAAGAACGCTCCTGAGCTTGTTCATGATGAACTCAAAACCTCAGCTCAGGAACAAGTGGAGTTCATGTTATCTGATGACGAAGAGGTACGGTTACTGATTTCGAAAGAGGAAGTGAAATCGGTTGTAAGATTAGGTATCTCGAATGTTATATCGATGTTAGTGGATAGATTATCATCCTTGCTTGTTGTTCTTCCTGAATGTCCTGAGTTTGGTGTTCTTAAGACACTCTATGATATTGAGTGGCTATGCAAAGTATTGCCGAGGATGGAGTTGATGAAAGATCTTGTTTTTAAGTGGGCTGATGTATCGAGTGAGATTCTTATGATTGCTCAGAACTGTAAGTTAGATTCTCGGATATTGGGTGTGAAAGTTAAGTTAGTTGAGGTTACAGGGAAGATTTTCGAAGCGGTTGGTTATGGAATCGTGATTGTTCCTTCTAAAAGCCGGGCTTGTCTACTGAAGATATGGTTGCCTTTCATTAGGAGATTAAAGACTTTGGTTGATGCAGAGGGATCTGAGTCTGAGTACAGAATGGATGAAGATCTTTGCGAATTCATAGAAGGATCGATGGTGTCGTTGGTTTTGACATTGCCTTCAAATGATCAAGCAGAAGTATTTGGGGAATGGATGAGAGGGATTGGTTTGGAAGGTGTGAAGTTTCCGGATTTGAGTGAAGCGTTTGAAGTTTGGTGTTATAGAAGTAAGTCTGCAAAGAGAAGGTTGTTGGAAAGATGTGATCGACTTACAAGTGAAAATGTAGACCTTTGAATGTAATATATCGATTTCGCGATTCAGGAAACTGAAATGCAGAAGATGATCAGGCTGGTCTGCTTTCCAATGGTGGATAAGTAGCACTGTTCAATTCAATGCCTTGACGGTACTCCCAAGCGAGATAACGGGATAGTTTCAAACGTAGACTAAGAAGAGGAGAAATCGAAGAGCTCTTCATTTCTTCTGACATTTGTAATCTTGTATCATCTTCACTATCCTTGAATTGCTTGCTGCTTCATTGTAATTCTGGACTGTATTAGGAGTGACAGAAAGCTTCTGATTCTTGTATTGGGTCTTAACTATGACCCTGATTTATATGCCACCTGTGTTTAAGCTAATTTGTAAAGGTGAACACAATGAAGAACCCTCCTTCACTATTGCAAGCCTGTCTCCGGTTTAATCCCACTTCTCACTCTCTACATCTCCATATGCGCATATATTTCGCCGTTCAGTCGAAAAAGAAGAAGTGGTTTGAAATTCTCGAGACCTTTCTCAACTTCCATTCTCACCAATGTACGAACGTCAACACATGCTCATACAATGTCATCTGCCTCATTTCTAAGACTCAATTTAAACACAATTCTGAAATTTCCAGCCTTGAGTCTATCCGGCTTGGGTCTCGATTCACTAGTTTTCTCCCATGGGAAGGGAGTGTTATCTTACTTCTCCTTGACTCCGGAGGAACAACCGCACTAATGTCCTCCCCGTAGGAGAGATTGTTTCTACCATCTTCCCTAGGGAGATAACATTATCTCCATCATTTTCCTCTATAGGAGAGGTGTGTTTTCTCTGACTTGTAAGTCGAGAAAGATCGGTATGCTCCTAACCGCTCTGCTCTCTTGTCTAGAGGTCTTATCAGGACTAGAAGCAGCAGGAATCGCTTTGACAAGACCTGAAGGTATGGACTTCGTTTCGAAGTAACAAAGTAAGGTGACCATCTTTCAGTTGGTTGTGAATACAAAGATCAATGAGTTTCTGAGTGATCGAGCAAGAGAATCAGTCTGGCCTAAGAACATTGTGCAATTTTTCTTCTTGCTTTGATTTGAACCAAATCAGAAAATTATTATTATTTTCAAACTATCAGATAAAATAAATCAACATTGCAATGATACTGAGGTTATGAAGCATTGCATGAACCCAATCGATTGTTTTTCAATAACACATAAAATAAAGGAAGATGAATGTATAATTGGATACTTCTTTTTCAAAAAGCATAAACCTCTTTGCATGTGTTTGTACGTTGTTGAGTACCCTCAAAGAGAAAATTATCTAGCACCATTTTATTATGCCTTTTTTGGACACTTGCCTCAAATTTCAAGAAAGAGAGATTGAGAAAGCTCATGGTGAGGTGAAAAGATATACATACATCAACACAAAACACTATTAAGTTTTCATTTTCAAAAACCCAAAAACATGATGATGATGATGATCATCATCATCATCTCCCAAAAATGTAGCTTCACTAAAACTTGTCACAGAGAGAAATAGAGGTGGAGAGGGAAAAAAAAACAAGAAGAAAACCTAATGTGGTCCTCAGAGTCATTAATTGTGCTTCAACATAGCAACTTCAAATTGCTTTAGCAATTGGAACGACGAGTGTGAAACTCATTGCAACTCATCATTGGACAACCAAGCAGCAAGACTCTACTACCTATGCAAACAGATCTACATACCTACCAAAGCAATGCTTTTTTTGCTATAAGAAAAGCTTCTCAAAACAATGAAACTGGAAAACAAAACTGCATTCTTTGTATCTAAAAAGTTGACCTTAGATCCAATGTAACGATTGAAATACGGTCATAATATACTCCCAAGAAACAATTGCCAATACTTACAAACAGATGACCAAGAACCAAAGACGATAAATATGAAACCAAATGATGTGTTAACATCGGAAATTTCTTCACCAACACAAGCAAGATTCTCAAAAGATTAACTATGTATGATTCATCACACACAAGAGATTCACACAATCAGATAAACGATAGTTGAATCTTTCTACATACAATTCAGAGTGATTTTGTTTGCAAAGCAATGAAAAATCTACAAAAACCGATCCAGAAAATCAAATTCAAAAACCAAAAATATATAAATAAACTTCACAAATCACAACCATATCCGTTCAAACACAAACGTATAGTCATAAACGTTTACACATTTTTAAAGATGTAAAATTAAAACACCGAATCTGGCATATACAAATCAAAAGATTAGATCTTTTTCATAGCATCGTACATCGGAGATACCTTCCTACAAGACCCACATCACCGATTAAATAAAAGAAACCCAAAAAAAAATTACCAAAGGAGGAGACAACTAAACGATGTCGTCTGGGTTGTGAGGAGCGGCGGAGAGAGCAAGAGGACGGTTGTGAGACTCTTCGCTATCATCATCATCATCAGAGGTAGAAAGATTAACGCAGGAGCAACGCTCAAGGGATGCGAAGAAGGCGGAAATGACGGTGGTGCTGACCCAGCTCGCCGCTTGATCGAGCTTTTCCATGGACGTCGTGCTGAGATTTGAGGCGGCAGAGGCTGTGGAATTGATGCTGGTGCTGTTATCCATGGCTTCTCTCGATTCGATTAGAAATCTCACAAGATTGAAGATCGTCTTTGGGGATTTTGAATCGAAAGAGAAAGAAATGAATTTGGGAATTTTTTTTTTCACGATGCAGAAATATGTAATGTTTATTAAAATGTTTAACTTTTTGGGATAATATTATTTATATGGGATTGTTAATTAAAAAGCGCATCTGGTGTAGTGGTATCATAGTACCCTCCCACGGTACTGACCAGGGTTCGATTCCCTGGATGCGCAATTTTTGTTTTTGCCAAATTAGAGGACGAAGAAGGAAAGAGAATGGGCCAAATTAGAAGCCCAAGTGGTGAAACCCAGTCCACCAAAGGTTTTCATCTACCTTAATTAAAAACTAAACGTAAAGCTGTGATTGTTAATTTGGTGTGAAATTAGTAAAAAATTGAACAACGGATTAAAAAAAAAAAAAATTTATGAACAATAAAATTGTAAAATTTTTATGAACAACGGATTAACCTCTTTCCATATTTTTGTAAGATACACTAAATATTATTACCGTTTGATGTTATCAATCGTGAATTCAAAAGAAAATCCTTACAACGGTCAAAAAAAAAAAAAATCCTTACAACGGTCGAGTGATTAAATTAGATCCGATCGAATCCAATTAATCAGTTTCAAGTTTATCATTACTCTTTTCCCTCTTCTTCAAGTTTTGAATCTTTCGTCTCTCTCTCTCGTTTTCTCTCTCGCTCTCTCTCTCTCTCTGTCTCTCACGATCTCACGATCGATATATCTCGGAAGCTTGTGTCATTTGAGAAGTCATGGGAGACAATCGCTTCACAGAATGGAGTTTTTTTCCCCAAATCTGTATCCGCACACTTGAACCCAAACTCAAACCCTAGATTCTCCAAACCCAACATCGAAAATTTTCTTCCTCACGATCCAAACCATCCATAGTCGGCGAAATCAATCTGTTTCTTAATCGCGCGGCTTACAAGAATCAAATTGATTCTCCCCAGTGCCGAATTGAAGTATCAGCGTCTCGGGTTGTGGTGAGGATTAAATTTTTCCTAATCGTGATGTTAATCCTCTTATCTTTATGAGTTCGGAGGTTGATCGATTTTGTATTTTGTCAGATGGACAGTGTTTTTTTTTCTTTTTCTGATTTGTGATTTGTTTAATTTGGTTTTGATAGATTATCCGGGAGACACTAAGATTAAGGGGATTCTATTTGGATGATCGTATCAGGAGACTGTGGTGGCGGTGGTGAATACAAAGTCCGTGAGGGAGGAGGTTACGGATGAAGCGGTGGTGGTGGCTGGTAATTGAAATAAGAGAAGTGCGTCTTGTGGCTCTTTTCTTATTTGGTTTAGTTCTTGTTCTTGTTCTGATTCTTCTGGTTTACTTCGCGAGACTGGAAGATCTGTTTTAGGTTTAGATTTTGTGGCTGGTAAATCGAAAATAAAGTTGTTTTGTGGTTTCGATTTTGTCTGTAGTATCATTGTGTTTCCCGTTTGGTTCTTGTTCTGATTCTTTTGGTTTAATTTTTGATGTAGCAGATCGTTTAATCTTCGCTTCAAGAAAAGGAAGAAGACGTTCTTCTTCTCCACCTCGGTAAAAACAATTTTTAATTGATTTTGTGTTTTTCTCATCCAATTTATTGTGTTTTTTTTGAACTCCATCTTTATAAATTGGGTTTACATAGTGACGTGTTACCACAAAATTCATAAATTTGACTCCGAATTTTACCAATCGATCAATTTTGTATACTTCTAATAATTTGTTGTCTAAATTTTTTGATTAGTTGATAACGAAACTTCTACAAATCATTTTGGATTCGTACACTGCGTGGAACTATACACATCAACTATGTGTGCTAACATGGTAATCTCACTAGAACCTCCTTGAACAGTAGACTAATTCCTTTATCAGCAATCGCAGGAAATCAAAAACATACACTGTAGAGACCAGCTTTGACATTGAAAACTTTAGCATGTAAGTTTTACTTTTCCTCGGTTAGTGTTTGATACCTGATTTTGCTATTGCATCCTATTACTTGCCTTCGTTCTACTCATTTTCCAGATTTGATGACACACTTGAAACGATACTCAAGAAGAGACAGCTGAACAAGTCCATTCAAGGGAAAGAAAATCAGGTATCAATGATCAGTTAAGCAAGTTTTAAGCTCCTTGAAATCGTGTTTTTTAGTTGCAATATTTTCTTCAAGCTTAAACTCAACAATTTTGTATTGCCGGAGAAGAGTAAAACGAAGCATCCCCAACTTCTCTACGAAGCCAAGTTATACAGAATTCTTCAAGTATGCTTCTCATTTTCTATCTTTTCTCATTCTGTACTTGTTTGTTGCGTTGATGGACATCAGTACAATGCTAATTGTGTGTTAAGTGTTTGTGGTTTTGATAGATTATCAACCATAGCGAGACACTAAGAATAAGGAGATTCTATTTGAATGGTCCTAACATCACCGTCGGTGGAGGAGACTGTGGTCGCGGTGGTGAATACAGAGGATACGGTGGTGGACACAAAATCTGTGAGGGAGTAATTGAAATAAATTGGGTTTTGTGGCTCTGTTTTTGGTTTACATTTTGATCTTGTTCTTGTTTTTGTTCTGATTCTTCTGGTTTACTTTTTGTGATGTAACAGATCGTTTAAAGTCTTATTTGCCTGAAAGAAGAAGAATAAGAAGAAGAAGAGCGTCTTTGGTAAACACTTTTTATAATTTTTGTGTTTTTTCATCGTATTCATTGTGTTTTTATGTTTATGTACTGTTTCTTTGCTCATCCATTTTGTTGTTTTAACAGACTGGGAAGCCAAATCAATTTTGGTTTATACAGTTTGAGGACCCTGAGGTATACTTGAGAATCTAATCATTTTTAGAATCTGGTGAAACCCCTGATGTTCTATATATGTACCTGATTCAATTCTTACCATTTTGATTTGGTTCTCTGCAGGTGGCGGAAATCGCAGCGGGTGCAATGAATGATTATTTGTTGATGGAGCACATGCTTAAAGTCAATGTCATTCCACCTAAGCATGTTAAACCCAATCTGTGAGTGACTTGAATCGACCTTTGTTTTTTGGAGTGATTTGTGGTTTCTCTTTGCAAATAGTTAGTTGGCATATCCAATTGTGTAAGTTAGCTTTTGTGTTACTTTGTTTAATCGGTTGTGAGAAATTAGGGTGTGTGAGTCACTAGTGTTTCAAGAAGAGAACATGCATGAACTGTCTTGAGAACTCCACAATAACTTGTTACTCGTCATGCTTATTGTTCAGCTGTGTGATGGTGTGGTGGTTTGTTTTTCATCATAGTTCAGATTTTTGCGTCTTGACTTCAGTTAACAAAAAATGTGTATTTTCAACAGGAAAGAAGCTTGAAAGAAATAGAACAAGAGTAGAGAACTACACTAAGGTATTGTAAATTTGCTTGTTCTCTTTCTCAGAAATGTGTCTTTGTTTCTCCTGCACTTAAAATTCTCTTAATAGATTTTGGGATGAGTTTTTGTTGTTTCAGTGGATTTCCTTAATACGGTTTGGGAAACAGTACAACATTTAGATGCAATCACGTCATAGTAACATGAATGCATCAAGGTATTGGAAATTTAATGCTCATGTTTCTAATCTGGTCATTTAGATTTATGCATCTCGAATGTAGCTAACAAATGTATATTATCATCAATAGGGAAGAAGCTTGAAGAAAATAGAAGAAGAGAAGAATATTGTCATCCATTCATGATTATCTTGACTCTCTCTCCATTCATGTGTGCATACATTCATTCATGCATACATGTGCATTCATGCATACATTCATTCATGCATACATACATGCATAATTACATTCATGCATATTTGTTTTATTGATTCGTTGCTTAGTTCGTTGCTTGGTTCACCAAAAGTTCTGGGGTGATTTCGTCCAGAACTTTTGGTATTTACGAAATCACCCCATAACTTTTTGGTATTTACGAAATCGCCCCAGAACTTTTGGTATTTACGAAATCGCCCCAGAACTTTTGGTATTTACTAAATCATCCCATAACTTTTTGGTATTTACGAAATCACCCCAGAACTTTTAGTATTTACGAAATCACCCCATAACTTTTGGTATTTACGAAATCGCCCCAGAACTTTTGGTATTTACGAAATCGCCCCAGAACTTTTGGTATTTACGAAATCGCCCCAGAACTTTTGGTATTTACGAAATCGCCCCAGAACTTTTGGTATTTACGACATCGCCCCAGAACTTTTGGTATTTACGAAATCACCCCATAACTTTTTTTATTTACGAAATCACCCCATAACTTTTAGTATTTACGAAATCGCCCCATAACTTTTTGGTATTTACGAAATCACCCCATAACTTTTAGTATTTACGAAATCGCCCCATAACTTTTGGTATTTACGAAGTCGCCCAAAACTTTTTGGTATTTACGAAATCACCCCACAACTTTTAGTATTTATGAAATCACCCCATAACTTTTTGGTATTTACGAAATCACCCTATAACTTTTGGTATTTACGAAATCATCCCATAACTTTTGCTATTTACGAAATCACTCCATAACTTTTAGTATTTACGAAATCACCCCATAACTTTTAATATTTACGAAATCGCCCCATAACTTTTGGTATTTACGAAAATCGCGCATAACTTTTTGTTATTTACGAAATCACCCCACAACTTTTAGTATTTATGAAATCACCCCTTAACTTTTTAGTATTTACGAAATCACCCCATAACTTTTTGGTATTTACGAAATCACCCCATAACTTTTAGTATTTACGAAATCACCCCATAACTTTGGTATTTACGAAATCGCCCCAGAACTTTTGGTATTTACGAAATCGCCCCAGAACTGTTGGTATTTACGAAATCGCCCCAGAACTTTTGGTATTTACGAAATCACCCCATAACTTTTTGGTATTTACGAAAGTACCCCGTTTTGTTTATTATTTATGAAATCACCTCATATAGTATCAAAGATAAATCCAAAAATATTTAAAAGTTTTATGAAATACATACATGTAGTTTTTCTATTGACAAATAACTATAAGTCTGTAACCTTGGGAAAAAATCTGAAATCTCATCCGAATAGATAGTTAATTAAATCTTAAAAATATAGATCACATAATTATGTAATAAAATAATTTATCTCATGTACTATCTGGAAGAACCACCTAATATATAAAAAAGACATATTTTCTGTACTTCTTAAATAAAATCTTTAGCAAAAAAAAAAAAAATCTTAAGAATATACTAGATTATAATGATATAGAAGTTTGCTCCTATTTTGGTGACATGGACCGTCAAAGCGTATCTTATCACATGAGTTATGGATTGGCACAATACAAACCGAGCTGGTTTTGGTTCTCTTTCTATTATCTCTCAAATTATTTAATGTTTAAAAGTGATAAAAGTGATAAAAGTCTTAATTAATTTGTTGGTCGATCATTACCAGAATACCAAGCTGACATACTTTTCAAGTTATTTCTTTAATAGCTGGCACGAGCCTATCTTCACTGTCATTTCCACCTGGCAGTATCATAATGGTTGGAATAATTTGTGAGAGACGTCGTCGAACTTTTTGTTGTTGACGGTGATTACCTACCACTGCAACTACTAGTGTGTGAGTACAACGAAGGATGATGGTGAAGCATGTTTCGACCAAACTGATATATATTATCCATTACGAATATTTTATGCTTTATATGTCCTCATTAAGTCATTTGTAAGTTTTTTTCAATATTATAATTTTGTTTTTCTAGTTCTTTTCTTTGTGTATTCTTTTATTTTATGGATCAAATTTATTTATCAAAAAACTATTATACATTCTCAATGAACGATTTAAACGGACGAATCCATGACTTTTCTATTTTTACATTCGAGTTATACTCTCTTTGAAACAGTTTTAGTATTTTTTTCACTTTCTTTTCTCATCTCTTATTATTTAAATGCTTTAACTAACTGTTCACAATACTAAAATTAGAAATGTTGGGTTTTTTTTTTTTCCTAGTTGAAGGATTTAATTCTAATTTGTAAAATTCTCAAAAAATAAATAAATAATAATCCTTATACATTGAGAACATCAGAAACAGTACAAAATCTATCTATCACTTCTCTTTTCACTAAGTACAAAATCTATTTAGCTTTTGTTGTAATAGAAAAAAGAAACTTTTTATTTATTTATTACTAATAATATATTCCAAGAACAACATGACCGTTATCTCCTCAAATCTAAACCATAATTACGAAACTACCCTTACCTCTTTCACTGACTGACTCGTCTCCTTCTCCACTTGGATCTCAAATCCGATCCAAAACCAAATCCGCCATTACTCTCTTCTCTTCCTCTCTCTCTCTCCCTCACACATTCATGCCAGCAATGCCAGGTCTAGTCTCAGTCAAAACACCAGCCGATACACCACCGTTACGTGTGGCCGTGCCAGACACGCAACAACCTCTCTCAAATCCACCGCGAACTCCGATGAAAAAGACTCCTTCCTCTACACCATCTCGATCCAAACCTTCACCAAATCGATCCAGCGGCAAAAAAGATTCCCCAAGCATATCCTCCGCCGTAGTCGATGTCGACGATCCATCTCTAGATAATCCAGATCTCGGTCCTTTCCTTCTCAAATTAGCTCGTGACGCTATTGCTTCAGGTGAAGGTCCTAATAAAGCATTAGATTACGCGATCCGTGCTACGAAATCGTTTGAGCGATGTTGCGCCGCCGTTGCTCCGCCTATTCCTGGTGGTAGTGATGGTGGACCTGTTCTTGACCTAGCTATGAGTCTTCATGTTCTCGCTGCTATTTACTGTAGTCTTGGTCGATTTGATGAAGCTGTTCCGCCTCTTGAGCGAGCTATTCAGGTCCCTGATCCGACTCGTGGTCCTGACCACTCTCTCGCTGCGTTTTCTGGTCATATGCAACTTGGTGATACGTTGTCGATGCTTGGTCAGATTGATAGATCTATTGCTTGTTATGAGGAAGGTCTTAAGATCCAGATCCAGACTTTGGGTGATACAGATCCACGAGTTGGAGAAACTTGCAGGTTCTCTCTTAGTTCTTTGAATTTTCTCTTAATTAAGCATTTAATGGTTAATTAAACTCTTTAGATTCTTTATAGTAACAATCAATTAAGTGTTAGTGTTAGATTACGATTGCTGAAAAATACCATATTTGTTAGATCTAAGTTTATAGCAAGTGAATCTAAGTAAGATTCGTCTAGTTTTGTTTCTTCATTGGTTCTTCTGATATGTATCTGCAATCTCAAAGTACAAATTAGTGAGATTCAGAATTTCAGGGTTTATCATCCATTGTTCCAGTTCAGCTTACGCCAAGCCATGGTTTAAGACTGGAGATTAAAAGGGTTTTAGAGTTTGATGAACCAATTGATCAAGGTCCTGTGTCCAGTTTCTGAAGTTTCCAATAATTTCAGGTACTTAGCAGAAGCTTATGTTCAGGCAATGCAGTTCAATAAAGCGGAAGAGTTATGCAAGAAAACTCTAGAAATCCACCGTGCGCATAGTGAACCTGCTTCACTGGAGGAGGCAGCTGATAGGAGGCTGATGGCAATCATTTGCGAGGCTAAAGGAGATTACGAAAACGCGCTCGAGCACCTTGTCCTTGCCAGTATGGCGATGATTGCGAGTGGGCAAGAATCTGAGGTTGCATCGATCGATGTCAGCATTGGGAATATCTACATGTCGCTGTGCCGGTTTGATGAAGCTGTGTTCTCTTATCAGAAGGCTCTCACGGTGTTCAAGTCTTCTAAAGGCGAGACTCATCCCACAGTTGCATCAGTGTTTGTCAGATTGGCTGAGCTTTACCATAGGACAGGGAAACTCCGAGAGTCCAAATCCTACTGTGAGAATGCGTTGAGAATATACAACAAGCCAGTGCCTGGGACAACTGTGGAGGAGATTGCTGGTGGATTAACCGAGATTTCTGCGATTTATGAGTCGGTGGATGAACCTGAGGAAGCATTGAAGCTACTTCAGAAGTCAATGAAATTGCTTGAGGATAAACCAGGACAGCAGAGCGCCATTGCAGGTAAAAGTTGATTAAAACCGTGAACGTTCTTTTAGATGGATTGCTATGCAGGATCTTTAAAAATGTGCGATTTTGGTCTCATATTGAATGTTAAGTACTGATCTTTGTGTTGCCAAGCATGTTAGTAAAAGCCACTTGAATTAATTGTACTGGGTTTGCAGTTGAAATTGGCTTTAATCGACCTGCTTTAGGCTTACCCAATATTAAGGATATTGATGAAGAATCTTAGAAATAAGGGATCTGAATGCTTATCTAAGCCGTTGTATAGGGAAGAAGATTGTGATCGGATGATAAAATGAATTTAGATGTTAGTCTTTAGCAATATCAGCATGAGATTTCATCTTCTCTTCAACCTTCCTTTACATTAGTTTGGCTTTGTTTGTAAATTCTTGCAGGGTTAGAGGCACGGATGGGGGTTATGTATTACACGTTGGGGAGGTACGAGGACGCAAGAAACGCGTTTGAGAGCGCTGTAACAAAGCTACGGGCAGCGGGTGAGAAATCTGCCTTCTTTGGAGTTGTATTAAACCAGATGGGACTAGCCTGCGTTCAGCTTTTCAAGATTGATGAAGCGGGTGAGCTGTTTGAAGAAGCAAGAGGGATTCTCGAACAAGAACGTGGACCGTGCGATCAGGACACTCTCGGCGTTTACAGCAATCTGGCTGCTACCTATGACGCTATGGGAAGGTAATGTCTTAAAGAAAACTATCTGACATAACACTTGATGATCTGCTGGTTTACCAAAGCCAAATCACAACTGGTTTGGGTTAAAATGTGTGAACTTGATCAGAATCTTTACCGTAACTAGAATAAAAAACTGGTCGAGATAGAACAAGTATTTTGGTTGGTTTGTTCGAATATAGCACAAGTATTAGAAATTTCTTTCGCCTTTGATTTGGAACGGATTTTTCGGTATGATTTCGGTTTAGTTTTGATTGGTTCAACTAGATTAGACATTCTTAATGAAAACTACTGAGCAAAAACATTAAAGACTTTCTTTGTGTTGGCTATGTAATTTGCAGGATAGAGGATGCGATTGAGATATTAGAGCAGGTTCTGAAGCTTAGAGAGGAAAAGCTCGGGACTGCGAATCCGGATTTTGAGGACGAGAAGAAACGTTTAGCTGAGCTTTTGAAGGAAGCTGGGCGGTCGCGGAACTACAAAGCGAAGTCACTCCAGAATCTGATTGATCCAAACGCAAGACCTGCCAAGAAAGAGTCATCAGCTAAGAAATGGCCAAGCCTCGGTTTCAAGTTCTGATAAAAGAAAAGAGTAATAATCATATATAATAAAAATCATCCACATATATATTCAATATTATATTATTATTATAATTGTTATTTTTTTTTTTACCTGATCTATTTTCTGTATCATAAATCTGAGGTTGATGAATTAATTTCATGTATAGTGTTTCTTATTTGAGTTTGGTGAAATACTACTGCCAAGGTGGTGAGCTGTTTGTTTGAGTTTGAGAATTTCTTTAATTCAATCACTTTTTTTCTTCGATAATTTTTTTTTTTTTAATGAATGTTTGTGCTAACTTGTGTAATTATTATATACTCTTTGGCGATTCGTGTAGAAGTATAGATACTTGCAAGTTTTTCTTTTTCTTTTTTACTTGTACAAATTTGAGTTTTGATTCACGCCAATTTAAAATTAATATAGTATTCGGATTACGACTGTTGACAAAACCCATAAACATGAAAAACAGAGAGGCTTTACAGAAATTTTTAACCATCAAATTTTTGTTTTACCTTAGTCTATGGTAGAAATATGGAACATTAACCAATTCATTAACCAATTCAGGGTAATTTAGTGGTTAGATAATATGGTAGCATATACTTTTTGATTTTATATAAAAAACACTCATCATTTTATGCAAAATCCTCTCTTTTTTACAACGCATAATCTTACTATATTTGTAATTGAGGTTTTTAACTCGATTGAAGCTATCTACCTTCAAACACTATATTTTGAATTTTATTTGGATTAAAGTTATTACCGAAGCTTGTGTAAATCGCTTAGTTTGTGTAGCGCCAAGTTGTAGTTTTGTTTCTTGGTTCCTTAGGCAAGCTTTATAGGTGTTTGAGTCTGATCCTACAAAAGCCCGACCAATAGGTGAGACCACATACTTTAGTTCCTAAATGCTAGGTAGTGTGGCTAGGAGGTGTAAAGATTTTATTTTAGACATATTCTATTTTACTACTCGATCGACCTATGATCAAGATTCAAACCAAGAGTACCCATAGGGATCCAAGCTGGTTCCCACGTATTAGACTTGTTCACATTTGAAATCTTTGTTCATACTAATCTTATCTCTTTCGCAAGTGTAAGGAATCCAACTAATTTACAATCCTTGAGAAGATACAAAGCAAAAAAGACATGTGAATTAAGAAAACCCTGTAAATTTAAATAACAGTTTTCATACCGGCTTGCTTGCAAGACAATTATCACAAACAAAACATAATTTTAAGTACTCAAGTGACTTGGCCCTGTCTGACCCGACTGTTGATCCTTCTTCACCAACATAGGGGCTGATGTCATATTCACGACCGTAATGTTATTGTTGTTAACTTTTTGTTTGACACAAAAATTATCTTACAGTTATAATTTTATTTACGTAATGTTAGCTTGATATTGTTTCTTACTTAATAAAAAGTTAGAGGATGTTTTGCAAGATTCTCTTTTAAAAAGATTTCGGGTTAATTCGAAGAACGGGTTAATCCAAAACCTACTCTAACCCTGACTCTATATAATAATTATATGTTGAGATCTTTAATTTGTAATTATTGTTTACTAAAACTAGAGTAGAAAACGATATTATGTACTTGCCTTTAAAATTTTCTGTTTGTTTTATCATGTATATAGATGAATAGATGCCCTGAACGTTTAAATGTGTGTTGGTACATGTCCTTTTACATCATTCTTAGAGGTCTATTCTATCAAATTTAGTTGCGTATGTAAATGTTTATGTCTTGTGTTTTCTTGCAAGGAAATAAACAGAGATCATATACAATTTCATACACATCCACACACATGTAGATGTATTTTTGTTTGTTGCATGGATATAGATATACATCGATTCACATTTCCTAGTATATACATATACACCCCATTTATATATATATACCTTGGAGTCCACTTAACCATTGTGTGGAGTTAATAGTATGTCCTAATGACCTTTTTTAAAAAAACGTGAGGTTCTTAATTACATATTTTTGTTGATAAAAAAATATTTGAACATATTTATCAAAAAATTAAATGTTTGACCACATTATCCTTGGTAATTCAAACTATTAAATCAATTTTTTTGTTATGACACTTAGACTAGTTTTAGGATTAGAAGTAACTCGTCAAAAGATGTTTAGCTTATCTGAGGGTTTTGGGTTGCATGTGAGCCGATATAGTGAGCATATAAGACCATATGAAGAACATGCTTAGGTAAATGTTATTAATTATTCTGTAATTTTACCTGTAAATTGTATACTAGAAGTGGGCACGATGGGATCGAATGAACAACATTTAGTTTGCCTAGAGTGATTTTTCTATTGATTGTTTCGTATCAAATACAACACTGATGACACGATCAAACCTAACAAATCTCGTCTTGTAATGCTTTGAAATCGGTTAGAAGAAGGCTTAGATTAACATATGTTGTATATATAGCTCTATAGATATGTCTTTTGTTAATATAATAAAGCAATTACTTCTTATGCAATTCTAAAAGAAATTATTCCTCGTTATTCGCTTTTTAAAATTTTACTAACTTGATATCTTCTTTTACTTATAGTAAGTTTTATAAAAATCGATTGAATAATGTCAGATTTTTCTTTAAGAAAGGAAAAAGAAAATCTCACAAAATTAAAAGTTTGATCATTTTTTTGACAGCCCAAATTAATTTTTTTTTTCGACAGTTAAAATTAATTTTGATATGTGCCTAATTTATGCATGATAATATACTCACAAAAAGAAATGCACAATGAGATAAAGCCAAAGGTATTTATATGTATATTTTAAAAGTTCACATCTGCAAATCTACTATCATTGAATTGTAGTGAAAAAAAATTATTCCTTAATTAGTGTCAAAATTCTAACGTATACTCTTTCACCGCTGGTCTATTATAAGTTGGTTATAAAGTTAATATATATACTCGTACCTTACTATATTAAGTGATTTTTTTATATTTCAATTTACTTTATGGTTTCAATTTCAATGCAAATTGAAATTTTCATTTATATACTATAGTTTATTTTATTATTGGTTGACTTTTTTTAGGTAGATAATAAATAATATGTTAGCTTAAAAAACCAAAAAAGCTATATATATATATATTATTTCGTTATATATAAAGACCTAAAACATTTTTCTAAATGATTTTTTTTTTTTGGTCAAACTTTTTTAAATGAAACAAATGAGTAATTACCAAGATATTTGTCCTTAATATATACAAGTCTCATAAATGCATGTTTTAATTCAACTACCCTCCAAAATTAGTTTAAGAAGTTAAAAACGAGAGTTACTCAATTACCTACTTTTTTCTTTCACACGGTGCATGCATTGTATTCACACCTATATGTATCATTCTGTGTCATATCATGTCATACATTTGTATTCATGTTCTTTCTGCTCCCTCTCTATATAAACACCACCCAATCGACCAACCTTCTTCTCTGATTATTAGCAAAAATGGTTTCACCAGTCATTTAATTAATTTCTTCTTCTTCTTCTTCTTCTTCTTCTTCTTCTTCTTCTTCTTCTTCT